>JAYESA010000017.1:110921040-111129294 GCA_036927795.1 Iris macrosiphon
AGGACTATGACCTGACGATCGCATATACACCTGGCAAGGGAAACGTCGTTGTTGATGCTCTGAGTCGGAAGCACGTGGGCTCGTTATCCATAAACAATCGTCTACTTCAGGAGCTAGAGGCGATGGACATCAATTTTTGAGTTCGGCATCAAGGAGTGCAGCTGGCACCACTCCATCTTGAACCGAGTTTACGTGATAGAATCAAATCTGCTCAGTTGAACGATCGGTTCCTAACAAATATACGTGGGCTGATCTCGGCAGGGAAGACGTCTGACTTTTTGGCAGGCGAAGATGGGGCCTTACAGATGAAAGGAAGGCTATGCGTTCCTAGCGACCCAGTACTTTGAAGGGAAATTATGACAGAGGCATACTATACAAAGTATTCCTTGCATCCGGGGAGCACCAAGATGTACATAGACTTATGCAGGACCTTCTGGTGGTACGGTATGAAACGGGATGTGGTGACCTTTGTGTCACAGTACATGGCCTGTCAACAGGTAAAAGCTGAACATCAGAGGTCCAACGGGGAGCTGTAGAACCTCGCTATTCCCGAGTAGAAATGGGACAACATCACTATAGATTTCATTGTGGGATTTCTGAAGACGCTGCGGGGGCACAATGCGATTTGGGTCATAGTTGAGCGTTTGACCAAATTTGCCCACTTTCTCCCTATGAAAGTTACTTGGAGCATTGATCGGTTAGCACAGATTTACATAGACGAGATTGTTCGATTACACGGAGTTCCTGCCTCAATCGTCTCTGACCGTGACGGACGTTTCTTATCTCATTTTTTGGACTAGCCTACAGTCTGCTATGGAAACCAAGCTAAAGTTCAGTATCGCATACCACTCCTAGACTGACGGACAGACAAAAAGGACAAATTAGATACTTGAAGATATATTGCGGCTGTGTGAAATCGATTTAAAGACTATTTGGGACACGCACCTTCCGTTGGCGGAGTTCATGTACAACAACAGTTACCAATCGAGCATCCAGATGGCACCGTACGAAGCACTCTATTGGAGCAAGTGTCGATCTCCAATCTGTTGGGACAAAGTCGGCGAGCGGCAGGTACTCGGGCCAGAGCTGGTGGAGCAAGCAGTTGAGAAAGTTTGTTTGATTCGAGAAAGACTCTGTACTGCGCAGCGCCGACAGAAGAGCTATGCTGATGCTCATCGTAGACCTTTGGAGTTTATGGTCGGGGATCATGTCTTCTTGAAAGTGACACTGATGCGTGGGGTGATGCGCTTTGGTGTTAAGGGCAAACTGAGTCCCAGGTTTGTTGGCCCCTTTGAAATACTAGAGCGAGTGGCAGTTGTGGCATACCGGATTGCACTACCTCCCGTCTTGGCTGAAGAGCACAATATTATCCATGTCTCTCAACTTCGAAAGTATGTGTATAATCCGAGCCATGTGGTTAGCTTTGAACAAATGGAACTACGCAAGGACTTATCGTACTCAGAAGAGCCCATGCAGATTCTGGATCGTAAGGAGAAAGTGCTTCACAACTGTACGATGTCCTTGTTTAGCGTGTTATGGCAGAACCATTCAGTTGGAGAATCAACTTGGGAGATGGAGTCAGAGTTGAAGGAGAATTATCCTTCATTGTTCATTCAGTCGGAGGTAAGGTGTCACGACCCGCACCCGGAAATTCGGGCACGAGTGCGTGGGTCCGTCCAGCCTACGCCGCAGAGTCGGCGGTAGTACGCTGTCTAGGTCAAATCCACAGTTAACTAATCTAGCTCATTCACAAATAAAATAGGCAAGATAATAATGGGAAAAAGATGATTAATATTTCAAATGAAATAAATGTGACAACAGATCAAATGTTTAATACAGAATCCAGAAATAAAATCGGGGACAAACCCGATTACTAAGATAAAGAGCATGAAATAAAATTGCTACTGCTAACTACTCTACAGCAGTGGTCTCCTGGGTGGGAGCTGGTTCCTTATAAGTGTCATATGTTCCCTCATAGGGGCCATAATATGTAGGGGCAAGGTCCTCATCATCGCCTAAATTAACTGATCCAGTCAGGAAAGGAGCAAAGTACACAATGCACAACAAGATTAAACTAAATATTTATGACAATTAGACTGAGTATCATATTGAGAATATGCATAAAAGAAACAACAATAACTAAGAGTTAATGCTATAAACAGGGATATGAGAAAACAGGAATAAATAAGACAGGAAATGAAACTACAACAGTCAGCAAGAACTATAACAAGACCAGAAGCTATCTGTGTGAACTTGTGTTTGTTTTAGAATACATAGTTGGCATGTTGGGGTTTATAAGGCTAATTTGGCCGTCATAAACGGCTATTAAACAGAAATAATCGAGATTCGGGTGAGGGTACAGTCGTGTACCAACAGCTATTAAACACGGCAGGGGGAAGGGTAAACTACATGCCTTCTAGTATTCTCCCATCCGACATGAAAAACAAGACATGAACTCCAGTATTCAAGACATAAAATCCAGTATTCTAACACTACGTGTAATCATCAAGGGTACTAGTAGAGCAGGGAATTAATTATCACAATATAAAGATTAAACTTGAAGTGCAGGTACTTGCCTGTTGTTTGGATCCAAATATAATTTGTATCTCGGGGAAATTTTCCAGAAATGAGTCCAAATGCTGAAACAAATATTACCATCATGCTCAGAAGATGTCAAAAAGCTAGAAATGCCTGTCCTTGGGTCCAATTTGGAGACAAGGGCAGAAACGACAGTTTCGGGTCAAAACGGGGTCCGCCGGTGGGCCCGCTTTGCACAGAAAAACGTGTCCAGGTCGACGGTCTCCAAATTAACCAAACTTAGTGTCAACAGGTCAGGAACGATGATACGAACCCAACAGAACTTCCAGATTTGGATTTCGATGAGCCGATCACAAAATCGCCCGTCGAGCGGGGCTTGTGGGGCCCACGACACGTGATTTCGTCAACGTTCTCAGAATCGAACCAAACTTGACTCACAGGACCAGCGTATTGCTACGAGTCCGATGGCACAAGTTTTGTCTTGATCCGACGTGTGTGCACGAAGTTAGGATAAATTACAGAAAAGTCAGATACGGGACGATGTCCGCGGATACGCGTTGATTCCGGTGTGCATGCACACCCGATTCAGCTTCCGTAAAATCTCACACGTCCGTATCAACGGCGCGCACGTATCTGTGAAGACCGCACGCGACCAAGTTGTCCCGTTTGGCGGAGCGTACTCAGTTCCGGGGTGAAACAGGGTCTGGTTTTTCCTATTTTTGGATCGCGGTGTGCGATCACCACAGGACGCGATGCCCCGAGCGGTTTGTCCGAGCACCGAGAGGGTCATACAGGCTTCACAACATAATTTACAGAATTAAAAATGGGACAGCGAGGAGAAAGATATGAGTACCTGAACAGGGCTCGAGAAACAGGGAATTTTCGTGTCCGTGTCGTATCCGACACGACACGAAGAAATTGGAAATTAGGGTTTTTAGGGTTTGGGAGCTGCCGGCGGCGGTCCGGCCGGAGGAACGCCTGGGAGGCTGGGGGCGGTTCGCCGGCTTGCTGGGACGTGGCTGGTGGTCGGCGGCGCTCCGGGAACGGCTGGCCGGAGGCGGCTCGAAGGGGGAAGTTGCTGCCGCTGCTGCTGGAGTCGGGCGCCGGAGTCGTCGTGCGGCGGCGGAGGAAGGGGAGGAAGCCGGGGAGGAGGGCGGAGGCGCTGGAGGCTGGCCGGGGCTGCGGGCTCAGGCGACGGCACGGTGGCTGGGCGGGCGGAGGTGAATGGGTCGAGGGGGCGGCCGGGGACGGATTAAATAAGAGGGAGGGCGGAGGGGAGTGGCCTGACTGGGGCGGAGAACGCGGAGGAAGAACCGAGGTCGTGGAGGGAGTGGCGCGGTGGGGCACCGCGTGGCCGGCCGGAGCGGCGAGAAATGCGGCAGCGCGCCGGGAACGAAGGTCGTGGGGGGGACCGGGCATCCGGGTCGGGCGGCTCGCGGGTCGGGTTTGTCTGACCCGACCCGACCCGGTAACGGTTGGGGCTGGGCTACTGGGCCGGTCCACTGGGCCGGGCCGGCCCAAAACAAAAATAAAATATTAATAATAATAATAATAATAATAAAATAGTTTAATTAAATAATTAATTAATTAAATAGTTTTTTTGGTGTTTTAAATTAGGTCCGGGACCCAATAAATTCCAGAAAAATTACCCTAAGTCCAGTTTTTCATTTTACACCCAAAAATGTTATTTCCATAATATTTTAATATTATTTATTAATAATTAAAAATTATTCAATAATTAAGAACCCTGATTTTAATTATAGAAAATTCTCAGAAAATTCCAGAAAATTATGAAAAATCCTAGTTTTAATAATTTTGAAAATTTAGGGGGGTTTACAATCTACCCAACTTATAAAAATTTCGTCCTCGAAATTTAAGAATAGCCATGGCACGAAAGGAAAGGCCGAGAATTAAAATATACCTCAGGGTTCAAAAAGGTAAGGGTAGCGTTCTCTAATCTCGTCTTCTCGCTCCCAGGTGGATTCGCCGGGAGAGTGGTGCTTCCAAGCTACGCGAACAAGGGAAATAACCTGGTTCCGTAGAACTTTCTCCGATCGATCCAGTATCTCCACGGGTTGCTCTTGGTAAGTCAAACTTGGGCCTACTTCGAGCTCTGAGTGATCCAAAATATGGCTGGGATCTGACACGTATTTTCTCAGCTGCGACACGTGGAAGACGTTATGGACCCCATCCAGAGAGGGTGGCAATACCAGACGGTATGCCACTTCTTCGATTTTCTCCTAAATGCCAAAAGGTCCAATAAATCTCGGGCTGAGTTTTCCACTCCTTCCGAACCTAATGGTGCCACGTGTCGGAGATATCTTCAAGAATACCAGTTCTCCAACCTTTAATAAAGTCATAATCAAGTCTTAGTTCCATAATCAAAATGTTTAAATTAACTTGAATTTCATAAATTTAATTACCTCAAATTCCAAGGGCCTTCTTTGGCTATTTGTCCAATGTCGTTGCCTGTCTTGAGCCACTCGAAGTCTATCCCTTATTTGTTTTACCTTCTCAGTTGAATCGATCACCATCTCTGGTCCCAGTAGGGCTCTTTCTCCAACGTCGTCCCATGATAGCGGGGTACGACATCTTCGGCCATACAGAGCTTCAAATGGAGTCATCTCAATACTTGCTTGGTAACTGTTATTATAAGAGAACTCCACAAGATGTAGATAGTCTTCCCAGGATCCTCCAAAATCCAGAACACATGTACGAAGCATATCTTCAAGTGTCTGGATTGTACGTTCCGATTGTCCATCGGTTTGGGGATGATAAGCTGTGCTGAATTTGAGTTGAGTCCCCAAGCTGGCTTGTAAGATCTTCCAGAAGTGAGAGGTGAATCTTGAATCTCGGTCGGAGACAATACTTACTAGAACCCCATGCAATTTAACAATATGTCTGATATATAAATCTACCAAATTTTCTGTAGATAGCCCTACTTTGAAAGGTAGAAAATGTGCAGATTTGGTCAGTCTATCTACTATCACCCAGATTGCATCCTTACCACTAGGTGTCCTTGGAAGCCCAGAAACAAAATCTATTGTAATATGTTCCCACTTCCACTCCGGAATGGGTAGTGGTTGAAGCAATCCCCCAGGTCTTTGTCTTTCAGCCTTGACTTGTTGGCATACTAAGCAACGAGATACGAATCTGGCTACTTCTCTTTTCATGCCATGCCACCAAACATGCGTCCTCAGGTCCTTGTACATCTTGTTGGCTCCTGGATGTATAGAGTATTGCGATCTGTGCGCTTCTTGCATAATTTCTTCCCTTATGTCTCCTTGAGGTACACATAATCTATCTCCATGCCTCAGTGATCCATCTTCATGAACTTTGAAATCCTCCACTAATCCAGCTTGCACTTGACCTCGAAGGCTTCGCAGGCCTTCGTCTTGAAACTGAGTCTCCTTGATCTTATCTATTAAGGTAGACTGAATCTGCAAGTTCATCATTTGGCCTTCTTTTCCTGGGATAATTACCTCAATACCCAAACTTTCCAAGTCCTCGAGCAAGTGTCGGTCCATAGTCAAGTACATCGCCATAGGATATCTGCTTAGAGCATCAGCAACTACATTGGCCTTCCCAGGATGATATTGAAGGGTGATATCAAAATCTTTCATTAGTTCCAGCCACCTTCTTTGCCTCATGTTCAGCTCTTTCTGAGTGAAGATATATTTAGACTTTTATGGTCTGTAAATATTTCCACCTTTTCTCCATAAAGATAATGCTTCCATAGCTTAAGAGCAAAAATGACAGCTGCCAATTCTAAATCATGAGTTGGATAGTTCTTTTTATGAGGTCGAAGCTGTCTAGAGGCATACGCTATTACTTTCTTGTTCTGCTCTAATACACAACCTAGACCTTTTCTAGAAGCATCGCTATATATAGTGAATCCTCTAGTTCCAGAAGGTAAGGTCAGAATAGGGGCAGTAGTCAGCTTTTTCTTCAATTCCTCAAAAGCATGCTGACATTCATCAGTCCAGGTGAACTCTTCATCCTTCCTTGTTAATTTTGTCATAGGTTCAGCAATTCTAGCAAAGTCCTTCACAAACTTCCGATAGTAGCCAGCTAGTCCCAGGAAGCTTCTAATCTCCGCTACAGAGTCTGGAGTGGGCCATGATTCTACTGCCAGTATCTTCTTGGGATCTACTGCTATCCTATCTTCAGTCACAACATGTCCCAAGAATTCTACTTTGTCTAGGAAGAATGCACATTTAGATAATTTTCCATAAAGTTTTTCCTTCATCAAAGTCTCCAATGCAAGCCTCAAGTGTTCTTCATGTTCTTCGGGGGTCTTGGAGTAGATCAAAATATCATCAATAAAGACCACTACAAATTTGTCTAGATATTGCTGAAAGACTCTGTTCATTAAGTTCATAAAAACTGCTAGAGCATTCGTCAACCTGAACGGCATTACTAAGAATTCGTAGTGTCCGTTCCGGGTATTGAAAGCAGTTTTAGGGATGTCTTCCTTCCTCACCCTTACTTGGTGGTAACCAGACCTCAAGTCAATCTTTGAAAATACCCGAGCTCCACTTAATTGATCAAATAAGTCATCTATCCTGGGTAGGGGATACTTATTCTTAATTGTTAAGGCATTCAAGGCCCTATAGTCAATACACATTCGGGATGTTCCGTCCTTCTTGGGCACAAATAATACTGGAGCTCCCCAGGGTGAGACACTAGACCTAATAAAGCATTTGTCTTCTAGCTCTTTTATTTGCTCATTTAGTTCTATTATCTCCTTCTTGTTGATTCTGTAGGAATTTTGAGATACTGGCACTGCTCCCGGCACTAAGTCAATAGAGAATTCAACTTCTCGGTCTGGGGGTAAGCCTGGAAGATCCTCAGGGAAGACATCAAGATATTCGGAGATGATAGATAATGGCAATTCTTCTGTTACTAGGGCTCCACAAATTTTGTTACTACCCATTTCTCTAGAACCTCTAGCAAATTCAAATTCTGGCTTGTCAGGGGGCCTGAAGATTACACTACCTCTGTGACAGTCTATAGTGGCATGGTGTTGACTCAACCAATCCATACCCAGTATAATATCAAAACTGGGAACTAGTATTACGAGTAGCCTAGCATATAGTTCTCTTCAACATAATATAATAGGACAATTGTTACATGCATCACTAACCGAGATGATTCCTCCACCGGTAATAATCTTATAACAATTCCTAAGGGGTTCAGTGATTAAGCTATGCTTCATAAGGAAATCTACTGACATGAATGAATGTGAAGCTCCGGAATCAAATAAAGTAATGGCTGGTATTGAATTTATAAGCACAGAACCTGTGATCACGTCTGTTGTGGCTTCAGCTTCTTCCAGAGTTATTGCATAAGCACGGCCTTGCTGCGGTGCACCCCTCTGTTGCTGCTGTTGGTACTGAGCAAAGCGTTGTTGTTGAGTTGGAAGCGGGGGTCCCCTCTGCTGTGCTGCTAGGGGCCTGGCCTGGACGGGAGCCTTTGGTGCAGCTGGGCGTCCTTAAGCAGCAGGACAGTCCCTCATTTGATGTGCTGCTGAGCCACAGTAGAGGCAGGCACCTAGCCTCTTCCTGCAGACTTGCCAAGTGTGACCTGGTTTTTGGCAAAAGTTACAAGCGGCAGCTTGTTGGTTCTGTCCTTGAGCCTGGTGTTGGGGTGCTGGAGCTCGAGGGAGAGGACGTTGAGTTTGCTGCGGGGCCCTCTGCTGTTGTTGTTGTTGGAATGGGCGTTTATTTGGTCCCGTATTTTCGGTATCTCTCTCTCGCTTTAGTTTATGCCCCATGTCTCTCTCAACGCCTTGTGCCACGCTCAGGATTTCCTCGTAGGTGCGAGCTCGGCTAGTGGTGACAGCAAGGCGAATATCTGGAGACAGCCCCTTCTTGAATCTACGGGCTCTGTCCTCCGGGGTACGAACCATGTACTCTGCAAAGTGGCTCAACCTGCTAAATTCAGCAGTGTACTCATCAACAGATAGGTTACCTTATTCCAGTCTCTCGAATTGGCTTTCGAGAGCTTTCCGAGCCACTTCGGGGTAGAATTTCTCCTTGAATAGCCTCTTGAAGTCCTTCCAGGTGAGGTCAGGAGCAGATAGTTGGGGTTCATCTCTGAACCAGGTCCGAGCTATGTCGAACAGTTACAGGCTTGCGGACTCCACTTTGAGATCATCAGGGACCCGAACAGTCTTCAGGAGTCTCTCGACATTCTCTATCCACTCATCGGCATAGAGAATGCCCTCAGTTCCGTAGAATTCCAGGGGTTTAAGGTTCTTGAAGTCTTTGGCACTCCCTGGCCTCTTGTATGGCGACTCCTGGGACCTAAGAGCTTCTGAGAGGCTGGTTCGTAGAAGTGCAGTCTGTTCTTTCTGAGATTCTACGAGTCCCTGGAACACTCCGAGTAGCTGTACCCCATCTAGAGTAACTGCTGGAGTAGATGGAGGCGGCGGAAGTGCAAGAGTTTCGGGCACATTCTGCTCAGCTGGTTCTGATGTGCCTCCTACTGTGTTCCTTGTCTGGACCATTCTGTAAGATTAAGGGATAGAAAGATCAGAATAGATTACTTGAAAATCAAGGATGATAGGAAAATTGATCAGAAATAATATCAAGAATTGAAATGAAGATCCTATTCTGTGAATGAGTTTTTCCTAGAATCCTCAATCCTATTCCATACCCTGTCCTAGGGTATTACCCTATTTATGGATACTAGACCTGCGTGGGCCACCATAAAAATGTGTCACGACCCGCACCCAGAAATTCGGGCACGAGTGCGTGGGTCCGTCCAGCCTACGCCGCAGAGTCGGCGGTAGTACGCTGTCTAGGTCAAATCCACAGTTAACTAATCTAGCTCATTCACAAATAAAATAGGCAAGATAATAATGGGAAAAAGATGCTTAAGATTTCAAATGAAATAAATGTGACAACAGATCAAATGTTTAATACAGAATCCAGAAATGAAATCGGGGACAAACTCGATTACTAAGATAAAGAGCATGAAATAAAATTGCTACTGCTAACTACTCTGCAGCAGTGGTCTCCTGGGTGGGAGCTGGTTCCTCATAAGTGTCATCTGTTCCCTCATAGGGGCCATAATATGTAGGGGCAAGGTCCTCATCATCGCCTAAATCAACTGATCCAGTCAGGAAAGGAGCAAAGTACACAATGCACAACAAGATTAAACTAAATATTTATGACAATTAGACTGAGTATCATATTGAGAATATGCATAAAAGAAACAACAATAACTAAGAGTTAATGCTATAAACAGGGATATGAGAAAACAGGAATAAATAAGACAGGAAATGAAACTACAACAGTCAGCAAGAACTATAACAAGACCAGAAGCTATCTGTGTGAACTTGTGTTTGTTTTAGAATACATAGTTGGCATGTAGGGGTTTATAAGGCTAATCCGGCCGTCATAAACGGCTATTAAACAGTAATAATCGAGATCTGGCTGAGGGTACAGTCGCGTACCAACAGCTATTAAACACGGCAGGGGGAAGGGTAAACTACATGCCTTCTAGTATTCTCCCACCCGACATAAAAAACAAGATATGAACTCCAGTATTCAAGACATAAAATTCAGTATTCTAACACTAGGTGTAATCATCAAGGGTACTAGTAGAGCAGGGAATTAATTATCACAATATAAAGATTAAACTTGAAGTGCAGGTACTTGCCTGTTGTTTGGATCCAAATATAATTTGTATCTCAGGGAAATTTTCCAGAAATGAGTCCAAATGCTGAAATAAACATTACCATCATGCTCAGAAGATGTCAAAAAGCTAGAAATGCCTATCCTTGGGTCTAATTTGGAGACAAGGACAGAAACGGCAGTTTCGAGTCAAAACTGGGTCCGTCGGTGGGCCCGCTTTGCACCGAAAAATGTATCCGGGTCGACGGTCTCCAAATTCACCAAACTTAGTGTCAACAGGTCAGGAACGATGATACGAACCCAACGGAACTTCCAGATTTGGATTCCGATGAGCCGATCACAAAATCGCGGATCGAGCGGGGCATGTAGGGCCCACGACACGCGATTTTGTCAACGTTCTCAGAATCGAACCAAACTTGACCCACAGGACCAGCGTATTGCTACGAGTCCGATGGCATAAGTTTCGTCTCGATCCGACATGTGTGCACGAAGTTAGGGTAAATTATATAAAAGTCGGATTCGGGGCGATGTCCGCGGATACGCGTTGATTCCGGTGTGCATGCACACCTGATTCAGCTTTCGCGAAATCTCACACGTCCGTATCAACAGCGCACACGTATATGTGAAGACCGTACGCGACCAAGTCGTCCCGTTTGGTGGGGCATACTCAGTTCCAGGGTGAAACAGGGTCTAGTTTTTCCTGTTTTTGGATCGCGGTGTGCGATCACCACAGGACGCGATGCCCCGAGCAGTTTGTTCGGACACCGAGAGGGTCATACAGGCTTCACAACGCAATTTACAGAATTGAAAACGGGGCAGCGAGGAGAAAGATATGAGTACCTGAACTGGGCTCGAGAAACAGGAAATTTTCGTGTCCGTGTCGTGTCCGACACGACACGAAGAAATTGGGAATTAGGATTTTTAGGGTTTGGGGGCTGCCGACGGCGGTCCGGCCGGAGGAACGCCGGGGAGGCTGGGGGCGGTTCGCCGGCTTGCTGGGACGTGGGTGGTGGTCGGCGGCGCGCCGGGAACGGCTGGCCGGAGGCGGCTCGAAGGGGGAAGTTGCTGCCGCTGCTGCTGGAGTCGGACGCCGGAGTCGTCGTGCGGCGGTGGAGGAAGGGGAGGAAGCCGGGGAGGAGGGCGGAGGCGCTGGAGGCTGGCCGGGGCTGCGGGCTCAGGCGACGGCACGGTGGCTGGGCGGGCGGAGGTGAATGGGTCGAGGGGGCGGCCGGGGACGGATTAAATAGGAGGGAGGGCGGAGGGGAGTGGCCTGACTGCGACGGAGAACGCGGAGGAAGAACCGGGGTCGTGGAGGGCGTGGCGCGGCGGGGTGCCGCGTGGCCGGCCAGAGCGGCGAGAAACGCGGCAGCGTGCCGGGAACGAAGGTCGTGGGGGGGACCGGGTCTCCGGGTCGGGCGGCTCGCGGGTCGGGTTTGTCTGACCCGACCCGACCCGACCCGGTAACGGTTGGGGCTGGGCTGCTGGGCCGGTCCACTGGGCCGGGCCGGCCCAAAACAAAAATAAAATATTAATAATAATAATAATAATAATAATAATAATAATAATAATAATAATAATAATAATAATAATAAAACAGTTTAATTAAATAATTAATTAATTAAATAGTTTTTTTGGTGTTTTAAATTAGGTCCGGGACCCAATAAATTCCAGAAAAATTATTCTAAGTCCAGTTTTTCATTTTACACCCAAAAATGTTATTTCCATAATATTTTAATATTATTTATTAACAATTAAAAATCATTCAATAATTAAGAACCCTGATTTTAATTACAAAAAATTCCCAGAAAATTCCAGAAAATTGTAAAAAATCCTAGTTTTAATAATTTTGAAAATTCAGGGAGATTTATATAAGGCCTTGTTCTTAAGTTTCGGGACAAAACTTTTTCTTAGTGGTATATTATGTAGTGCCTCAAATCCTGATCCGACCGGGATGTGCACTATGTAATTAAACTTGTGGCTAGTCCATCTGAGTCATAGTTAGATCTTTAGTATCCTCTTTCCATGGACGAAATGCGATGATCCTGTCCAATTCATGGATAGACCTCTATTAAAACAAGTCCAATAGTTTTTGTGTTTTGTTTCTTGGTTTTCTTGATTGTCGCTTTGGGATTTTTGTTTTATTGTTGCTTTCGATTTGCTTGGTTTTCGTTATTGGCTTTTTCGTTTGGAGCTTTGATTCTTGAAGAGTTTGGCAGGAAGGATAGGCAAAGGAATCTAACTCGGTGCTCGTGCTGTTGTAGGTCTGCGTAACTGACGTTTGATCGTCGCTAGACGGGACTCCTTGTTTCAATATTTTTCCCTTAACCAGTGAGTAGTTTGGACTCTTCTTTCCTACTTCTTCATATTCATATCTCTAATGTTTTAAACATTCACTCGATGATGCCCGGTTGGACGCCTAGGAAATCCTTAGCCACAATGCATGCCAGCCACTAAGAAAGGAACATGAGATTCTAGACTAACTTATTATATGCTTGCACACCTTATGAACACGAGCTTCTTTATAAAGGAATTGGTTATTGGTTGGTTGTGGCCTGGTACCTCGGATAGAGTTTGGACCTATGGGATACCAAAATTGGAACACAGCTTGAGAAAATATGAACTGTTGTATAAGTATATATATTGCTGCTTTACATTTTCTGTTTTATTTCATGCATTGTATGATATATAAATTGTTCATGCATTTGCATGGTCTGGGACAACTTGTGCACAAGGTTTAGCATTTCCTCAAAATGGCATTCCGGGGCACTGGAACCGTATCGACCCAAGGGGAATATTTGATCGTGCTAGTCGCAATGCATTGCGGGACATTCAGCAGGGCTTGCTACCCAGGCCGACAGGGTGCGCCGCAATGCCTGGATAAGTCCCTAAGGTGTCGATCACACCAATGATAGTATAGATTAGAACACATGCTAATTTATTGTCTTGTACAGATAGTAAGTATACTTGTATTTTGTTGCAGGGAAGGCGTGCATCGGTTGAGTAAGCAACCGATGTACTTGTTTGATTCAATGTTATTTTTATTCCTATCAATACATGCAACTGATATGAATTAAATTCACTTACTTCTCTATAGAAAGATTATCTTAATGCATGCTCGCCCCTAATAAGCTAGTGTCGATTTAGTCGAGTGGGTTCGTCCCGCTCACTAGTACAGCTAAGTACTGACCCAAGTTGTGGGCAACTATTTTAGGCACTCAAGCGGTGCAATGCTAGTGGATAGACGAGGAGGCGTTAGGAGCACCTCTATTTTGAAGTATAGTTGGAGTCAGTTCATTTTGGAGGCGTGGACTTTCAATCTATAGAAGGGCGTAATGTATGAACGACGTGGACTATCCGATGGAGCGCGCCCTGCCTTTTGAGTTTCTTTTGTAATGCAAATCAAGTTAGCCGGGAGGCGCATCAAATGTAAACTCTATGTAAATTACTCTGAATTATCAATGACAAACATATTTCTTCCTATACTTGTATTCAAATATCTGTGAATGTGTTTTCTAACTTGTGTTTTAAAAATAGGTTCCTATCACTGCACATTCTTGCCTTGTGCGAGCGCAACTCCAGGCTCACACGGTATTACGCCCCAGCGAGGACGATCGGTTCCGTAAAGGATCCAGCGAGGACGATTGACCCTTTCGGGATCGGGATATGACAGTCTTCCTGATCATTTTATTGCAAAGCAAAGTGTTCTACACATGGCACAGTAATAGAAGAATATTGTTCTAATTAGAATTGGTACATGATGAAAGAACATTCTAAGCGAACTAGCATGCAACAAGGTAACCGTTCACAAGTTGATTGACAAGCATAAAGTAATCCAAGTTTATTCCTTTTTATCTTGACATCTTTTAGTTATTATGGTATCATCTTATCGGAACAATCAAGAGGGCAAGATTTTAGATGTGAAGACTTGGAAGAAGGATCAACCTAATTGAAGTATAGCCACTAACAAGTTGGTGGGGAGAGAAAAGGAAAGAGATGCTTCAAGACTCCGCTCGTGTGACGCCTACTACACGATCACCTGCAGTGCCACAAACAGACGATCAATACCTCTTCTCCTCTTTCCAAGCTCGAAATAAAAGTTTATTTCAACGAACGAAAGTAATAAAATCTATCAAAACCGTTCAAGAAAACGCAAATATGAAAACTAACTCAAAAGCACGAAAGCAATAATACGACAAAGAAAACTAGGCAAAAAAAACTTGCAGCGGATAGGTCCTTCTTTACTCTATCGTTAATTCCATCCTTGGAGCATGGTCCACTGAATATGGGAATCAATTTCGAAGAAGCCAATCCATAACGAGAAAAAGATCTTGATTTAATTTATCCCGATCGAATGATACCGAATATATTTCATAGCCGTGCTCCCCAAATAGGGGGAACAGGGCACCACACTTGCGGGTTAAACGAGTCATTGGCGCTGAAATTCGTGCAAAGTCTGCCAGAAACCTTCGGTAATATCCCGCTAATCCCAAAAAACTTCGCACATCTGCTACTGTCTTCGGGACTGGCAAATTCTCTATTGTTTCAACCTTCTTGGGGTCCACTGACACTCATGCTCCTAAGATAATGTGCACCAAGAATGACACATGACCTAATCAGAATTCACACTTATTGAGCTTGGCATACAACTGATGCTCCCTTAGAACTTGCAACACTTTCCGAAGATATTTTTCGTGCTCTTCTTCACTGTCGGAGTAGACAAAAATTTTGTCTATGAATACCACTATAAATTGATCTAGGTATGGCATAAAGATACGATTCATCAAATCCAGGAATATTTCTGGAGAATTGGTCAATCCGAATGGCATAACTAAGAATTTGTAATGCCCATATCGAGATCGAAATGTTGTCTTCGGTATATCTTGCTCCCAGACCCTTACTTGATAATACCCTGATCGAAGGTCTATCTTGGAAAATACTTTTGCTTCACTCAATTGGTAAAACAAGTCATCAATCCTTGGCAATGGATACTTATTTTTCACTGTTAAGGCATTCAACTGCCTATAGTTGACACACAATCGTGTTGACCCGTCCTTTTTTTACTAGAAGAATTGGTGCTCCCCATGGTGATCCACTAGCCCGAATAAATTTCTTCGCCTTCAGTTCCTCCACGTGATGATACAACTGGTTAAGTTCCATTAGTGATATCTGATAGACCTTATTGGAAACTGGTTCTGCTCCGGGTTTCAACTCTATGAAGAACTATACTTCTCTTATTGGGGGTAATCCTGGAAGCTCTTCCAGAATTATACAAAGAAATTCTTCAATCACTCTGGAAAACTGATCTTCAACTCCCGTTACTATTGTAATGGAACCTTCACGTTGATCCTTCACCATTCTATTGAAGATAAACTCTTTCTTGTCCGGGATGTTAAACAATACTTACCCCTACGACAATCTATTATTGCATGACTGTCTCTCAACCAATCCATGCCTAAAATAATGTCAAAATTATCCATAGGGAACTCGATCAACCATGCAAGTAATCAATGTCCACACACTATGATTGGACACGCTAAACATACTCTACTGACTCCTACGAGACCATTACCAGTGAGTATATTCAGCCTTTCTGGCAATGCCTCGAACTCAAATTCAATACGTATCATAAATCGTGCACATATAAATGAATGGGATGCTCCTGAATCAAATAATACTACGACGGGAAAATATGTAACGAGAAAGTTACCTGCCACCATGTCACCTGATGCCTAGGCCTCCTCCAGAGAAAGACTAAAAGCTTGCCCTTGGCCTTGTTGCGCTCCTTGTTGCTGCCTCCCTTGAATACGCAGTTATGGCCTCTGCTGTCTATACTGCTGATTTCATTGCTGGTTGTATATTTGGGTTTGCATCGGTAATGGACGCTAAGCCAATGGCCTGACTGCCAGTGCTGGTCCTCTGTACTAAGCTGCTCCTGGTGCTGGTAATGCTAACCGCTGGGTCGGTCCTTCAATCCTCTGCATCATTGGACAATTGTCAACCCGATAATCTAGACTACCATATCGTAGGCACATCCCTTGTGCTGCCCTACACACATCTTTGGTATGGCCTCCCTTTCTACAATGTGTGCGTTCGACTGGGGTTACAAATCATTGTTGTTGTTGTTGCCTTGGCTGATACGGCCGAACTGGTATTGTTGTTGCCGATGCCACTAGCCTCCTTGGCGCTGTGTAATGGATGTGAATGCCAGGAGATGGTACTGACGTCCGCTATGCTTGTCCTCCTCCTCCACTCTGTGCATGAGACCTCTTCTGGCCTCCCGTCCTTGAAGCTAAGCTCTGCATCGTTAGCTCATTTCGCCTAGATTCGATCAATACTTCGTCTAAATTCTGGTAGTTATGGCCCTCTACCAGTTGCTAAATCCCCAAATGAAGTCTGTACTAAAACCCCATTGCCCTCTCTTGTTCTGTTGCTACCATCTTTGGAGAAAATATGCTAAGCCTGCAGAACTCCGTCGCGTATCCATCTACCATCCTTTCAGACTACTTGAGATTGATAAACCTTTGTTGTAGCCCATACTACGCTACCACTCCGAAATACTAACCCTGAAATATATCCTGAAGTTGTCCCATGAAATAGGTTGTCTTAATCCAACTTCTTCTGCTGTCTACTAATCTCTAGCAAGGTCCTGGAGTTACAATCGGACCTGATCAACTTATTCCTTAGCTGGAACCTAGGCCATAGTCAATATCATCTCTATACTTTGCAGCCAAGTGTCTGCAGTAATAGCGTCATCCGTGCCATCAAAATACTTAGGTTTGAGTCGGCAGAACCTCACTGATGCCCCTGAGTCTATTCTAACACTCCTTTCCAAGGTCGTTTGTAATCCTTGAGCCAACAAAACATTATGCTCTTGCTGTTGAAGCTGCTGATGCTGTTGCATCACCATCATTCCTCGTATAATTTCCAGTAATGCCGGTGTATCAAGTTCTACTGGCATAATTGGTACGACCGAGGGTACTAGAACTTCTGGTACATGTTTCTCCTCGTTCTCCTCTACTGGTTCTACCATGATCCTTTCAGGTACATGTATTACCTCTCATTATGGACCAATGGATCATTATCCTACTAAAATTGCTGGTGCTCCACCCACCGATGCTGGAGAACCCCTAAGAAAAATGACACAAGATAAATCAAGAATAAGAGGAGAAAGGATCGAGGAATCAATGGTACAAAAGTCAAGATGAGTTTCGAGGAGACAGATTCAGGATTTCAAAGAGGAGCATGTTTGATTAAGATATCCTATGATCAAGCCATCCCAAAAGTCTGAAAAACCAGAACTGCATGGGCCACCACTAAAAATTATCACGCCCCAGAACCAGAATATTGAAGAGCGGAGGAATGACTCAGCCAACCACACCTTACGGAATACCAAAGTAATCCATAATATGTTAAGGTTGTCTAAAAACAAGGGGGTGCATACTACAATCAAGTCTCCTAGGGTCAAGAACTTCTATTGCCTCAATCATTCAAACAAGTATCAGTAACATAGAATATTTCAGAGTAAGCAGTAAGGCATCCCAAATGCCGCATCAGAATATTCTAGAGATCTAGCGATACAGAATAATATGCCAGATACAATCAAAAGTATACATAACAGTGAGTCACCTACAGTCTGAATATAATACAGTCATGTAGGGAACAAGTGTCCAGACTCTCCGACTAACAGGTGTCGGTCGGCTAAATGCCTAAAAGAATATAGTTTACAAAAGACAAGCAGTGAAACAAGTAACCCACTCATGACCCTTAGCAACCATACTTCCGGTGCGTGCCATCAGTGAGGGAGAAGTAAGCTTGATCCTCAGGTGCCAGCTCTAAACATAGCTATACAAAACTAGTAGGGTCAGACCCCAAATTGCAATTACCACAAAAGAAGCATGAAATGAAGAAACAAAACCAGTTCTATAGCATGAGATGCGTAAGCCAACAATCAATGGCATATGTCCCATCCATGATATGATATGACACCCCTTCACCAAACAAGGACAGGAAGTATCTTATCACATCAAGATAGAATATGTCCCTTGATTAAGGTCAAACTAAAATGATTATGCGTCTTAGTTTCAGTCAACAGCCTATCGTAATACAACAGCACAACCCAACAACCAAACAAGGACATGAGTTAAAATATCATGCCACAATAGCATGTGTCCCTAATTCCACTCTACAGAAGGCACAATACATAAGCAGAGATATAATATAAGAAATATCATAGCTTTAGTCCATGGATTATCAAAGCATAACGACGCAACCCAACAACCAAACAAGGACATGGGTTGAATCATATTGCCACGATAGCCCAATTTTCTGGCTAGACATACAATATAAGCGAATTAGATGGCCAATCGTGTATTACGTCTTGATATGTAATATCTGGGTTATCCCAGAAATACAATATATAAGTGTCCTCTGATTGTGCCATAATCGAGCATTTCTGGCTGAAACAATAATATACGAGCAAGTATTTATATAAAGTCATGCACCAGTCCCTTGCAGGGGCACTGAGCTAATTATTAATCAATAACAGTACCAGGCTTTCTATAGGAAAGATATTGGCTCGGTCTTATAATTAAATCAGATATTGCACTCCACTAGTACGGATAATATATAGTATCAGTGGCGGCCAGCCTTTACTCCCAGCTAATTTAGAGTGGTTCAACATGCACGATCTCGAGATACCATTCCCTCCCAATGCTCTATAAATTTACTTGCCTAGTTAACCCTAGGTTAATTAGAATCCCATGACGCGGTCACATTGGCTTTCCTTCTTAGATGTCGTACTTTGACTACGGGCACTCTTGATACGAATCCATATTATCACCCGAAAGTTAAATCTGGATTCACTTAAGTGTGATGCAATAATCAGCACTATCTAGCCACGGCTAAAGTCACTATCCAACTACCAAATATGTCACGTCCTAGTACCGGAATACGGGGACGGACATGGTCAGCTACCCCGTACAAGGTACTATATATCATACGGCGATCACGGCTGTAATAAGACAAGGGGGTGCATGCTACAATCAAGTATCCTAAGGTCAAGAACTTCTATGTCTCAATTATTCAAACAAGAAAACAGTAAACATAGAGCATATATGATAAAGCAATAAGGCGCCCCAAATGTTTTGTCAAAATATTCTGGAGACCAGCTGTGTAAAATAAGAAGCTGGCAGAGTATCAAAAGTACATGACAGTGATCTACTATAATCTGATTTAATACAATCATATAAGGAGACTAATGTCCATATGTGCCGGCTAACAGGTGCCGGTGGCTAAACGTCCAAAGAAGTAAATATACAATAACGAGCAGGGAAGAAGAAAACCTACTCGTTATCCTCTGCGACCCTATTACTGGTATACGTCATGAGTTGGAGGATAGAACGCTGGATCCTCGGGTTCTGACTCAAAACTTGGTCATGCAAAACCAGTGGGGTTAGACCCCAAATAGCAAGTACCACAAAGAAAGCACAAAATGGAGAAACAAAAATCCTAGAAATAATTATGTAATAATACATAGGTTCAGTATTATAACTTAGGTCCATGGCATACCCTAGCGCAAAGGCCCAACCCTACAACTAAACGAGGAGAAGGGTTGAACCATCACACTATGATAATACATCTCCCTAGGCTACTAACCAAATAATACAATCACAACCAAGTCCTTTTTTTATATCAGCCAATCACTTCTACGACTTGCTATTTGTGGAGTCTGAGGTTATCTTAGAAATAATACATAATAGGTATCCTCAGATTATGCCATTTTCGAACATGAGCTAACCGAGCCAAAAAGGAATATACAAGCGCTTTATGATGCACCAGTTCCTCGTAGGGCTACTGCGCTAAAATACGGTATTAACGGTTCCAGTGCTCCTATAGGGAGACAATGGCTTAGCATTATTTATAATAGGTTAGATATTGCACTCTACTAAGGCGGATGATATACACTATCTGTGGTGGCCAGCCCATAACGCACTTAAAATGAATCTCTGTGGGAAGGTTCGTTGGCATGATCTCGGGATACCGTTTTCTCCAAATGTTACTACCATTTTTTAGTTACCTAATTAGCCCCATATTTTGTTCAAAATCTCAAGGCGTGGTCACATGAGAATTTTCTTTAAGATGTCGTACAAAGTACGGGCACGCTAGATACGAATCCATGGAAGTTCGGTCTGGATTCACCCGAATGTGTATGCAATATTCAACCAATCAATATCCTAACCACGCTTTGGTATTTGACTCGCATATCATGTCCGTGCTAGAAAAATAATATATATTTATAATATCATGTGTTCAGGAATTTGGAGGTATTCTCGATGCACAATCCAAATATAAATTACTTAACATGTGACACGGTGTATCGTACCTCAGTGTACATTCGATCATATACACTTTCTGGCAATAATTTGTATCAACACAGATACAATATTCGAGTCCAATTACCAATTATATATTGGGTCACATAAAATCAAGATCACATTGTAACACGAAGCTTATGTCATGCACATAGTCGGTTAGTCACTATCCACTTAGTCTGGTTCATACTGAAATCTTAGTTCAACTCATGTCATGTTCATAGCCAATCTTAGCTAATGGTCATGTCTGACACGAGGTCTGGTTACTAAATCCATTCTTCCTTAGAATAATAACACAAACATTAACCCAATTATAAATCATAAAATAATAAAAAAAATATTCAATCAAAACAATCATGACCGGATTGGTCTCCAGGCCGCATATGAAGTCCAGGCCTCATATGTCTCTAGGCCGCATGTGAAGTCCTGGTCTCATATGAAGTCAGGGCCGCATGAACCACTTGGTCGCATATAAAGTCCAGGCCGCATGCTCAAGGTTAATGTGTACTCCTAGGGACAAGTATTGAAGTGACGGACAATAAATAAAGTATCAGTAAAATAATATAAAGATTCATGTGACAAATGTGACATACAATAAAGTGTGTCAGAAAGAAAGGACAAAATCATAAAATCATGCATCCAAGGAAGGTGGCCGTATATACTGCTTGCCGCATAAGTCACTCGACCACATATTTCTCTTTGGACTAAGTTAATTTCTCATTCGTCCAGCAAACAAAACACAAAGAGTCATGTCACTTAACTCCAGAACACTTTGTGTAATGGTCAGTCATGCATCCAACAAGATGGACGCATGTTGGTTGGTTATGCGGCAAAGAGTCCAGGCTGCATAAGGATCATAACTCATGTAAGTCTCGGCAGCATATTTTGCTGGACGCATGAGAACTTCGTCTTCTTCAAATAGCAAGTTCAGCCATGGCGAAAAAGCTCCAAAGTTCCAAAAATTATTTTCTTGATAAAAATTTTATTTTTACTCCCAATCAAGTGAACCAAAAGCCAAAATGCTCGAAATAAAGTGCTCCGTCAACTCCAAAAACTAATTTTCTAAAGTACCATATTTTAGTAGATCAAAACCATAAAAAAATACATGGAACCCATAAAAATCCTAAACTTTAAATGTAGATCTACTCAAATCTATCCATCAAAACTGAAAACTCCAAGTATTAAAAGTGGTTAAAAACACATAACAAATATAATAAACCAATAATATAGAGGGTTTCTCTATTTCTCATGCAATGTGTACTTGCCTAAGACTTGGAGCTAGAAAACATAAGAGAGAGAGAAAGAAAATAGAGTAATAAAGAGAAATAAGGAGATGTTAGCTTATATACATGGAGGTTTGAGGTTTAGACCATGGTGAACCCATGATTAAACCAACCAAACAAATAAACCGTGAACCAAAATAAACCAAAGAATGGGTATAGTCTCATGCAATAAACTAATCATGCAAGCAAAAAAATAATACACTCCAAATACATATATTTGGGAACGGGGAGTGACAAGATCCGTGCATGAAAATAATTACATATATCATGTAGCAAGAGTGTGTGGCACGATAACTCACCATATTTATACATATCAAGTAGCACTCTCTGTACGGTCAAGTGTGTCAACAAGGATACAATAGTCATGGCAGGAACAAGTTATAGAATCAAGATCATGGACAAGTTGTCAGGTAGCAAGTTATTCGGAACAGACAGTCAATCATTGGTCACATTAATTTTTACTTTATTATATCGATAGAACTAAACAAAGATCAGGATTGCAGATCCTCCATCGAGTTGAACTACGTCCCATATTCCATCCAACGTATAATTTGGTGGTCAAGAAAAAGTATTTTAATTAGAAAGTTAGTACATATAAGGCTACATCTACAGGGCTCATGTCAGGTGCTTAGTCAAATTTAGCATACAGTCACATCTGGGTCATACAAGTCATTTCTAGATTTAACACATAGCATCACAATCATTCGATCAAACGAAAATATTAAACCAAGCAACTAACCAATGTGTGCAAAAAAATAGGGTACCGCATAAGAATAATAGGCGCATAGGCAATCTACCGCATGAAGCAGGGTGCCTCATGAGACATGGTGCCTCATGAGACAGGGTGCCACATGAAGCAGGGTACCACATGAAGCCGCATAGTTCACTCTTCAAAAAATATGCAATGTGACCATAAATAAATGAAAGTCAGAAGAAGTGACACAAAGTGATAGATGTGACTGAAGTGACAAGCAATAAAGTATGTCAGAAAAAAAAAGACAAAAATTATACAAAGTCGCACCAAGTCAGTGAAAAGTTATGAATCATGAAGAAGAGAGACGCATATCTCCTGGCCGCATGATCGACGAGGTCACATACTCCTCTTGGCTGCATACATACTTGGCCGCATAAAATCTTTTAGGACTTAGTGAAATTATTTCAACTTATGAAGTTTCATTCGTTCAAGTTCATATAGATGGTCAAGGGGCACATGTGTAGATTCAGTCATGCATCTAACAAGGTTGGCCTTATGCTGACTCGAGATGAGAAGTCCAGGCCGCATAGCATAGAGTGCTGCATAGCACTCCTTCGTCTCCCCCAACAGTAGCTTTTTGGCCATGGCCAAAAGCTCAAAAAAAAAAATTGTTTCTTTCATAGAAACCTCAAATTATGTCCAAATTCAGTAAAGTAAAGTTCTAACTACTCAAAATAAAGTACTCATCAACATAGAACAACAAGTTCTAGAAAACATAAATTTCTAGGAGATCAAACCCAAGAAAACTCAAGAACACAAAAAAAGCTTCTAAATTAAAAGTCTAGATCTACACTAATCCATCCACCAAAATCAAAAATGCCAAGTTCTAAATATATGGAGAAATACATAATAAACATAATAGAACAATAAAATAGAGGGTTTCTTTATTCCTCGTGCAAGGTGTACTTGCCTGTGGAGGGAGAGGAAAAACCTAAGAGAGAGAATGAAAGGGGAATAATGAGAAGAGAGATAGAGAAGTTGGGTTATATATAAAGGGTTTGAGGTTTGGACCATGGGTTCAACTCATGATTATAGTAAACCAACAAAATAAACCAAGAGCCAAGTGGACCAAAAAATTGGTCTAGTCTCTCTACAACATACAACTATGCCAGCAAAAAAATTAAATATGCTCCAAATACGAATATCGGGAATGGGGAGTGACAATGTGTCCGCCCTTCCATCTCCTATAAATGACCTTTTTAAAAAGGTCGTAGGTTTGAATGGGTATATGGGAGCGGCTATGGTCATGGGCTAAGACTCGATAATACTCTCGGCCACCCCAGGCTGAGTGGCCGGAGTAGCTGTCTCATTCTGTAGAGACTAGAACACGGTATGTACAATGACACGCGCTTATTATCCTAATATATTAAACTAATTTAGATTATTTTAAATATTCTAACTTATACTATAAATTAATCCAATTCTTAATGTTATTCTGACTTATAATATAAATTATAATACTTATAGCGGTCTTGCTCACCTTCTCGTTTATGTAGGTCTTGTCCTTCCTTCTCTTGTGTGTTTACTCAAAAAATATGGCAAAGCCAAAACTGGAGGGATCTCCCTCTTCATTCATAATCTTCTCCGTCTATGTATAAAATATTAAGAAAATATATTAGTTTGATAATTAATTTTATTAAACTATATAATAAAAGTATTTAAATACTTTGAATTATCTTACCAGGTATCGATGGTGCATAGTTATGACGCCCCAGTATCGGAATATGGAGACGGATATGGCCAGCTACCCCGTATAAGGTATAGAACGTCGTACGACGATCACGACTGTAACTAGACAAGGGGATACATATTAAAAGTAAGTCACTTAGGGTCACATAAAACATATATTGTCTCAATAAGTCAATTAAGGACAATAAACATAGACTATATGTGATAAAGAAGAAATGCATCTCAAATGCTCTATCAAAATATTCTAGAAATTAGCTATACAAAATGAGAAGTTGTCGGAGTAACAAAAGTACATGACCATGATCAGCTGTAGTCTGATTAATTACAATCATGTAAGGAAAACTAAATATTCCGATTTACGACTAATAAGTGCCGGTGGCTAAACGCCAAAAGAGTAAAATATATAATAGCGAGCAGAAAAGTAGAAACCCACTTGTGTCCCTCAGCGGCCATCCGTCTGGTGCGTGCCATTGTTCAGAGAAAAGTAAGTTGGATCCTCGGGTACCGGCTCTAAACCTGACAATGCAAAACCAGTGGGGTTAGACCCTAAATAGCAAATAGAACAAAGGAAGCACGAATGAAGTAACAAAACCCGAGATTATATATATATATATATATATATATATATATATATATATATATATATATATATATATATTATTTTGTCTCCTAGTTTGGTCCATGGCCTATCATGACACTATGATCTAACCCCGCAACCAAACAAGGACAAGGGTTAGATCATTGCACCATGATAGTCCATGTCCCTAGGCTACATAACAGAAGATACGACCATAAACAAGGTCAGTTACAAAATCGGCCAGTCACTTGTATGACTTGCTAGGTGGAGTCTAGATTATCCCAGAGATATATGCATATATTAGGAATCCTCAGATCGATCCATATTCTAACAGGGCTAGCCAAGCTATGAATCATCGTGTAGCATATAGTATTATGCACCAGACCCCCGTAAGGCCACATGTTAAAATTGCATAGAACACATAGTGCAATATAATAGTCAAATATTGTCATCCATTAATGTGGATTTAAATAATATTTATGGGGGCCAGCCTATACTCTCCAGATAAATATTTGAGGGTGGCTAGTTAAGCACGATCTCGGCATTCTGTCCCTTCCAATGCTTTACATATTTTAGTTGCCTAGTTAACCCTAGGGTTAGATGAAAGTATATGGCGTGGTCACATATTCCTCCCCTTATATGTCGTACTATAGTATGGGCACGCTAGATACGAATCCACTTTCTCACTTGACAGTTCAATTTGAATTCACCTGAGTATGATGCAACAATCAAACAACTCATAGCCACGCTTGGTTATTAACCAACTATCATGTTCATGCTGGAAAAATTATATTATATTACATGTCACATAGCACAACATAATCACGTAGGAACACTTAGCACATAGGAACATATAGCACGTAGTAAGGTATCAGCACAAATACCAATAGTCGAGTCAAGTTACCAATCATTGGTAAATCATATAATTTCTAGAACATGACAACCCATAGGCTAAGTTTGATTTATAGGTAGTCATAGTCACTTGGAGCATGGTCTATTTCTACACATAGTCGGGTAGGTGCATAGTCAGATCCAATACATAGTTATTTAGTTCCCATATACTTACAATTATTAAGGTCACACATTAAATCACAAAATCCAATAAAATATCCAAACTAAGAAAATCAATAATACGTGTGCATAGGGCCGCATAAAGGTTTGGGGCACATAGGGATCATGGACACATAGGATCAGGAAAGCATAGAGTCAGGGCCACATAGGATCAAGGAAAGTCCACTCTTTAGGACAATTGCTAAGTGACAGACATTTAATACAAGTCAGAGAAATGACTGAAGTGACAAGCCAAGAGGTGTGTCAGTAATAAAAGACAATCATGAAAAGATGTGCATGACAAGACGTGCACGAAAGAGATGTATTCTTAAACCGCATGCTCAAGTGCCGCATAGACCCTTGGGCGCATAAACTTTGGGACTTAGAGAAATCCCATGCATTCAATGGCTCTTTGCATCCGTCTTCGGAATTCATGTGCCAAGCAGCCATACGCACAATCAAGATAGGTGCATGTTGGATGATACCGTATAGAAACTTGCCGCATGAGACACCTTCGTCCCAAGACGACACGAACTCCATGAAAAAAGTTCCAAAAATTGGAAAAACTAGTTTCCTTCATAAAACTTCATTTTATCTCCAAATCAAGTAAACCAAAAGCCAAATCGCCTAAAATGGAATGCTCTACCACCTAATAGAACCCATGAAAACCTTGAAATGGAATGCCCTATCAACTTTATTTCTAAAATATCATGTTTTAATAGATCAAACCAAGAAAAACTTATGAAACCCATGAAAACCCTTAACCAAAAATGTAGATATACTAAATTCTATCCATCGAAACCAAAAATTCCAAGTATTAAAATTACTTAGAGTAGTAATGTACACATATTAGACAAATAAAATATAAAAAATGACCAAGAATTAAAATCTAAGGGTTTTCCATGTCATGCAAGGTGTACTTGCCTAGAATGAAAGGAGGAGAAATGAGAGAATGAGGGAAGAGAGAGAGAAGTTGGCTTATATAGCTAGGGTTAGAGGTTTAGACCATGGGTTTAACTCATGACCAAACCAACCCAAACAAATAAACCATGAACTACATTAAACCAAAGAATGGATCTAGTCTTCATGCAACCTAATTAACATACAGACAAGAAATAATATAAGCAGAGAAATAATATGTTCCAAATATATATATCGGGAACGGAAAG
Organism: Iris macrosiphon; assembly: GCA_036927795.1. Classification (NCBI taxonomy): domain Eukaryota; kingdom Viridiplantae; phylum Streptophyta; class Magnoliopsida; order Asparagales; family Iridaceae; genus Iris; species Iris macrosiphon. The sequence continues at coordinate 110,948,114 of JAYESA010000017.1, forward strand.
TGACAATATAGTGGTGGAGATCGATCCACCCGGATGTGCCTACGGCAGATGGCCGCAAGTATGTGTCTCAGACTAACGAGGAGGTAGAGGGGTCTCGTGATCGTAGGGATAATCCATCATTGAATAATATAAGATCACCAACGGGTATCCGACCACCAACACGACCACGACCACAACCAGTCATCTATAATATTCACATATATAATAGTAGGTATAATAAATATTAAAAACATAGAACTACAAATAATATATATATATATAAGGAGAAATATATATATATATATATATATATATATATATATATATATATATATATATAAGGAGGGATGGGGATCCCTGTATTTTTGCATCCTCATAATCATAACCATTGGTTCTTGTTTAAATCATCAAATCTTAACCATTGAATTGAATAGTTTAAATTAATGGTTAAGATTAGATGACTTAAACAAGATTCAATGACTGTGATCATGGAAAATTTTGGGGATGCATAAGAGGATAGATCCCAATCCCTCCTCCATATATATATATATATATATGGAAAATTTTAGGGATGCATAAGAGGATAGATCCCAATCCCTCCTCCATATATATATATATATATATATATATATATATATATATATATATATATATATATATATATATATATATTAGGGTTATTTATGTAATGTCCCGATCTACTTGGTGCATTTAGATGGTTTGTTAGCGAAGTGTCATTTGGACTTGGGCTCATCCAGAAGAGTATTCAGAGTTCTGCTTGATCGAGACAGATTGTTTCATGAGGTAGGTGGTCTTGATCATTCTCTCTTTTACCTTCACAGTAATGAATAGATTACTGCATGTTTAGTTCTATATACTAATAATTATGTTTGCATGCTAATAAAAAAAGAGAAATCACATAGATAAGAGAGTAATCTTATTTTGTATCTTGCTGATATAGAAAATAAAATTATTAATCTGATGTGGTAGATTTGTGTAAGTAGAATTGCTTTTACTTATCACATGGACTATTTGGCCTTGCTATTATAGAATAGATTTTCGCATAGTTGTCATATCTTATCACATTGATTATAGTACTATTATAGAGTATTATATACAATGTGTTTGATTTCTTTAGATAAGAGGATTATTGTACAGTTATTTCAGAAGATTAGTAACGTAGAAAGGTTTGGGATAGTTTGGTCGCCAAGGCAGTATCCCTGGAATGGGAAGAGTTATGCCAGCGATGGTTCGAGGAAGAAATTTTTTGATTAGAGATATGTTGTATACTTATTTCATATTTGTACCATATATTTATGTATAATCTACATGTTCACGCATTTGCATGGTCATTGATAACTTATATACAAGGTAAGTTCGCGAATGATAGTCAGGGCACCAGGATCGTGTCGGCCCGGGAGAACAGTGTTGACATACTAGCGTGGTAGTTGTGCTGACGAATAAACATGAGTGATTCTGGAACTTTTAGTGGAGCTCGCTACCCGTACTAAAAGGATCCCTATCTAATCAAGCTATAGTCCATGGTGGCTTGTGGTGACAATAACATTCATATGGAGTTAGACTGCATGCTAATGTTAATCTGTTTACAAGTCTATCAGATTAATTGCAGAGGCAAGTGCATTGCACAATCAATATATATATATATATATATATATATATATATATATATATATATATATATATAGTATGAGCCTAACGATTGCCTTTTATAGAGACACACTTGTGACACTTTAAGTATAAAAAATTTATTTATATTATTGTACTGACAGGAAAGGATGGATGATAAGTATTAGGTAAGTTCAACTCTATTGTGTGACACTTTTATGCTTGCAGACACATATTATATGCCATGTAACTGATCCTAAGGTCAGATTAGACAGACCACCTAAGTTTACTTGCACTCACTTAATAATGTGTCAATTTTAGTTGAGTGGGGTAGAGACCACTCACCATTGTATTCTCTAATGCACTAACCCTCTACCAGTTCTTCGTAGGTGCAGAGTTTTCTTATATGTGTTGATACGTTGGAGCTTGGTTGACGCTTGAAGTTATGCAGCCGTTGATGTTATCATTTATATACAGAGGACATAATATATGGAATATTATTGTTTGTATAGTTCTTAAGTTTTAAGTATTGAGAAGAGAGAGAGAGAGAGAGAGAGAGAGAGAGAGAGAGTGATTTGTAATTAGTTGTTTCTTGGTTTTGAGTCATTGTAATTCTACTATATTATCAATAAAAAGATAGTTCTTTTGTATATCATGTGTCGCTTTAACTTTTCTGCTTAGCATTTCTGCTATTGTGACTTGTAACTTAGTTATTGAATCGATTGTTTTGGTATTTGCCATATGTAAGTACAATTTAGGATTGTACGACATAACGTCCAGTGGCAACTTTCTCTTCTGCGGAACCGAAATGTGATATTTTGGTATCAGAGCATGGATTTACGCTCTTGGAACCTCAATTAATTTTCTTTAATTCTGAGTTGCTTCTGTGGTCTCAATCTTTGACTCTCTCGGTATTCTACTAGATGTTCAATACAATAAGTCTAGATATATTATGATCTCATGTGTGTATTTTTTTTTTGAACAGAAAAAGCTTCAAAAAGCAGAATATTCAGTTTGAGTTGGTTTATGAGGCGGGATGTTTGATTTGAGCAGACAGTGAGTCAGATATTTGGAATAAGAGTAAATTTAATTTTTGGATGAGCAATATGCTATCAGTAGAGGGGATACAGTATGATCTGAGTATTGTTGATGTGAGACGAAGGATCTATGCTTAAATTTTGAGTATGGATGTGAGTTAAGATATTTAAGTGAATTTGTTTTAGTTGATTTTGAGGATTTGCTTAGTGTAAGTTATATTGTGATCGTTAAGATTATCGTGGTAAGGATTGTCCAGAAGGGTTGGACGTTGGCTCAGAATATGGAGCAGATGGATTATATTAGTGTATTATGTGGCTGGATCCCTGAGTGGTGTATTGGGTAGCCTTACTGGTATTTGATTGATTGAGTATTTGGGTATCAATATGTGAAGCCTCATTTTAGAGTTATGCTTGGTTGATGTGATTGTTTTTACATCGATTTAGTTTAGATGATCGAGAACAATTTTGGAATATTAAGATTGAGTTAGTGCTGGATAAGGATTAGGGATTGTGAAATGGATAGCTTGATTGAGAAAAATTAAAAATAATCATGTATGAAATTGTGGCTTGAATTGAATATGATTGAGTTTTGAATTTAGTAAGAAGACTTGATAATGTTATTGGAAGATAGTGCGATTGAAAGTTTGTTCGAAAGATATGAGAATGACTCTAAGATTTGAGATTTGTATTGCTTGATGGCTTAAGATAGACGCTACCTAATTTGATTTTGTGTATGGATGAGTTGATATTTTGATCCAATTCAAAAGATAGCATTAGACGAAAGGAATTTGAGTTAGCGAATAGATGTTTTCCTGGTTGTGCATATATAGTTGATGATATTGAGGTGTATCGAAGATCGATAGATGTTAACTCAATGATATTATGATTTGGATGATTGATGGATTTGTTGTATATTGGATCATTGAGTTTTTTTGTCTCGATGGATGTTAACTTATGGACTTTTAGTGAGTTGAATGATAGTATTAAAATTTTGGATGACTTGGTTAAAGTGACTTTGAGCATAAATTGTAAACCCCCTAGACCAGATTTTAGGTATACTTAGCTTAGTGACAAATTAGGGTTAATTTAGAGTTATTCTGGATTAATAATTGGAGTTATAACTCACCTATTCATTTTAAATTCACTTGTTTTACCTTACCGTTGCTTTAATATCTAGAGTACCACACTAGCTTTTATCTTCCAACAAAATTTATACTCCTGACCTAGACAAGCTAATATTTGATCTTGACCTTTGTGTCACTCATAAATATACTCTCTTGTGCTTTATTTTAATCACACAACATTCGTCACACGATATCTAATTCAAATCTAAACTTGGTACTTATGTCCGTTCCAATCAAAATTGGAGATACCACTTCGACCCGTTCCTAGTAACCCAATATATGGAAATGATCTACTCTGAGTCAACTTCATCCATGATAATTGTTTTTGACCCAATTGAAATCCTATATACTTTCAATTTATTGACAAACATCAATGACACAATTTCTAGACATATTGGGCAACGGACTTAACCTAGCCCAAAACTAGTCCAAATACCAACCTAAAATCTCACACACCCTCACATGGCTCATACACAACACCATACATCATTTTTTTTCTCTCTATACAACACCAAAAACCAATCTCATGACCAAAAAAACACTTTTAGTTGGATAATAGAATTCAAATTTACCCTTTTAGGAATTAGTTCCTTCACATCCCTTTCACTTCCTTCATTTAGTTTCATCCATTTAAAGACAACCCTAAGTATGGGCTAAATTTGACCTCCTACATACTCTCCCACACTCATATTTGACTTAAACCTATACTAGGAAACCCTTTCAGCCTCCTTGAATTTAATGCATCTTTATTTCTCCTTACATAGCATTAAATGCATCTCTCCTCACTCCCCATATTGTGGTCGGCCAAGAGCCCATACCCCACCCCCTCATTTCACTTGTCTACTTCTTCTCTTCTTCTTCTTCTTCTTCTTCTTCTTCTTTACTTCATTCTCCTCTTATCTCCTTCTTTCTCACTTTTCTTCCTCCTTAATACCATACCCGACCCCAACACTAACACCACCATCATACACCACCCTCTCTTCCCCTACCCGAGCTCCCTCCTCCTCCTCTAGCCCGAATCACCCTCTCCTTCACCAACACCCGACCCTTTACCACCATAATCACCACCAACCTTAGGCACCTCCACCACCATCAAACCCCCTTGATGTCGCTGATGCTCCTTCCATTGCTACTACTGCTGCCACTGATGTCTTCATTTATGCTGCCACTATTAGCTGTTGTTGTTGCTGTTGCCATTCTTGATGTTGTTGTTGCTCTACCCACTATTGCAGCTTATGTTCTTCTTCAAATCCACCACCTCTGGCCACCCCCCAAGCCGAGCACCTCCCTCTCCAACCCGTGAGCACACCCCCTACCCGAGCCTCTCCTCCATTGCACCTTGTTCTTGAGGTAAAGCTTCATCTTCTTCTTCTTCACCTCATTCTTCTTATATATGCATGATCATCTTCTTCTTCCTCTTGTTCTTCTTCTCTCCATATATATATATATATATATATATATATATATATATATATATATATATATATATATATATATATATATATATATATATATATACATCATTTGGTTGTTCCTCATCCTAAAGTATTGCACCCATGTTATATAACACTTGACATACTTCAAACCCAATTATCAACATGATTTAACCTATTTACACACTTGTTAAACTTGCTAATATCTCCATATTTACTATTAATTTCAGAATAAATAATTAGTTTAGAATTTTGTTTAATGATTATTGTTCATGTATGAACTAGGTTATTTGGCATGATACTAGTAGTTGTGAAGGTTACGTAGGGTTTTACTCAAGTTATTATATATATGATGCCAAGATTAGAGTGTCATTATTTGATCTAATCTTGTTATATATAAATAATACACATGTAGGATGTGGTTGCAATGTTACCATATTACTTTGACATGTAGAATAAGTGGACTTGATATATTTTGTGTGCACTTTAGTATTGTTGTGTGCAAGTATATGGGAATTAGGGTTTGGTGATGATAAATATTAGAGAGTAGTGGTGATGGTTTATATATAAAAGAGAGACCCTAACCTATTTATAAATGCATAAGTTGAGTTACATGAGTTTCTTGAGTTGTAGATAATTGCTAGTAGGTAGTTAGCAACTTTGACTTGTTGTGGACAAATAATTAGAGGACATTTTATATATTTGTGCATGGAGACCTAGAAAGATAAAACTTGGTACCTAAATGTTGGAAAGCAACTTAGCACCTACATAAATCCTAGTTGTGACTGTGATTATGTCATATGAGAAATTACGAGGACTTGAGGATGTTATGTGACTAGTAGGCTTGGTAATTACCCCATATCTTAACACTTATTTAGTCAATCTTAGTAAACCCACCTAATTAGAATCCTTCATTATTTTAAACCATAAATAACTTATGGCATTGCGTATGTTGTACTCTTGTGCATGCTTAGCATAGCATAACATAGTGTTTGATATATTGTTATTATATTCATAGGCGCCCAGGACGGTTCTACCTTGGTTGCAGGTTTCGAATATTTATTGGCTCTCGTCGGAGTTCTATGTAAGTATACCTTACCTTTTTATACTGTTTAATTTTAGTTATTATAGATTGCATGTTAATTGCTTTAAATATTATATAACTGTGCGTGTCCGAGAATGACTCGGGTGCAGTTGACGAAGGCGTTGATGTTAGGACTTATATTTGACCTAGTGTCTAGTAGTCATACCTAAAGTTGTGAAGTTATCATTATGACTCACTAGGCCTTGTCATGTATCAATTTACGTTACAGAGTGAGTTCATCTTAGGACACGAGCTTACACACTTGACTGGCCATCGGTGCGTGTAGTACGTGTGACGGTTCTTAGCGTAGCATTATGGTTATTTGGTTCTTTAGTTTTTTAGTGACTTACATATAGTTATGAGATGTCCACATCATATTCACGACTTGTATATTGGCATTGGGCGGAGAAGACAATTAGCAAGCGTATGGGACAGACATTTGGCTACCGTAGTTTCAGAGTAAACTATGGGTTCGTGAGCTTCATAGTTACCCAGTTATGGGCACTCATAGTTACCCGGTTATGGGCACTCATAGTTATCCGTTTATGGGATTCATAGTTACCCGATTATGGACATGTATGATGGTCCGTACATCAGGCGATTGTCGCTAGCTCTGAACTATGTCGGATGATATATGGCAGCATATTTATATGGCCTCTAGTCTTAGATTATGCCCGTTTTTCCTATTCTATCAAACCATATGCACCAAGGTTGTCTTCAAAGTGCATTCACTTAGTTAGTTAGTTAGTTAGTTCACCCTTATGTTTACATAGTATTTATATTATGGCATGTACTTTTTGTATCTTGTTACATCCCTCTGTGGACATGGTTCCCTTCCAGATCCGGACGAGCACTTGTACCCGACAGTATACGGACCAGGAGTTGAGACATGCTTCATCATTGTAGAGGATCTTGAGGTGTTATCTTCGGAGTTCCCTTCAGTCTTGGTAGGCCTACAGCCTTGGACTTGAGCATCATTATCTAGTTAGCCGATGTTCTAATCTATCTATATTATTGTCTTTCTGTATTTTCTTTTAGTATTGTATTCAACGGGTTTGTCCCCACCAGACTTATTTTGGGTTGTATTATGACATTTAAGACTCCGTATATTTTATTTTTAGTATTTATTTTAGTCTTTCTTACTTATATTATGTGGATGAGATTAGATATTTACCTGTTACATGCTTAGTTTAATTATGGACTCAGTCCATACTTCAACATAGTACAACCTAGATAGGTCCATTAAATTGGGAATCTATTTAGATTGTATCAACTGACCTAGTCATGTCTTAGTTTCATGTATTTTTGGGACTAGAGCATGACATAAATGAAAGCAAATTAGTTGAACTTGGCATGATGAATTTTGAAACTCTTGGTAATTGATCATTGATTCGATATAACCATATTGATGGCTTAGAAAAAATTTTGAGTAGACATATATACTTGAATAAAATAAATACATAAGATGGAAGTGATTGGTGATTGTGAGGATTGTCTCAAATTATGGATTAATATTAAGCTGGTTTGATGATACAAGTGAATGGGATGCTTGGATCGAGGACGAGTAGGAATGGAATTGGACGTAGATTATGATTGGTAGATTTATGATTGTAAATCTCTTTCCCTAAAAATTCAACAAACCATTTTTCCAATAAAGTCTTAGTACGAGAATTTTTGAAATATTATTTCACAAAGTCTTATTGGCAAATAAAGACCATTTTACTTATTGATAAAATGTCAAAAGTATTATGCAATCAATTAATTAAAGCCATTATTGGTTAGCATAGGCCAAGGGCCCAACACCTCAACAGACCGGATTAGTCCAACCCAGCCCACTAAACCAGCCATTGACTTCAAACATAAACCAATTCATTGCTTAGACTATAAGCCAGACCCCACCGCTAACCCAAACGATGTTCACCTGTCTCTACTCCGTTTCTTCTTCACCCCAAACGACGCTCATCTCATCTCCAGTGGGTAGCCGACTGTCGACCCTATTCTTCGCCGACTTTCTAGAAGCCACCGGGCGCTTCGGCGCAACCGCCTTTTCTTGGCCACGTCAGCGATCTGCGTCGGCCGTCGTCTCATCACCACCATTCATCGCCATTGTAACTACTACTTTTCACTATAGGGATATTTTGGTATTTTTGAATATTGGTAAATTTTTATTTAATATTTATATTAGTGGGAGTCTAGAATTATATTATTGTTAGTTAGTGGCTAGCCAATTAGAATATATAAATATTAGTTAGTGTTAATTATTGTTAGTCATGACTTTAGTAATTAGAATTAATTAAGTGTAGTTGTCATGAAGAGAATATTTCTCTTAGTGGTAGAGATTTCTTTCTTTAATTAATTAGATTTTATTCATGACAAATGAAGAGGGCAAACTTGATATTTTGGCATGACCAAACCTTACTATAAGAGATAAGTTCAATTTAGGGCTCATCCATTCATTTTATTTCACTCATTAGCCTAATTTTTTTTCCAAAGCTTCTTCTTCCCCAAGCAAATCCAATTCTCTACTTATCTCATTCAATCCACTTCCAATTCTACTCATTCTCATAATCATGAAGGCCTAGAGCATTGGAGAGTACAAGAAGATCCATAGGAGAGGAGCTTGCTAGAAGATCGTGTTCGACTCATCCCTTCCGTGTCCAAATTCAAAATTCTCTAAAGAGGCTACCAAAATACTAGGTATTTCTCTCAATTTCATCAAATTCATGGTTAAAAATACCCCTTGGTCATGTAGAAACCTTCACATGGTTAGATTTGAATTTCTAATGGTAAATCTAGGCACTAGGAGCCTTCAATTTGGTAGATCTAAGTTGGTGTCATAACTTTGTGGCTCAATTTGGAAAAAATCCCAATTGTGTCCATTGAATGTGTGTATTACGTCCTAATAAAGACTATTGATATTTATTTGATGATATGAAGGTATTCTTGTATCCAAAATTGGACACGTAGAGTCCGTAGCATGATACTCCATGATACGTAGAGGTAGATTTGGTAAATTGGATGTATACATGTGTTCTTTTGTCCAAAATAATCCAAATTTATTATAGTATTCAGTCTCATTTTCAGCAGCCAAAGCAACTTAGAAATGATATAACTCCTAACACAAGACTCCGATTAGTCTTTCATTTTTGTAAAAGAATAGTATCAAAGTTAGCTTTTCAAATATATAAATTAATAGGTCAAATTTATTCTGGAACTTTCTCTAAAATTGTTTGAGTGTCAAGTGTTCAAAAGATAAATGTATTTCATATTTTCACGATTCCGTCAGCTTTTGGACACAAAAATGTGATCCGTTTGAAGTTTTAAAAAGCTAATACGAAGGGCTATGACATACTTTAACCCTAGAATTTATTAAATAGATTTAATAGGTGTAGTATTGGTTATAAGTAGAGAACCGACTATATAACATAGGCATTTTGGGTATCCTATGAGCCTAGGTAATATGGATATCAAGTGAGTGTATGTATCATAGGTTATCAAGTATATGTTTGATATAACATATATATATATATATATAAGTATTAATAAATAGGTGTTAGTTAGTGTGTGTGTGTGTGTGTGTGTGTGTGTGTGTGTGTGTGTGTGTGTGTGTGTTGATACAAGTGGTTATCAAGTGAGCCAAGTATAGGTAAGTTATGGGTCAAGGTATTAGAGTTTGGGGCAAGGTACTAGTGTGATACTTGGATACCATGAGGATATTTGTACCATGACATTCAAGTATCATGAGTGAGGGTAAGTGAGTATTGGGGCTTGAGTAAGGTATCATATTTGGTATTAAGTATTCTTATTAGAGTTTGTTAGGTAAGTATCTATGAGGATAAGGTATTGGTCAAGATACTAAGATATTGGGTATTAGAACTAGGTAATGGATAATATCAAGATATCAAGTGCCAAGAGTAGGGTGAGTATCTTGGACGTAAGGTAAGTGTAGGTTATGATCATGGAATAGTATCTTGGAGGTTGGTATCATATGATACCTAATGTGGTATCATATGATACCTAATATGGTATCATGGTACCATATACAAACAAGTGGGATAGGTATGGGATAAATTAGAGTGTGGTATCCTATGATGTATCAAGGTATTTAGAATATTAAGATACCAAAATATTAGAACTAGTATGAGATAATACTAGGATACTAAGGTATGGTTATGATATTAGGTATTGGATTAAGATACCATGGTAAGGGTAGTGTCAAACTTGAATAATGGGTTAGGTACCAAGGTATGAGTTAAGGTATTGGGTATAAGTCAAGGTAATGGTATTAGCTAAGGTATTAGTCTAGAAACTATGATACGAGGTAATACTAAGATAATAGATAGATAATGAGGTAATACTAAGGTATTGGCTAGGTATTAAGTGTTAGACTAAGTTATTGTATATATTAGTATATCTATATAGTATATATGATATTATTATATCATAGCCAACTAGTATGACTTTAAAATCCAGTATTAGCAAGGTATTGACCCATAGTTGGGATATTGGTGATACGGCTAAGGTATTAGTCTATAAACTTAGACATTAGCAAGGTATTGACTAATATGGACTAAAAACCTAATATTAGGAAGGTATTGTCTCATAGTTGGGGTATTGGTGATTCTGCTAGGGTATTAGTCTATAAACTTGTATATTAGCAAGGTATTGACTAGTATGGACTAGAAACCTAGTATTAGCAAAGTATTGATCCATAGTTGAGATATTGGTGATACGGCTAAGGTATTAGTCTAGAAACTTGGATATTAGCAAGGTATTGACTAGTTTGGAATAGAAACCTAGTATAAGGAAGGTATTGTCTCATAATTGAGGTATTGGTGATACGACTAAGGTATTAGTCTAGAAACTTGGATATTAGCAAGGTATTGAGTAGTATGGACTAGAAAACTAGTTTAGCTAAGGTATTGACCCTAGAACTAAGGTATTGACTAATAGTTAAGGTATTTGAGATACGGGCTATGGTATTACGTAAATGTGTGATACGGATTAAGATACCGTGATACGGGGTAAAGTAAATGGCTATAGGCCAAGGTATTGCTAGAAATTATAAGTAGAAGTATATATTAGGGTAATATATGCTAGTAACTTATTAGTATATTCTAAAAATCTAGTATTGGCCTATTATTAACGAGTATTGACTAGTTTGACCTAGTTAGCACCTAAAAATCAAATAGTGACTTATTAAGACCTAGTATAACTTTATAAACCTTGTAAATATGTAAAATCAACCTAGAAACTAAGAAATAAGCTAGTTTGACTGTGTTGACCTATATTTGACCTAGTTTGACTATTGTGACCTAGTTTTGACATAGAAATCTAGTTTTGAGTTAATTAAATATATTATTGACTTTGAAATACTATTTGACCTTGATATATCATATATTGGTCAGTGTGACACCAGTTCGGACATAGTTTGACATTCTTTGCTCTGGACCACAGACGAGTATATTTTTTGACAGTTTTTGTTATTTTGATGATTACTATGATATCAGTTTTGTAGTGTTGTAATTGATTCCTGACACGATGATACACGGATTAGTATATTCTGGATTTCGTCATGAGAGGTTATTTCCTTAAGGATCATGTACATGGCATATTATTCATGTACATGTATAGATACCGATTCAGGAGCAGGTTGGCCCCATGCTCTATGAATCATGTGTCGTAACGTATCATGGTTGAATTCACTATACTAGTCGGAGGACGGGGAAAGTATTAGCTAGTTATGTGATCATATCCCACCTACTTGTGCATAGCTCACCTTCACCACATGTAGGGTGTATCCTAATCTTATTACTTGTGCATATCTTCCCATATATGATTGGCCTGATCCCCTTACTTGTGCTTGTGCATAGTCAATCATACGTGATTGACCTGATCCCTTACCCAAACTTGTGCATAGCCAATCATGTATGGTAGAGCATGATCTTGTCCTAAGCCGATCATATAACAAACTAATATTTTAAACACTTAGCTAGTTTACTTTATTCTTCTATTCCAGCTTGTACTTGATGAGACTGATATTCATCTGCTTACTCACTGCTCATTATTTCACTGTGATTGAAGTTTCTCCTGCTTTCTTACATTACCAGTATTATATTTCTATCATGTATATTTATTACTTACTATTTTATAGTCTTTATCAATTTAATTGGAATTACTATTAGTTTATGTGCTTCGCCTCCAATCTTGACTGGCTAACATTTTTCAGTATTGATTTGGAGAGTCGGTGTCCAACTTACCATGGACTCAGAGATTTTCAGGAGAGCCAATCTCCATAGAAGAGACACAGTTGGAAGTGACTTAGCTAGTTTAGTATTTTTATATTTGACTGGATTTGTTTTCGGCTGTGAGACATTGATATATTATTTTTAAGACTTATATTATTGTTGAGTATGGCTAGACTCTTAGACTTATTGATGAAAAATTGAGATGTATATTTCTAGACTTCTCTTGGATTCTTTTATATCATATTCGTGCGTTATTTCTCCCTTATAGATTCTTGTGATTGAGTATTCATATTGATATTGAGATAATATTATATTATGAATTATTATTATTATATAGTATAATAGACCTAGACAGCGTTCTACTACCGATGCTGCGACGTAGGCTGGACGTACCCACGTACTTGTGCCCCTATATCGGGTGCGGATCATGAGCTTTTTTTGTGGCAGCCCATGCAGGTCAGGCTTCATAAATTAGTATGATGTCCTGGTAGTGCAACGACTTAGTTGTACTACTACGAGCCTGCGATAGGATAGGATATAGGATATAGGATATAGGATAATAGGATGATAGAATACTCAATCACAAATTAGGATTCTTGAAAGATTCTTGTGATGACCCTTGAGAATCTTACTATAAACTCTATTTCGAAATTTGTTTCCACTTTTTTTGTTCACTCTCACTTGTTCGTTGTTGAATTTTATTCTTGATGTTCGTTGTTGACTTTGATTCTTGTATCGAGATAAATTTTATGGACTGAATTGAGGTATATTCTGATAACATATTTTGATGAGGACAGTAAGAAAGGTAATTGTCTACCTTGGTTATGGAGCCTAAAGTTTATCGCAGTCATACTAGCTGGTGTGGCAGAAACGTAGAGCCCTGAATTTGGATGTACATATCATAGTTATAGAAATTAGAGTTTCTTGCAGCTATACTAGTCGGCACAACGAGGATTCTAGATAATATAATTATAGAGGTGCATATCTTATTTATGGACTCTATTGTTTATCGCAACTATGATTACTAGCGTGGCGAGGATTCTGAGTAAATAATTTTGGACAGACGTGTATGATTATTAGATTGTATATTAAATTGGTTCTTAACATATCGTCTCTATAATTCAACCTTGTTATCATTGAGTTTTGTCATATCCCCCTACTAGCTCAGGATATAGATATCTTTAGTACCTCTAGTTCAATTCCTTATAGAGCTTTACTTTATTAGTTTATAAAGTTTCATGTATAGTACAATAGCTTGGTCACTTATAGATAGGTTGTGTCGAGTTAAGTATTAATGTTGATTGTTATGAGTATAGCTTATGAGTTTGATAGTGGTTCCTGGTAGGGCATTTAAGCATTAGGCATCAGTGTATAAGCCTAGACGTGACTCATAGTGCAGTACCTTTGTAGCAAAAGTTCTTTGTTAGGTGTCAGTATAGTTAGTATTGGTACCAATGGTAGAGGGAGAATATGGTATCAGTCTATGATTCTAGATGTTGGTAATCATGTCATCATGTATGTTTTATATAAGTATAGATTCATATAGTTGAGTGATCCATGTATCAATTAAGTATCATAAAAATTTGTGTTTGGATGCCAATGGCGCATAATATTCAATTTGGTGCTTGATACTTGGTTGTATCGTGAGTAAGAGAATGTGTATTCAGGGGAGGTACTAGTGATTGTGCCATGATAGAGTGATACCCATAATTGTATAGGTGAGTGTTATAGTTTTAGTATGTATTGTGCTAGGTAATAGGACTTGTGCCATATGTTGAGAATTGTGCATTAGTGAGGGTAGATGTGAGTGCTATCTAGTATGGGTGTATCACCTAGTACATGGAGGTATGGATGTGTTAGTGAGTGATGTGAGTGAGAACGTGAGTGGTGAAGCAAAGTACAAGTGTGGGTGTTTTATGTGTATCATGTAATGGGGGTTTAGTATCAGAAGTATCAATAGTGTTCAGTGGACAGGTTAGTGTTAAGCAGGTATCATAGAGTATTAAGTGCATGAATCAAGGACAGTTATGGAGTTAGTAAGAGTTCCTAAAGAGTGCAAGAGTCCATGGTACATTATGTTTAATATGAGTATTATGTGGTATGTGTAGTGTATTAGCTTAGTATCAGTGAATATCTTGAGAGTGATAATATCAGTTATTGTACCAATGTAATACTGATGTAGAGTATGTTTTGGATTAGGAGTGCAGGTATTCAAGGTAGGAAGAATAGGAGGGGTAACCTGTGTGAGAGTAAGTTTAGTAGGTAGAAGTATCTATATATGTTTATACTGATACCATGGTACAAGTGATTGGATTAGAGGAATTGTTAAGTGTCAGTATATTGATTAGTATCAGGATACCAAGATAGGAGGGGTATTTGTGTCCAGATGCAGAGCATCTCAAGTATCAGAAGCATTCAAGATATGGGTAACCTAGTGGGTAGTGTAATAGATATAGAAAAGGTCCTTGAGTACCTTAGTATGAGAGTATCCAATAAGTGTCATGTATAGGAGTTAGTGCCATGTTATAGATAGTGTCAGAAATTTGGATAAGTATCCTATACATAGTAACTTAAAATTCTTAGTATAGTATCCTAAGTGGTACGTGCTAGTGAGTTAAGTGTGTCAATGGCCTAGAACCATAGTATATCATTAGTATTAGAAATGGTCACCCTTGATATTAAGTATTTTAGCTAGATTGATGTTTAGTAAATAACTGGAGTAAGTATCAGAGATAGGTAAGGAGTCTATCTAGGCCAAATATGGTATCATAAATGTCCAGCATCAGCAGAGGGAGACACCCCAGCAGAGCGGGACTTTTACAATGACGATCGAGCGACCGACGCTACAGGTGATAGGTTAGCAAGTTCTATTCTCTCTTGCTGTCCTTTTTTTCATCTATTGATTTGATTGATTCCTTGGTATCTTATAGTTTCTTTAGTAATCTTGTGGTATATAGTTAGTATAGTGAGTAGTATACCCTTTATAGAGACTATAATATCATGACAGATAGAGACCATAACCATGCATATGTGAATGCTCTTTTATAATATAATTGTATATTATATGATTATAGGTAGGACTTTTATGGACCATGGTTTTATGAGGGTTTGACTATAGCCAGGATTACGATGAATAGATTATAACCAGTTAGAAGAAAGGAGACAAGATTATCTTCTGAACCATGAGTTATCCTTTCAGTTTGTGTCAACTTTCATCCTTAAATTTCGAAGATAAAAAATTTCTAAGGGGGTAGGATTGTAACTACCACTTTGCACCATGAAAATATTTTGATAATTTTGTATATTGTTAAATTTTTATTTATTATTTATATTACTGGTTGCCTAGAATTATATTAGTGTTAGTTAGTGGCTAGCCAATTAGAATTTGCAAATATTAGTTAGTGCTAATTATTGTTAGTCATGACTTTAGTAATTAGAAGTTGAGGGGAATAAAACAAGTAGCATTTAATTGAGTTGTTAAAACAATTAGTAAGTTAAGGAGTGGGTAATTAGGTCAAGTAGTTAGTAATGGATAAATTTAGTATTACTCGATAATAAGTTAATCTGTTAACAGTTAACAATCAGTAGGACAAGTATAGTTAAGAAATGGTTAAATAGAAATGGATTAAATAATTAGAAAATAATTTACGAGTTAGAAATTTGGGTATTTTTGTAAGTAATAAATAATCAAGGGTATTCGTATCTTTTGGGTAGATATCGAGGACTCGAATTTGGTTACTTGTGGGAATCCAGGCAAGTACTCTACAGTTGTGTTTCTTAACTTCATGTATGTAGTGTAATTTTCATGTTGGACCAGATTCAGACATGACTTGACTTGTACTTCAGGTATTCATGTATTACTTAGTATTTCTGGTCCTGGTACTCGGGGAGGGGGATGCTAGTAAGTATGTGACTAAACCCCAAAACTAGCTAGGTCATGTACCGAGCTTAAACCACACACGACATGTGTGGTTAAGTCGCATCATTTATTCATGTACTTTATCCAGCCGATCACATATTGAACTTAGCATTTTAATCACATGTCATACTGGTTCCTTGTACATATTTTAGCATTTTGCATGGTTCTGGTTGATCAAGTTAGTTCATTTACTAGTTGTATTTACCTTTATATATGTTGTATTGATTCACCAGTTGTAGATTTTTACTTTGCTCTATTTTCTGACTGGATAATTGGCAGGTGAGTTAGAGGACATTTGTCCCACTTTCTATGTACGGACGACACTTTGGAGACACTTGAGGATGCTGGACAGGCCTTGGATGACACTATAGAGATTCAGTAGATTTACCTAGATTTACCTTCATTCATGATTGTTGTTGTATTGTGAGAGATTTGGATTGGATGACTGTATATATAGGATAGTATATTACATTTATCATTTGCCAAGTTTATCCTCGGATACTTGTTGTAAAAGGTGTACTAAAGAAATAATGAAATATAGTGGTGTGTGGTGATCGTACTCATGGGACCGTGTCTAGTAGCTGTGATGAATAATTGATCAATTACTTGGAGAATTTCTAAAGGTCTAGACAGCTGACTACCACTGTTCACAATAGCATAGGCTGGGCATGCTCAACCCGTACCTGATTATTTAGGAGCGGGGTGTGACAGTGATTGAAGGTATAACTTGTGGTTGGTGACTTAGAATTATTATCTTGTATTGGTGATTGAGATATGAGAAGTTACACTTGGGGATATCGAAACAGATTTGAGGACTTGGACTATGAGAGTTGCTTGAATTGATGTTTATCGATCATGATATATCGAGGATGATAGTTAGATGGATTAACCCTAGGAATGGCTTCGCTGAAAAGATTTTGACCCTTGGATTTTGAGTATGCTAATGTTAGAGATGATCTTTGTTGGATTTTTAGATGTTTGAGTGAGAAGAGTTTGAGTATATTGCCCAAGATTGCTAGATAAGGCTTGACTCTAGGATGGGTGAGTGTAGTGATTATGGTTATCTATTGGAGATGAGCAGCATATTGTCTGAGTCTGGCCTTGTGAGCTATCATATTAGTTAAACAGACATCCCAATGTTAAGCACTATGATCGGTTTGATTGAACTTAGAAGAGTTTCCTGGATAGACTATAGAGCTGGGGTAGCGATATTGGACTTGGATGGTTTTGGTCCTTGATAATTTTTGTTGGTTGCCTGCAGTTGGAAGAATGAGGTGGTATCTTGAAATGATCAGATGGATGAATTACTGTCGGATTATCTCATTGGATTTAATCAAATGGAAATGATGGATGAAAATTTTCATATGTTTGGGCATCTTGATGCAGTTATGGATTTGGAAGAGTAGGCATTGGCATAAGTGTAGCGAGTTATTGTAGATGTGTTGTGGTGTGCAAATAATTTGGAGCAAGTGCTGATCAAATTTGGAAGATGTTTAACTATTGATTTGGTATTTATTCAGCATGTTTGGACGGTTATTCGCTGGTGGAGTCGACATTAGAGATTGAGTAGCATTTTCCTCGGTGTTCAGTTAGCACAATTGGATGAGTAAGTTTCGAGGGAAAAAATTTTCTAAGTGGTATATTATGTAATGCCTCAATCTGCTTGGTGCCTTTAGATAATTTGTTGGTGAAGTCTTGTTTGGACTTGGGCTCATTAGAAGAGTATTCAGAGTTCTTCTCGATCGAGACAGAGTGTTTTATCAGGTGGGTGGTCTTGATCCTTCTCTTCTTTACCTTCATAGTAATGAATAGATTACTGCATGTTTAGTTTTGTATATTACGAGTTATGTTTGTATGCTAATAAAAGAAGAGAACCCACATAGATAGAGTAATCTCATTATGTATCTTGCTTTTATAGAACTTGAAATTATTAACCTGATGAGATAAACTTGCGTAAGTAGAACTGCTTTTACTTATCATATGGACTATTTAGCCTTGCTACTATAAAATAAATTTTTGTACTGTTGCAGTATCTTATCACATTGATTATAATACTATTGAAGAGTATTATATAGAATGTGTTCTATTGCTTTAGACAAGAGGATTATAATACAATTGTTTCAGAAGATTGGTAACATAAAAATGTTTCGGACAGTTGGGTCACCAAGGCAGTTACCCTGGACTGGGAGCTGCGTAGATAAATTTCTGGACTGGAAAGAGGTATGCGGGCGATGGCTTGAGGAAGGAAAATTATGAGTATAGATATGTTGGACACGGTTCTACATTGGCCCAGTACTATATGGACACGGTGAGATATGGACATGACGATGCTGACACAAATTCATATATTAAAAAATAATTATGACGTTTTAAGTTCATCCCTGGGTAAACTAAAATCCTGGCTCCATCCTTGGTTGGAGCAATTTTAACCATCGAAATCGCATCCTTTAATCAGAGCCGGACACAAAATGAATCAGTCTTACCCAACCATTATTTTGTACACTGCCAATATATAGTAAGTAGTAACAATGGCAGAGCTAGCCTACCAAATTAGGGAGGGCCAAACTTTAGATGTAACTTGAACTACACGAGGATATATACTAGCATCGCACCGCCTAAAATATTAATTTTTTTAGAATTTATTTATCATTTAATTGCTGCATATTTCAAATTCCAAAAAAAAACACAAATAAGGAAACATTTAAAAAAATTTCAAAAAAATTCCAAAAAATTGGAACTGTAGCCCGTCCGTGCCCAGAGGTAGCTCCCCCTGAGGAGTAGTAGTAAGGAGGGTTTTTAACCCCCCAGAACTTGATAAAAACTTTGATACATTTACCAATATATTGTCACTATATATTGCTTGATACTTAATAGTGATACTCTTTGGTTGTAGACAATTCCATATCGATGCTTAGACTCTTCTTGGACTTCTTGATCATCGAATGTGGCTCATAACACTTCATAATTGAACACTTCATAGTTTAACACGTGACATATACAACTCCGGAGTACAACACTATCCCGGCTTCATTGATAAATATAACACCTAAATGTCCTAACATCAGATAACAGCATGTGGGTCACATTTTGAAAGCCAATCCATGATTTGCAATAAATAAAGAATTAATTGTCGAAATGGTAACTGAGAAATGTCATCCATCGAATTTTTTTTTTTTTTTTGTTAACTTGGTAACTAACTTTTATATTTTGGTTTAAAGAGTGCCTTAAGTAGGTTCCGTTGGTATTTTGGATAAAAATTGTTAAAACTGGACATGCGATGGCCACGTATCTTATTTTTAAGATTATTTTTGTCATGATCATCCGATACGTCGGCTGTAATTGATTGTAGAGCCGTCATTTTGTACTCAACAAAAGCTATTTGTTTATGTAGAATTTTTTCTAACACCAACATTCTTAGTCGAAAAATAAAAATATGACCAAATATCTATGAAAAATAAGACACGTGACCATCACACGTCTTTTTTTATCGATTTTCATCCAAAAATATCAACGGAATATAGTTCAGACCCTCTTTAAACCAAAATGTAAAACTTAGGTACCAAATTAACCACACACACACAAAAAAGTTCGATAACCAAAACGAACAACCACTACATTCTTCCGGCACAATTTGAATAATTAACCCATATATAAATAGATACACGAAGATTGTTGAAACAAGTTTGAGATGGTCAGGATTTAGCCGGAAGGTGTCAGCTTTAGAGTGCGAGGGCGAGGGCGGGCGGACCGATCTTATCTGTATAATCACGTACTTACGTACGCACGCAGTCTCATGTGACGTGCACGTAAATATTGAGGTCAACATGAACTGCGATGGATTAAGAGATGGGATCGGTGAGAAGAAGACTTAGGCAAGTAAGTACAATATAATACAATATCTCAGATCCCATGGAGAAGAAATTAGGGCATATATATGCCCATGCATGCGCATGTCAAGAGGAACGGGCAAAGAGAGCAATGCATTTGATTGGGTTAAGCTGCTGCAACATGGATTTGGACAGGCCAAATTACATACAAAAGCTATGACGACTCTCATGTCCCGATCGACGAAGAAAAATGACCGCCACTTACGTACAGTTTAGAATGTCTTTGACTGTAGGTCTGAAGCATGCATGATAGATGCTGACCAGTCGTCTATCCGTTCTATCCATAAAGTAGGGCCCCTCACTCTCTTTTGTGGCATAAATTTCAGAGCTGCGGAGAATCTGTAGATAAGTGCTAGTGACATGGATGATTCGGGAGAAACTCGCCCATCTGCATGCGTCGAGTTCATAAGAAAATTGGAAAATTTTATTCTACTAAAGAAATAGACAGGGGGGAGAAGTTCTCCAAAATTCTACGTATCAATATATTCTCAGTCGGAATTCTGTGTACCTAAAAGCAATAAATGGTTGGATTAATTTTGAGAAACGAATCATGATAAGAATTAATGGTAGGTTTTTAAACTATGTTTATGATGATCTAGAGGGTGGTGATAAATGAAAGTTTGGACAGTGACCTGTTAGGAATAAATGGTAGGATTTGTTTAGAATAATTCGATGAGAACACATTTTCATTGACATACTTGTAGCAGTGTTGTCAAAATCGGATCGGACCGACGGTTGAACCGAATTTAATCAAAAAATCAGTCGGCCTGACCTGAACCAAATTTTTTAAAGAACCGACGATTTTTTTTTTTGAATCGGACTTTAACCGGCGAATCGGCCGAACCGTTGCACAATTGAACCGGCAATTTTGGAAAAAAAAAATTCGATTTTTTTAACTCAAAACAAATTTTCATGTGATATTTGGACTATTTGGTACTTGGTTTGGTTTTGAGAGACCTTATATTTGTAAAAACAAATCAAACCATACATACTAAGAACCAAACTAAATCAAAGAAGTAAATATGGATATCTTATATGATTTGGTTCTCGTAATGGGCCTATTTGAACTCCGGTTGAACCCCAGTCCGACCTATGCCAAAGATTTTCGGTTATGTGATAAGTGATATGTCATAACCGCCTGCATTTTTCTAGTAGTAGTTTTGACTGCCAGGAAATGCACTTTCCCTGTATGTTCCGAGAAATAGATTTGTAACGTAAGAGAAGTTAGCGGTTTGATCTCATCCTACTTAGACAGGTGAGGTGAGATGAAATCATAGGAAGGAGCTGGGATCCTCACTTACGGGACTATTTCTCCCATTTCTTTCTTGGTTTGACAAGTGCTTGCATATTCTATGTTCTTCTTGAGTGGAAGTTGTTGGCTGGTTGTTGTAGTCTTCGTCTGGTTTTTTTCTTGTACCAACACGGTATGTAATTGATTAATTTGTGCAGGCGAACAATTCAAATTTTTTTTTTTATCTTCGAATCTTAATTACTGTTTATACATATCAAAACTATTCATCTACGTACCAAAAAATAGTTAATTAAATGACTAAACCTTTTATCTACATGTCAAAAATTGTTAATTATTGACCTTTAATTAATTCATTCTTTTAAGGCTGACATGGACATAGACATGAACATACCATATCACTTGTCACATAAATATGGTTATAGAATATGTCAATAAAAATGTGTCCACGTAGAATTACTCACTTGTTTATAGCCGACTAAATTAAGGCAGACATGAAAGGAACGACGGATGCAATTCTAGGAAGGGTTTGTTTAGAACATGAAGGTTAAAAACAAATCCTACCATTTATTTCTAACAGCTCACTACCCAAGTTTTTTCTTTATTACCACTCCCTAAATCATCAAACCCAGAGCCGGTTTCGGGGGAGGCGGACTAGGCCGTCACCTAAGGCCTCCTCCCCCAAGGGAGCCTCTATATTTTTTTAAAGGGCTATTTTATATTACCCTCATCTTATATTAGATATATTGATATTACCCCATGTTAGATTAAAAGTTGAGAATACCTCCCGAAAGTGTCATTTAAAAACTCTTTAACGACACTTTCAAAACTCATTAACGACACTTTCAGGTTTTATATATATATATATATATATATATATATATATATATATGATAATTATTTATAAGAAGAGTAGAGAGATCTAGATGCATGCCAGAGTCTTTAGAGAAATGAATATTGCTCACGAGACACGCTACGCACCTGAGTTAGTAAATGATCTTGCATATCGTGTTTGAACTACTTGCCTTGTATTGCTTAGCTATATTGAACCGAACTCTGATTTCAAAGATGTTTCCAAAAGAAGTAATATGACTATGTTCATGTACTGTATGTAACGACCTAGGTAAAACTATAAAGATCACTAGTAATGTAATATTTTATCACATGCTTACTTAGTGTTGGTTTTAGAGGGTGTTACTTATGTTCGTTGATTTTATACTCACCAGTAATTTCTCCAAAGTGCTGATCCACCAACAGTTTGCTTGTTCGCTGGTGCTGGATCGTCCGAAGAAGCGATAGCCGTGCCTCATCCCCAGGACCCGAAAATCTGGTGTCGATGCCTTGAGCCGTATCGAGATATTTTGAGCTACTTTTGTATAGAGGGACATAATGTATGGAACGATGCCATTATATTCAGAGAACCTCATGCCTTGACTTTTGTCCCGTTTACTCAGATGGATTATTGTTTGTAACATTGCTCCTTCGCTGCAAATATATATATATATATATATATATATATATATATATATATATATATATATATATATATATATATATGCAAAGGGTGATTCTAACCACTTAAGTGTATAATTTGAGGAAAACTTTTGCAAGTATGAGCATGTGTAGGCTCAACTAAGATCTACACATATACTACAAGCAGTCATCTGTAACCATGCATAACGTTCGGCGAACGTCATAGGCCAACATGCTATCAAACTCATAAACTCTCATAATTTCTTTGAAGACTATGGTTCAGCGATTTAAGTAGCCCATACGCCTAGTGACTGTCCTCCTCATCCCAAATAGACTGACCAATTCGTATATATGTCCACTTTGTAACTTCCAGATTATCTAACACACTAATTATAGCAGTTACGTTCTCTCTAACACACATTCCATACGTATCGATGATCGGTCGGATACCATGTCCGTATCTTATCATGAATATCATATATCATGTCACCTGTATCAAGGTCATGGAGATATGAGAATATCTCATAATAATATGGTAGTCTACTAACAACTAAGTCGATATGCATAACATAAACAAGAAATAAGTAAATTGACGAACTACATCGATCGCACCCAAGTCTAACTCGAACTTCATCGATAGCATCCAATCTGCAGGCGAGTACACGTTGTACGTCAGAAAAAAGGTGTCCAAATTTTGCAAACCATATGTCTAACAAGAACAAAATGACGATACGATCTCAACGGTACGTCCAAATTTTGATTCAGGTGAGATGATCACAAAATACTCCTTGATTCGGATCGTGGGACTTGTGAAGTGGCGATCCAGTCGACTATTTTAGAATTGAACAAAACTTTGGTCGTACAACAAGTCAGAAGCTACGAGTCCAATAGTGCAAGTTTTGTCCGTGACACAACGAGCATACAGAAACTAATTACAATTTTCCAAAAAATTAGATACGCTAATTTTCCACTAATGGTTTCAAAGAGAGTACTTACTCCAATGGATGTATCTTCTTCAATAATTTCCCACCAACTCAAGAAGTGTTCATGTCAGTTCCTTTCAAAATAGTGTTATGTGGCACCAGCGTCTTGGTCATCCTTCTAATCAAGTTTTATCTAGTCTTCTTCCTACTATTGATAATCAACCTCATGTCTGTGAAATCTGTCAATTTTTTAAGCAAACTCGCTTACCTTTTTGCCACTCTTCGTCAAAAGCAAATGAGCCTTCTGAAATTGTTCATTCTGACATATGGGTGTAAAAACATGAAAAAAATATACAGGCCGCATAAAGGTCATGCCCCAAGTAGCCTGAACAAACAAGTTGCAGAGAGACAACATACGGCCTGAAGGACCAAGTCGCAGAGAAGCTACACGCACCCTGGTTAAACCAAAGACCAAGAAGCCGCATAGTATACTCTATGCAGCCTGAATGACCGCAGAGAAGGAGAGCGCATAAAACCTCCTGACACAACAGTTGATGAATGTCGGACTCTGATACATCACTCATGACGCCGACGCTTCGAGATTCGTGAAAGATGACAGCTCAAAAAAAGACAGGCAGAGTCACATCATGAATTAATAGCCTCGACAGACGCGTAAGGCCGCGTGTCCTCACCCATGCGGCCTCGTCAACATGCGGCCAGAGTGTCCATCAGACCAAGGTCAAACGAGAGCCCGTATGTGGCTATAAGACTAATGCGGCCTCGCCATCATGTCGCTAGAGTGTCCATCCGACCAAGGCTAAACGAGAGCACGTATGTGGCTACAAGACCCATGCGGCCCCGTCACCGTACGGCAAAAGTGTCCATTCGACCAAAGCCCGACGAAAGCTTGTATGCGGCCACAACACCATACGGCCAAAGTATCGATCGACCAAGGCAAGACGAGAGTTTGCAGGCGACTTCGCCAACATGTGGCCAGAGCATCCAGACGATGAAAGGACAAACCAAAGCTCGTATGCGACCATGACAATATGCGGCTAAGATGTTACGAGGCTCTTGACTCAGAATTTTCTATTACAACCGAAAAAGACTTCTCGCACAGTCAGTGCTGACTAAGTGTCCAGTTGACCGAGTCACGCACACAACAGTCCGAGATCTTTTCAACAACATATCCTAACCGAGACCATACGACAAGATGTTCGCAGCAAACGACTGCGGTTACAACCGTATTCTGTTGAAGGAGTCCTATGCGACCACCAAACAGAGCCATATGCGGTATCGCTAGTCCGTCAGCACGACGACTATAAATAGAAATGGTAGCATACCCTACAACCCGCCCGGCCAGCTATATATGTGCACACAAGCTCAGGAGAGAGAAGAAAGGAGAGCATCCCCACTCCCTCATCGGACCGTCAATGGAGTAAAGGAGCCGCCATAGTGCTTTTTGTCCATCGTCACCACCCAAATCAAAACATTGTACTTAGAGTTTCTGTCTAGGACCTCTTTGTACTTTCTTTAGTTTGTTGATTAAATCAAGCTCTGTAAACCCCCTCAAATATTTCTATAGATAGTCTGGTATGGGATAGAAAATTTTGGTTTAGCAGCAGATGTTTGAGGTTTAGAGTAAGGTTGCATATGTCTGATTATTTTAATTAAACCCTTGGCGCGCCCTACCATTGTTGAATTATTCGAATCCCAACATCAGCCCATAAATTCCAACAGATGGTTGCACTTTTGACTTGACCCGCCAATTTAGGCGCTGGACTTTTTCGTCACTCAAAATCAAATCCGTTGTGCCCTAAATTAATTGCACAACTTCCCGTATCCAAATCCCATATTTAATCCCGTGTCAGACACCTGTATCGTTACCATCAATTTTGAGACACCAACTTAACCCGTTGAGCCGGGACCAACTAAAGGGTCCAAGACTGACTCCAAGTCCACACCATTTTTGACCTTTGTGTCACTCCCAAATTGAGAGCCCAAGTGCCCCTATTTAATTTAAAAGCGCGGAACATATTTATTCTAATTAAATCGGGGATACCAACTTTGACTAATCCCATTTTAATTCCTATTTAATTCCAATACCTATTTAATTAAGCCCATGCAAAACACACAATAATCCCTCATCCTACAAAACACCAAACACTAATTCCTCCACAATTTTTCTATCATTTTATATTTTTGTGCAATTATCCAAACTTAAGGGGCTAAATTACAAATGTTGTGACATGTGGCACACCCTCATTGGTCAAGGCCAATGAAGAGGCCAACCCTCTTCTTTGACCGTGGTCAACATCCCTCCTCCCTTTCTTTTTCATGAAAAAACTATTTCATTCATGTGAGATCTCAACCCCACATTTGAAATGGGTAAATCTCCACCCTCCAATCCTCACACACTATCCTATAAAATGTTCCCATCCCTACACACAACCCCATGCCGGCCCTAATCCCCAAAACCTAGGAAACCTCACCCCTCTCTCTCTCTCCTCCCTCCTCTACATTGAAAACTGAACTTCTTCTTTCTTCTTCTTCTTCCTTTCTTCTTCTCCTTCTTTCCTCCCTCATCTCCTTCCTTGGAAAACCGATCTTTCGGCCAGCCACCTCAATCCGGTGCTGCTACGACTGCTTCTCCAGCAGGCCATCTCCGCCACCAGCCTCCTTCACCCGAGCCGGCCACACTCTGCTACGCCACCCCTCGAGCCACTGCTCGACCACCAACCTCGTCGAGCAGTAGTCGCCGCCTCCCTCCATCAGTGCTCAAGCCCGCTGCCATGAGCTGCTCCGGCCGAGCTGCTGTGCCACCGCCGCCATCACCATATTCTTCGGCGGACTCCACCACGTCACCCCAGAACCGGCCACCGCCATTGCCACCACCACCGACAGTATAACTGTCCACCACCACCTGCTGCCACGAGCTCGACGCTCCGGTCAGCCACCTCACCCCAAGACTCCGGTTCCTCCACCCCTCGAGTTGCCGCATCCTCCCACTGAATCTCCGACGAGCTTCTCCGAGCTGCTGCACCATCGGCCGAGCACCTCTCTCGAGCTTCTCCTCTAGCGGCCATCCGCTGTGCAGCCTTCCACCTATCCACCTCTCAACCACCACCCTAGCACCACCCCAGGGCTGGGCTCATCTTCGACGGGCCAGCACTCTACACTCCGTTCCATCCGACCTCCCTTCTCCGGCCATCAACTACCTCACAGTCGAGGTATACCTCTCCCCCTCTCTATTTTGATATATAGTTTAGTGTTTTAGATAGGGTTAAGCTTTATAAATAATCTTGTGTTAAGGATGGATGATTAGGGTTAACGTAGGTTTAGGGTTTATGTTTACATAAGTTATAAAATGAAATTAAAAGATTTGCATGGGAGTTTAGGGTTTGATTATAACTAGATGTTATGAATATTATACATGGTTGGAAAAATGCTAAATCAATTAATGAAGGTTTAAAAATGGTTTGAAAAAGGACATAGAATATATATCCATGATGGATGGATTTGAGACATAAATAATAAAGTGGGGATTAAATCACCATATGAGATTTTAAGGTGTCGTCCTAAGTGAATGCAAATTGATTATTGTGGGAACATATTTAAATTATTGAGAAATAAGATTCTAATATTTGAACATTGATGAACACTGAGGAGCACGTGTTTGATTGTGAACTAGTGTGTAGTATCAAACCATTAATCGGTAATTTGGGGACTAGAAATTAATGATGGGTTAATTTAAGAGTAGTACTTTTTTGATTTGGTAACGATGATATAAAATAAAAGGTTAATAATCATTAATTGTATATTTGAGGATGGTTTGATGATATGGTACAGATGACTAGTTTAATTTGATATAGCGTACCAATAGTCAATCGTGGTCAATCCTCTAGCGTATTGTCCTTGTGAGTTGTAGCTGAGTCTGAGCATATGTATAGACGTATGTCACATCCCTGTTTTCCGCGTGATAGTTTATTGATTGAGTTTGTATCTCATCTCTAGGTACTACGGGACCTGAGAACTTGGACGTGGTACCGGATCCCCGTCATCAGCAGCCGGACACAGGCAAGTGTACCTTGCCATCCTGTATTTCAGTTACAGATATTTTATTATTTTATTATGTATATTGTGCGCGTATTTTGTTTACGATCGATACTTCGCGTCCAGATCACAACCGGGTGCAGACGTTCATCGTAACGTCTTATAATGAATGTTATATGTTCATAACACCATGATGTACGTACCTGAGTATATCGTCACCCCAGGACACATTCATACACTGATAGCGTACCAGATTTCTTGTATCCTGATACTGACATCATGACTGGAGACTAGGACGACCTTAGGGTCGCATTTGTTGAGTTATTTTTGTGTGACGAGACTGTTAGATAGAGGTTCAGGTTCAACGCACAATTGTTGACCGCTTGGGATGGGGAAGACAGTTACTAGACGTTTGGGCTCCTCTGCATGCGCTTATATATGTATATACTTCTGTAGTGATCCTGTATCTAGAGTAGTTGTATCACCCGTGTGACTCTGTGCTCGGAGCTACGGTACGTCCCGTGTGTCTCTGTGTTCGGAGCTACGATTTTATTTTGGATAGCCTACGCGTCGAACATTATCTTTAAACTGTGTCTCACTTGTTTTGTTATGATAGATTACCCTGTCGTTGCACTTGTACTTTGTTATACTTGGCATGCTATATTTTTGTACCTTGTTACGTTCCTTTGAGGACCTGGTCCCCTGCCAGTTTTGCAGCATAGACGATTACGGAACATTGGAGTTGCTGATGGAGTTGCACGTCTTGCGGACATTGTACCAGGTACTCATATTATTTCTACCGGCATTATGGTTACTTTATTCTTATTTATTATTCATCTGCTGTTGTAGCCTAGTTTTTATAGACTCATCTCTTCTCGAGTCTATTCGAGTTTGTGTGTTATTGGCCGGCCAACTTTAGCACATATAGCTCTTTCTTGTATACTATTGTACATTGTGGATTGAGACATAGAGGTCTACATTTATGGGATATCTAGATAGTGCACTTTATATTATACAGCTTATACGTATTCGAGTCAGACCAGAGTCTGGTCGATTGCGTAGCTGGCGTATCACGTATTCCTGGTCCTACGTATTTTGGGACTGGGGCGTGACAAGCTCTTTTAGACTTTCAAATTTAATGGCAAACAAGATGGCGACTCTGCGGGGGATCAACTTCTCCTCTGATGAGAAGACGGTAACGCAGTCCGATGCGGCCAAGTTGGGCTCAACCCAAAGTATACTGGTGGTACATTTTGACCAGCAAGCATTATAGAATATGCTCTCCGGGGACGGCGCGAGCCCTTCTCCAAGGCAAGCAAAACCTAAGAAGACCCGCAGAACTTGGGTAGCAAAGGCCTCTATGCCTCAACCAACTACGGAGCATGCGCTCCCCACCTCTCTCCCTGTTGTCACCGATGAACATTATGCGTCCACCCAGACTGGTACTATTCATGCGGCAGTCGGAAAAGGCGCTCAGCGACCAAACTCTGGCAGACGAAAATACTACGATGCTAGAAGTTGGGTGGCTGAGTCAAGCTTCAAGCGGCGACAGCATAAGCCACATAAGTCTACAGCCGCAGGCAAAAGTCCACATACAGCACCTATCGGTGGCCGTATTCAAAATTCTACATACGGCCAGCACAGTAGCCAAACCTCCGTCTTTGACCGAATCTCACGCAGTGCTGACTACCTTCGTCTTCGACCGAATCTCACGCAGCGCTGACTATATGCGCCTTACTGAGAAAGGGGAGGATGTGAATTTGGATACTTCATACTACGCACCGGTGCGTGCTAGATCGAAGAAGTCAAGGACAGTGCGAGCTCGCCAAGCTCAAGCAACTTCTCATATGGCCGGCCGTCAGCTGGCTCCGCTAACTGTTACGCGAGCCCCTGACAGGAAATTGTACAAGACCGACCCATGTGTTCGGCCTATAGTGGCAAACGGACAGGGTCAGTCTCAAATGTCTTCCATTAACGACTTGGGTAGAGTTCTTGTATGAACCCCAGGACAGGAAGCAAAGACAACACCTATACACCCATGTGCTCGGTCTACCCGAGCTCATAACAAGGGTGCAAAGGTGGATCAGCCCTCGCTTAATTTGTTCAGCGTTATCAACCACAAGCGCAAAGCGAGGAAAGAAACTACGACATTTGAGGTTTCCCCTCCAGGATACCCATGTGCCAACACCATCATCAATTGATGTTGTACTAAACCAGCAGTGCTAACAAATAGGCATTCGGCATTCCAACGGCTGCAACGAAAGGCACCTACCCGACAGCGTCCCAAAAAATATGCGCAACTACCAGATAAGGAGGAGCTGCCCTTACCTCATGCTACTCCACTTGGAAGTCCCCCTCTACCGGGGAAGGTCAAAAGTCTAGCGCCTCAAACCCTTCGCTCTCGGTCAGCATGTCGAGAAGGCGGGCCCAAGGAAGACAGGCAGCGGTACCCACAAAGGGGGTTTTCCAGGATACCCGCTCCAAGAAGAAACTGTCAGCTGCTGGGGGTGGTCCTTCCTCAGGACCCCCAGAGATCCTGCAAGCTTGGGGTAGAAATCCCCCAGAACTCCCCAATAACCCGATATTCCGAAGGGACAGCGATTCCCAAGGAACAAGAATAGATGTCGAGATCCCTGGGGCTAGTCACCTACACCAGGAAGACGCACCTTCCTACGCTGGGGGTAGTATTCTCTCAGAATCCAAAGAGGATGCGACACTGACAACCTTTTCCGAGGACTATTCGCTGCAAGAGTCCGAGGCAGAAATTGTGACATCCACCGTTCCATCGACTTCCTCCCATATAAGAATAGTATACATGACGGGGGATGATCACAGCGATCGACAGCGCCTTAAAACCCTCGAGGCCATCGATGCAAGCCTTGACCCAGACTATGCTGGAGATCAAGGCAAACATGGCCCCACAGATTCCAAGAACCTCGGGACAAGCTAGCAAAGATCCTGGGGCAAATGGAGACTCAAACGCCACCGTTATGTCCATCAATGGCAATCACATTAGGCCCGGATCATCTACTCCTTCCACAGTACATGAGGCTCGGGAAGCAATACGGGAGGTACGAGAACAGCGAGCCCGCTTGGACTCAATGGGGAACCAAGACTCACTGCGCGAGCTCGGGATTCGAGAACCATATCCACGTGAGTGGAGAGACGTGCCATATCCACCTAAATACAAGCCCTTCAACTTAAATCCATTTAAAGGAAAGACGTCGCCTCGTCAGTACATAAGCTACTTTGAGACAGCAATCGGGCATCTGTCCCGCAGTGATGCTCTCCTCACCAAGCTTTTTATCGGGGCATTATCGGGGGTCACCTTCGATTGGTTCTGCAGCCTCAAAGACAAGTGTATATCGTCATTCGACAATCTTAAAAGTCTCTTTCTCGCCCGATTCTATGACAGTGGATGTGACATGACGATGTCCTCCTTGCTGGACATCATACGAAAAGAAAATGAGCCTGTACGAGAATACGCCGAATGCTACAGGTAAGCTGCGCAGAAGCTACCCCCTGGTAATCCAGAATATACTCTGATGGACATCTGCCGGAAGAACCTACTTTCGACAGTCAGGCTCTGGATGGGTGGCACCCACTTCAAAGACTGGACGACGTTCATCATAAATATCGTCGGCGCTGAAAAGAAAGTGAAGGACGCCCGTCTCTTGGGAATACAGATCCATGTCACTGAGGATAGGAAAAAATATTCCTACAACAGCAATAACAACAGCGACAACAATAATTGTGACAGCAAGAAAAAGCAAGCCCTTGTCGTTAACTTGACCAAGAAGTCCGAGCAGATGTCGACAGAAGGTCCAAAGCCGAAAGAGGCGTACTCTTTCGAAGACGATGATATCATGGTAATCTTTGACGTATTGATGTTGGGGAACAAGCTTCGACTCCCCGACGAAGCTGAGGTAAATAATCCAAAGTATTGATATTACCATCGTTACGTCCATCATGCGACGCGGAACTGCTACATGCTAAAATGGTACATCCAGCGTCTATTCGACACTAAGGCCCTCACCTTGGACATCGATGACAAGACGGTTGCCGCTAACATAGTATTGCTCCAGTTCGGCAATTTTCTGATGACAGAAGCCCAAGACGAGGTAATCCCAATTTTGCGGGCAACGATAGAGGTCGTCAATCTTCCGCCAGCTTATGACCAAATGGCCGGGCTAATACCTCTCACCACGCCACGTGGGGAGGTCATGTGGGTTTACCCTGATCTTGCTCCAGAATTGATATAGAAGACAACACCTTCTGCCACCAAGACTAAGGGCAAAAAGTATAATTCCTGCCACACAGTCTCTCTTTCTCCCGAAGAAGTTATAGCAGGAGCAACAAGATCAGGCCTAGCGTACCAGTGAGAGTACGATATCCCTGATAATGGTGCACTTCCAATAGTCGAACCCACAGTATCTGATCTGGGTCTATCCCAGTGTAAACCCCCTCAACCAATTTAGGGATTATTTTGAACTAAAACTAGGGACTATGGATAAATGAATTTAATTAGGATTTATTTGCGACAATTATATGTCTTATTACACCGTGCCGTTGCTAGGAGGTTGGGAAAGCCACACTAGCATTTACCTTCAACCCAATGTCACGGACACCTTTTAGACATGCCAGACTACCCTCTGACCATTGTGCAGAAATAGATGCTCGTTATTGCGTCTCAACTTAGCTACACAATATTCCTTAGAGAACACCTTGCAATTACTAAATTAATTAAAACTCTAGGTCAAGTTCACCTTAAACAAGCTTGACCAAGCCCACATGCACTCTTCCACATGGACCAGCCCCACCCCAACAAGGCAAGACAGGCCCAAATTCTGAGACCAGCCCACAAACTCCATCACCATATAAATATACAGGATTCTCTTTAGAAACCCTAAAAACCCTTTCTCTCCATTACTTAATCAAACCCTAGCCGACCTATTCCAACCCGAGCCCCTCCTCCGACTTTGCAAACCATCCTGCCGCCACCACAGTCGCCCTCCGACAAACTGACCGCCCGGCTACCCTCTCTAACTCCTCCCATCGCCTCGACCCGACCATGGTTGCCGCTGCCGCATCCGCTGCGGGCTGCCACCTACCGCTGCCTGCGTTTCACGACCATCCCCGAATCTAACCGCCGACCACCCTATCCAGCTCCTCCCATCACCCTTGGCCGGCCGACCACGACGCTTCCCCCGACCTGACCGACCCTCCAGAGCCGCCCCAGGCCGCTGCAGCCCCCACCCGATCGCGGTTGCCGCTGTTGTATCCGCTGCGGGCTGCCACTGACCGCTTCTGACCCAACCGTCGGTCGACGCCGGAACTCCGCCGTGAGGAAGACGACCAGGACGAGCAGGCTCTCATCCAATTAGTCAGGTACTCGACCCTAGCTCGTTTCTCGCTTTATATCGTCGTATAGTTGCTTTATCAAATCGTCGTATCGGTGTATCCTGTGTCGACATAAACCAATATGAATGAGATAATCCAGAGTTGTATGCGTGTTGATAAATAAATAAGGTAATAACAACTGAGTCACCCTAATAATATCCATGCTAGTATGATGATTAACAAGAGGTAGAATTTGTTTAATAGCTAGCAACCATAAATTATGAGACCTGTCACCAAGGTAGTAATTCACCTGAATGCCTCGACATAAACCGAGTACGTTTGGGCATGAAAACCAAAGACATGTATTCATATAAATCAATACAGTGGCAACCCCTTAAACATTAATAATTATTGTCTCAAGACACACGCTGACGAGAACAGAACACGTGTACATCCTAGCTACGTGCACCCATATAGCCGTCTTCGATCGATCGTAAACTTGTGATAGTTCTTAAGAGCATCGTAGAGTCTGTTTATTGTCTTAGTGTCTGATATTAGATTGTTATATTATATTGTGTGTTAGGACCATTGGACCAGCAAGGAGACACTGCGGGAATCGGCTTCTAGCATTCACAGCTTGAGGACTCATGCAAGATACCTTGCTATATTTACTGTTTGATTTAAATGATGCACATGTTGTATGATTCTTGTTGTTGTATTTCATATGACTGTGTGCGTCCGAGATTGACTCGGATGCAGTCGACGGATACATCGATGATTAGTGTACTTAACCTAGTCATTAGCAGACTCACCCCATGGGAGGATACTCTGATGTCTTCTGCGACTTGATACCTTACACATTTTACTGTGATATATTCATGTTGGGATGCGGGTCCGCGTACTCGACTACCTATCGGTGAATATGACATGCATCAGGTTAGTACATAACTCAAGATTATTTTATTGGTAGAGACTGGCATATAGATACGGGATATGCACGTCGAGTATTCGACTAGTGTATCTACATTGGGCGGGGAGGACAGCTGGTAGGCATATGGGATACATACATTGGATTCCGTAGTATCCGGAGGAGCCACGGATCTAATAACTTCCTTTATTGCAGACACCGCGCTCTTCGGAGTGATACGGACTTATATATATTGCAGATACCTCATTCTTCGGAATGATGGAAGATAGAGATACCACGCTCTTCGGAATGTTGGACGTTATGCCTACGCCTACCCATACGTACCAAAGTTGTCTTCACATTGCATTCACTTAGATAGTTAGCACACCCTTTTACTTTATTGCATTTATCTTATTCAGTATTTATATATATGGCATGCTTCTATGTATCTTGTTACGTCCCTCTGAGGACCTGGTACCTTTCCAGATTTAGATGAGGCATACTACCCCACAGTGTATGGCCCAGGACAGGAGATAAGGTATGCTACAGCGGAGGAGCTAGAGGTGCTACCGTCAGAGTTTTCGTGATCAGTTGGTAGGCCTTCTGCCTAGGATTGGGAGCATCATTATCTAGTTAGCCGATGCCCTAGTCATTATCTTTTATCTGTCATTTCAGTACTTTTATTTCGTCATAGTACTGGGTTTGTCCCCACCAGACATTCTTGGTTGTACTATGATATCTTGAGACTGGTGTTTATCTTCCAGCAGTTTATTTTGTACTTCTTGCTCTTTATATTATGGATGAGATTAGATTGCCTGTTATTGACTGATATTGGACATGTTAGTATTTTAGGACAACGTAGCACACTTCGCTAGGATCCATTAAATTGGGATATCCTTGGAGATGTGACAGCTGGCTATTGCCACGTGGCCTGGTCCTGTGTATTTTGGGAATGGGGCATGACATGGTTTTATTGGTGGCCCATGCAGGTCGACTTATTCGTTTGTGGTATGGTAACGTGTCCAGCAAGCCTGCAATAGGATAGAAGTTATAAGGTCTTATCCACTTTTAATTCGTCTTTGAACTTCCTTCATACTGCTTCTAAATATCTGCATCCTGCTTGTTTGTTCCGTACTCTTTTAATGAAGTCCTATCTCTTGCAGCAAGATAAATTTACGTAGTGGACGAGGAGCACCCAGTGCCGCGGTGCCAGATAACATCACCCAAAGAGAGGAGGTACCCCAAGGGCAACCCCCGCTATAGACCCCGCGGATACATTGGCACGAGACTTCTCAGGGCGATCCTACCCAGCAGCCAGAGGGACAGACTTCACAGACAATCCCCATGCAGCATTGTGAGGGCCAGACTTCAGGAGCTACACCAATGCCGCAGACCGAGAGGCCGACATCCGAGGAGACCCCTACCGCACAGCCAGAGGTTCCACTACCACCACCTCCACCTTATCTACCCCAGATGCCACAGCTAGATGGACAGCCCCAGATGCTACAGTTCTTCCAGACCATGATGCAGGCACAGTGGCATCAAACAGAGACGTTGAGACAGAGTCTGATAGCAGTACTAGAGAGGACACCTGTCCCAGCACCCGTACCAGCACCTCCACCAGCCCAGACAGGTGGCACTGTTAGATGGTTCCGACAGATGGGACCAGGTACTTTCTCAAGAAATGAGACTGCAGAACAGATCTTCGATTGGGTCGCCAACACGAAGTTGTTACTAGAGGCTTCATAACTGTATCCAGACCTTTGGATGACCGCAGTGAGGGCCTAACTAAAAGGCAACGCCCATCACTGGTGGGATTCTATTGGGCGCAGTGTAGGCAAGAACCAGACTTTGGAACAGTTTCTAGAATACTTCAATGCGAAGTATTTTCCAGCCACAGTTAGGAATGCCCTGTACTCCCAGTTTCTGCATCTAGAATAGGGAAATATGATTGTTGACGCATATGACACGGAGTTTAGACGTTTTAGCAGATTTGGTGTCATTCTGATACCCAACGAGCTAGAGAAGGCTCTGATATTCCATCACGGCCTTACTTTTGAGGTGCAGAAGTATACCACCACACAGGCGAGGATCTCTTATGAGGAGGTTCTTGCAGAGGCAAGAATCCAAGAGGCCATAGTCAGAGGAGCCAGACGTTCCAGCACAACTACCTCAACCAGAGCCCAGCCCGGAGCAGGAGGACCGATCCGTCGTCCCAGAGCACAGACACAGCATAGGGTAGCGCCATACCCACAGCAGGAGCTTCCGACTTATCACCATTGTGGCAAAAAAGGATACGTCATCAGAGATTGTTGGAAGAAGCTGGGATTATGCATGATATGTGGAGCAAGTCAGCACCTTGCTCGAGACTGCCCACAACGCAGAGACGCAGCACCCCAGACCGTACAAAGGCCAGCAGCACCAGTCCCGAGGATACTACCCCCTCCAGGAGGGCAACACCCACCAGCACCCAGAGGATTCCAGAGGAGACCACCCTTGGCCCTACAGGAGGCGTAGTTTAATCGAGCCCGACGCAGACCGGAGGACAAAGGCATGGACAGGCCTTTGCATTAGCAGCTACTGAGGAAGAAACAGAAGGGGAAGCTATCACAGGTACCATTTTAGTTGCATCATTACCTGCGACAGCATTGTTTGATTCTGGTGCTACATTATCATTTATATCTAGTAGATTCATAGCAATGCATAGAGTAGCGACTTTCCCCTTACCTAAGAGTTGGAAGATTCTTACCGGAGTATACTGGCTTAACCAGTCCATGCCTAGCACAACATCAAAGTACGGCATAGGCAATACCAAGAATTGTGCTCTCATCTCTCTACCACATACGACTATCGAGCATGTTCTGATAGTGCTGGAAGGGTAGCGTCACTTTTAGATCGCCAGATCAACCGGAGTTCGAGTACATGCGAGGGACCATCGAGCAAGGAATAGGACAGGTAGGTGGAGCTTACATGGATATGGAGATGGTACCCCCACCAATA
Organism: Iris macrosiphon; assembly: GCA_036927795.1. Lineage (NCBI taxonomy): Eukaryota > Viridiplantae > Streptophyta > Magnoliopsida > Asparagales > Iridaceae > Iris > Iris macrosiphon. The sequence goes on from JAYESA010000017.1 coordinate 110,985,396, forward strand.
GTTACAGAATTCGAGGATCTCTTCCCCGAGGAACTGCCAGGCTTACCGCCAGATAGGGACGTGGAGTTCACCATTGAGCTAGTACCCGGAGCAGCGCCTGTATCTTCTAATGTATACCGATTGGCGAAGAAGGAGTTAGATGAGATAAAGCTATAATTAGAGGAGTTACAGAGCAAGGGACTTATCCTTCCTAGTGCATCACCCTGGGGAGCACCAGTGTTGTTTGTACCTAAGAATGATGGAACAGTACGCATGTGCATTGATTACAGAGCCCTTAATGCTTTGACTATCAAGAACAAGTACCCTCTGCCGCGGATTAACGATTTATTCGACCAGTTGACAGGAGCAGTGGTGTTCACCAAGATCGACTTGAGATCGGGTTATCATCAAGTGAAGGTGCGAAGAGAAGACATTCAAAAGACAGCATTCAGGACTCGTTATGGTCATTACGAGTTCTTAGTGATGCCTTTTGGGATGACGAATGCGCCAGCTGTATTTATGAACTTGATGAATAGAGTATTCCACCAATACTTAGACCAGTTTGTGGTAGTCTTCATCGACGACATCTTGGTATATTCGAAGAGCCACGAGGAGCACAAAGAGCACTTGAGACTAGTGTTAGAGACACTGAGGAGAAAGAGGCTTTATGCAAAGCTGAGCAAGTACGAGTTTCTCCTAGATCGTGTCACTTTTCTTGGACACGTCATCTCAGGAGATGGCATTTCAATGGATCCGACAAAGATTTTATCAGTAGAGACATGGCCAACCCCTACCAATGTCTCAGAGGTGAGAAGTTTTCTAGGACTTGTCGGATATTACCGGAGGTTCGTGGAAAACTTCGCAAAGATTGCATAACCGATGACCTGCTTGACCCGTAAGGAGCAGGAGTTCACTTGGACAGAGGAGTATCAGAAGGCATTCGATGAACTGAAGAAACGTTTGACTACGGCACCTATCTTGACCATACCTTCTGGACCCGGAGGATTCGTGATCTATAGCGATGCATCTGGAAAAGGATTAGGATGTGTCTTGATGCAGCATGGGAAGGTTGTGGCTTACGCCTCTAGACAGTTGAGGACACATGAGAAGAACTATCCCACCCACAATTTGGAGCTTGCAGCAGTGATCTTTGCTTTAAAGCTTTGGAGACATTATTTATATGGAGAAAGAGTGGAGATATTTACTGATCATAAGAGCCTAAAATATGTCTACACTCAGAAGGATCTGAACCAGAGACAGAGACGTTGGCTCGAGGTGATGACAGACTTCAAGATTGAGCTATAGTACCATCCGGGAAAGGCCAACGTAGTAGCTGAAGTGTTGAGCAGAAGACCCATGGCATTTTTCTTGACTACGCAACAACACCTATTGAGAGATCTAGAGCAGATGGGTATAGAGGTTATTATGCCCGAAATAGACGGACAGTTGTCGAGTTTCCAGTTACAATCGACATTGGTGGAGAGAATCAAGGCTGCCTTGCCGACAGATGCCAGATTCCAGAGGCTTAGACAGAGGACATCGGCTGGATTACAGATAGGACTGCGTATACATGAAGACGGAACCTTAAGATGTGTAGATCGCCTCTATGTTCCAAATGGAGAACTTCAGCAAGAGTTGTTGACAGAGGCACACAGTTTGACCTACTCTATTCATCCAGGAGGCACGAAGATGTACAGAGACCTGAGGCAGTACTACTGGTGGCATGGAATAAAGAGAGAGATAGCACACTTTGTGGCCAAGTGCCTGGTGTGTCAGCAAATCAAGGCTGAGCATCAGAGATCTGCAGGATTACTTCAACCGCTTCCGATACCGGAATGGAAATGGGAGCACATCACTATGGACTTTGTTACGAGTTTTTCGAGGAGTCCTAGTGGTCGAAATACAGTTTGGGTAATCATGGATAGACTCACCAAGTCCGCGCACTTTTTACCCTTCAGAGTTGGGGAATCGACAGAGGTCTTAGCAGATATGTACATGAGAAAGATTGTTCGACTACATGGAGTATCAGTTAGCATAGTGTCTGACAGGGATACGAGGTTTACCTCTTACTTTTGGCGGAGTATGCAGGAGAGTCTAAGTACTCGTCTGAAGTTTAGCACAGCGTATCACCCACAAATAGATTGTCAGTCGGAGCGCACCATTCAGACGTTGGAGGACATGTTAAGAGCATGCATGCTTGATTTCGGAGGATCATGGGAGGACCATTTGCACCTAGTCGAATTTTCCTACAACAACAGCTATCAAGCGAGCATCCAGATGGCTCCCTATGAAGTATTGTATGGAAGGAAATGTCGTTCCCCAGTATGTTGGAGAGATATAGGTGAAAGACAGATTCTCGGACCAGAGTTGGTTGTTCGTATAGTAGAAAAGGTGAAAAAGATCCAAGGGCACCTACGAGCAGCACAAGACAGGCAGAAGCATTGGGCGAATGCGCACCAACGACCCTTAGAGTTCCAGGTTGGAGATCACACATTTCTAAAGATTTCGCCTACTCGAGGGACTATCAGATTTGGACCATTTGATGTGTTAGAACGCGTCGGAGAGGTTGCTTACAGATTAGCCTTGTCGCAGACTTTGGAAGGAGTCTATGACGTCTTCCATGTATCTCAGCTGAGGAGGTACATACCAAATCTGAGTCATGTACTCGACCATTCGGAGATCACAGTCGGCCCGAGCTTATCATACCAAGAGGAGCCTGTTGAGATTCTAGACAGGAGTGAGAAGGTACTGCGAGGTTAGACTATTCTCCTAGTTCGCGTTGCATGGAGACATCATGCACCAGGCGAGTCGACTTGGGAACGCGAGGAGGATATTAGACAGCGTTATCCCTACCTCTTCAAAGGACTAGGTACGTATTAGCATTTTACTTATTCAGTCAGAGAATTCTTACCACGCGAATGTTTTAATTTCGAGGACGAAATACTCTAAGGAGGGTAGATTGTAAACCCCCTCAACCAATTTAGGGATTATTTCGAACTAAAACTAGGGACTAGGGATAAACAGATTTAGTTAGGATTTATGTGCGACAATTATATGTTTTATTACACCGCGCCATTGCTACGAGGTTGGGAAAGCCACACAAGCATTTACCTTCAACCCAATGTCACGGACACCTTTTAGACATGTCAGACTACCCCTCTGACCATTGTGCAGAAATAGATGCTCGTTATTGCATCTCAACTTAGCTACGCAATATTCCTTAGAGAACACCTTGCAATTACTAAATTAATTAAAACTCGAGGTCAAGTTTACCTTAAACAAGCCTGACCAAGCCCACATGCACTCTTCCACGTGGACCAGCCCCACCCCAACAAGGCAAGACAGGCCCAAATCCCGAGACCATCCCACAAACTCAATCACCATATAAATATACAGGATTCTCTTTAGAAACCCTAAAAACCCTTTCTCACCATTGCTTGAGCAAACCCTAGCCGACCTATTCCAACCCGAGCCCCTTCTCCGACTTCGCAAACCATCCCGCCGCCACCACAGTCGCCCTCCGGCAGACTGACCGCCCGGCCACCCTCTCTAACTCCTCCCATCGCCTCCACCCGACCACGGTTGCCGCTGCCGCATCCGCTGTGGGCTGCCAGCGACCGCTGCCGTATCCGCTACGGGCTGCTCTCGTCCAATCAGTCAGGTACTCGACCCTAGCTCGTTTCTCGCTTTATATCGTCGTATAGTTGCTTTATCAAATCGTCGTGTCGGTGTGTCCTGTGTCAACACAAACCAATATGAATGAGATAATCCAGAGTTGTATGCGTGTTGATAAATAAACGAGGTAATAACAACTGAGTCACCCTAATAATATGCATGCTAGTATGATGATTAACAAGAGGTAGAATTTGTTTAACAGCTAGCAACCATAAATTATGAGACCTGTCACCAAGGTTAGTAATTTACCTGAACGCCTTGACATAAACTGAGTACGTTTGGGCATGGGAACCAAAGACATGTATTCGTATAAATCAATACAGTGGCAACCCCTTAAATATTAATGATTATTGTCTCAAGGCACACGCTGACGAGAACAGAACACGTATACATCCTAGCTACGTGCACCCGTGTAGCCGTCTTCGATCGGTCGTGAACTTGTGACAGTTCTTAAGAGCATCGTAGAGTCTGTTTATTTTCTTAGTGTCTGATATTAGATTGTTATATTATATTGTGTGTTAGGACCATTGGACCAGCCAGGAGACACTGCGGGAATCGGCTTCTGGCATTCACAGCTTGAGGACTCAGGCATGATACCTTGCTATATTTACTGTTTGATTTAAATGATGCACATGTTGTATGATTTTTGTTACTGTATTTCATATGACTATGTGCGTCCGAGATTGACTCGGGTGCAGTCGACGGATACGTCGATGATTAGTGTACTTAACCTAGTCATTAGCAGACTCGCCCCATGGGAGGATACTCTGATGTCTTCTGTGACCTGACACCTTACACGTTTCACTGTGATATATTCATGTTGGGATGCGGGTCTGCGTACTCGACTAGCTATCGATACGTGTGACATGCATCACGGTTAGTACGTAACTCAGGATTATTTTATTGGTAGAGACTGGAATATAGATACGGGATATGCACGTCGAGTATTCGACTAGTGTATCTACATTCGGCGGAGAGGACAGCTAGTAGGCGTATGGGATACACTCAATGGATTCTGTAGTATCCGAAGGAGCCACGGATCCAATAACTTCCTTTATTGCAGACACCGCGCTCTTCGGAGTAATACGGATGTATATATATTACAGATACCTCATTCTTCGAAATGATGGATGTTACAGATACCACGCTTTTTGGAGTGTTGGACGTTATGCCTATGCCTACCCATACGTACCAAAGTTGTCTTCACATTGCATTCACTTAGATGGTTAGCACACCCTTTTACTTTATTGCATTTATCTTATTCAGTATTTATATATATGGCATGCTTCTATGTATCTTGTTACGTCCCTCTGAGGACCTGGTACCTTTCCAGATTTGGACGAGGCATACTACCCCATAGTGTACGGCCCAGGACAGGAGATAAGGTATGCTACAGCGGAGGAGCTAGAGGTGCTACCGTCAGAGTTTCCGTGATCAGTTGGTAGGCCTTCTGCCTAGGATTGGGAGCATCATTATCTAGTTAGCCGATGCCCTAGACATTATCTTTTATCTGTCATTTCAGTACTTTTATTTCGTCATAGTAGTGGGTTTGTCCCCACCAGACATTCTTGGTTGTACTATGATATCTTGAGACTGGTGTTTATCTTCCAGCAGTTTATTTTGTACTTCTTGCTCTTTATATTGTGGATGAGATTAGATTGCCTGTTATTGACTGATATTGGACATGTTAGTATTTTAGGACAGCGTAGCACTCTTCGCTAGGATCCATTAAATTGGGATATCCTTGGAGATGTGACAGCTGGCTATTGCCACGTGGCCTGGTACTGTGTATTTTGGGACTGGGGCATGACACCCAGCCTCTACCGGCGGATAAGTCCAAGCAGAAAGATACTCGCTTCGATAAAATATTGCACAAAGATACAGCCCAAGGGCTAAAAAATTCCTACAACTTTGACATCTTGGCGCAACTGGCCATTACCCCAGCGGAGTTGTCTTTATTCTAGCTTTTTGGACTCTCCAAAGACACTCGGGCTGCTCTTAGCGAGAAATATCGACACCAACCTGAGCTGAGGATCCTGTCGCATGCTTCCACTGCAACAATAAGAGGGAGGCAATACCCAAAATTACTTTCTCGCAACAAAACATATTGCTGAAGAATAATCGGCACGATCGTCCTCTATACTAGGATATATTGGCACTATCAAGGTGGACCGGATGCACATCGACCCTGATTTGTCAATCAATATTATTTTACGGAGTCTGCTTCAGACCTTGGACATCCTGATGCATCGCCTAGCAACGACCAATACTACCATCAGTAGCTTCAACGTGGGAAAAAGCTCACCTATGGGCAAGATTCGCTTGAAGTGCCAAATCTGCGATCTAAAAATAGAGGTCACCTGCCATGTCATAGACGTAGACATATCCTACAACGTTCTCCTGGGACGTCCATGGATACATCAATACATGATCGTCCCTTCAACCTTTCACCAGTGCTTAAAGTACTTGGATGATCACGGCATCCTCAAGACTGAATTCTCTGATATGGAACCTTTCAAAGGGGTAGAGGCTTAATACTCTGATTCACTCATGTACAAGCAAATCTGCCAGGACGGAGGAGGGAATGGCGTCGACGATGAAGCAAAAATTGACGTAACATCAGGCAAACCTTTAACGGTACACCTCAAGGGACATGCCCGTGACACAAACCCTCCCCTTATTGTGAATATACAGAGGAAGCACCACAACCTCTGACGATAAAACTGCCATGTCGGAAGAAAGACCCAGTGCCAGCTTCTGCCTCTGAACCCTTGGTAGTCAAGCTTCGCAGGAGGCCTCCAAAGCCCTCTCCCGCATCAGACACAAATCCTAAGAAAGATAAACTAGAAGAGTACGTAGCGGCTCACGCTAATGCTCCATCCCTAGATGATATAATTCCCCTGGAAAAGATCCCCTACTTTATGAATAAAGGGTTATCTTTGAACTACTCTGATGTCGCTCACATTAGCATATTGTACTCAATAGAACATGGTATAGGCTTGCAACTACATACACAGGTAACTACTGTTGGCCCATCCGGTCTCAGTCAACTCAATTTTGATAGTTAACTAAACTATGCATTAATATATCGTGATCTAAAGTCTTAACACTGCTATTACATGTCGTCTGTATTTCGTTTATTTAAATGTAATCTTTTATTTATTTGAGTCTAGGATTGTTGTAAGCTGAGTCACACTGGCAAAACCAAGTACCTATACCCAGACACCTAGTCCACTCAAATAAACCAAAGAACCTATCCACCAAATTAGGCCATATTCATTTACAAAGTCTACCATATGTAGAAACCAAACTCGGGCCAAACTTGGGCCGAACTCGGACCGAACTCGGTTACCCTTTTGGTATGAAATCAACCAGTTCAATAAGCTCCTGATTTTATGGCCCAACGGTTGGAAATTTGAATTAAACCCCATCCAAATTATGGCCGAATTTTATTTGCCTACACACTATAAATAGGATTAGAATTCTCATTCCTACTCCCTCAACTATTCTTCAATCTTCTACCCTATTGTGAGCAAACCTCTAAGCCTTAACCTTCCCATCTCAAAGAGCAACTCCCTAGCCTTTCTAGTACCAAGTGCGATCTCGGTCTAGAAGTCTTCTGAGTTGTAAAGAGATTTGTTCCATCAGTTACTCTCTCTCTCTCTAAGCTATGAAGTTACGAGACTTCGGATCAAACCTCATGGTGTAAAGAAGTGACAAGCCTTTGGATCAAAGCTTGTGATTCACTATTGGTGATTATAGTGGAGAAACTCCGAGCTTGAGTTCTCAGGACTAGACTATTCCTCTCAGAGGAAAACCAGTATACATCTTGGTGTTTGTGTTTGCTTTCTCTTTCTACTTTATTGCTTTACTTTACTGTCTCTATATACACTGTTAGTTAGCAATTGCCTTCATTCTGATAATTATTATATTGGGTAGATTATTTTACTGCACTCTATTCACCCCCCCTAGAGTTGCCTCACGGTCCTTCACTGTTAGTTAGCAATTGCCTCCTGGTTTAGCAAGAACTAAAATTCTGTTGCATTATCAACAACTGAGACAGAGTATATCGCTGTAGGACGTTGTTGTGCTCAAATTTTGTGGATGAAACAAACCCTAAAAGACTTCAATCTTTACTATAAGAACATTTCTATTTTCTGTGATAACACTAGCACCATTAATCTCACCAAAAATCCAGTATGCCACTCACGCACTAAGCACATATAAATTCGTCATCATTTTCTAAGGGATCATTAATTACACGGAGATATTTGTTTAGAGTACGTGGACAGGGAACATCAATTAGCAGACATCTTTACTAAACCTTTAGCTGAAGATCGATTCAACTTTATCCGTCGAGAATTAGGTCTTTTGGATTCTGATAAAATATAATAATCATAAGATGCTTTACAATTTTTTTTGTCACACTTCTTAAAAATTTAAAAAATTTGGATAGAAGCCGAAAGGGCCCTTCTGTCAAAAAGGTGTAAATAACCTAAGCGACACGGTATTTAAGTATCTTCGGACCACCGCTAGCTGGGATCCGGCCCCTACAGCAACTCCGAGATGATTTAAACTCTTAAAAAATGTATGATTTAAGTTCAGCACTTATTATTCTGTATTTATATCAAGTCAGGAAAGGCATAATATCGATTAAAGTTACATTGAGATTCTGTAAATAAATGTCAACAGAATTCGGGCCGAACTCGGGCAGAGCTTGGATCGAACTCGGTTAGTTTAATTCCAGAATATGTTATGTCATTTAATTCTCTTCCTAATTTAGGTTTTTGCTACTTTATATATAGATCATTTCGTTGCTCACTTATTCAGACCAACGAAAATCATCCCTCCTCCACAACTAACCTTAGCTTTTCCTCATATATCCTCTCCCAATGGCCCCTAAAAGAAAACTAGATTCCTTTTTCGACTCTCTCTTCTGTCCCATTAGGACAAACATAAGTGAATTCGACAGTTTTACTTTTCGAAGCCTCAAAATTTTAAATGATTGGTTTAATGACTTCTCCAAGAGACACATCTGCTTTGGCCATCCTATTAATTTTTCTTCCCAACATAAAGACTATCTACCTATTCTTCAAAAAATTTAACTTAAAGAACTTGTTATGACCCGTACCAACATTTACACCAATTTTATTCAAATGTTCTATTGTAAACATATGAACATGACACTATCTCATCTAGAGTTCATGGTATTCCAATTAAATTTGATGCGAACGACTTAGGTGAAATCATACGCATTCCCGCTGATGGACAAACCTTAGTCAACATCACACAAGTTCAATTTGACCATGGCTTAACTTTAGATTCTTTCAAGAATATCGTTTGTCACCCTCTTGAATGTCCACCTGGAAAATTTTATGCTAGATATTTGAATGTTGACTTCTGTGAAATATATCGTATTATCTTTTCATCTTTTCTACTTAAGAAGACTTACTTTGATAAGGTCTCTTATCTAGAAATGTCATCTTTATATCACTTGCATTTCGGCATTAACTTCAATGTTCCAAAGACCATCCTATTTCAAATGGTTCAATATCGCAAGAAAGGGTGTCCACTACTATACGTCATGTACTTGCCAACCATTTTCAGCTATTTTAAAATTCCATTGGATACTTGTCCAAATCTTAAGGAACCTTTATACCTCAATCGAATTCAGAAAATTAAGCCAACTATGCTTTTACCTTATAACTCATCATCAAACTCCAACACTCATCCTGTTAAATCCATCCCTCTTGATGAACAACCATAAACTTAGAGGCTATTTTCAATCTGTTGCGTGATCGCTTCCACTAAGAAGATATACGCAATCATGCTACTGATCATCGCCAAACTCTTCAGACTCAGGCTCTTGGCAATACTTTGATAGACATCCAGTACACCCTATCGAAGCACCCAGCCGGACCTTTTTCGATTCTACGGAATCCGAATCAACAAGATTTTCGTATTGATCACCCATATGTTCAACGATATTTGGATCCAGCTGATGCCTTCTTCGATCCAAACATAATAGTTGAACCTGATGATGAAGATGAAGAAAATGACAACTAGTTACTCAATTGGTTTGAATGTTTAAAAAGTTTACTTTTAGATGCTTTACTAAGATGTTTTCACTACACATCTACTTTTTTATGTTTTCTTTTTCAATGAATAAAGTTTAAAAATAATTTTTTGTCATTATGTATTATCCTGTATACACTTTACTCTCTTGTTTTTTCTTGTCATCTCACCGATTTCGGAGGAGCATGACATTTTGATCAAATGGCAACGGGAGAGAAAGATATACATGATACTAGCATACAAGATAATACTTGACAGACATTGTCTTTAGCATATCAACTGCTCCACAGTTACGGGGGAGCCTTGCATATCAAATACTTGCAGTATCATTCATAATTTGTCAATTATCAAAATGGAGGATATTGTTGGCCCATCCGGTCTCAGTTAACTTGATTTTGATAGTTAACTAAACCATGCATTGATATGTCGTGATCTGAAGCCTCAATACTGCTATTATATGTCGTCTGTATTTCGTCTATTCGAATGTAATCTTTTATTTGTTTAAGTCTAGGATTGTTGTAAGCTGAGTCGCACTGGCAAAACCAAGTACCTATACCCAGATACCTAGTCCACTCAAATAAATTAAAGAATCTATCCACCAAATTAAGCCACATTTATTTACAAAGTCTACCATATGTAGAAATCGAACTCGGGCCGAACTCATGCCGAACTCGGACAGAACTCGGTTATCCTTTTGGTATAAAATCAACCAGTTCAATAAGCTCCTGATTTCATGGCCCAACGGTTGAAAATTTGAATTAAACCCAATCCAAATTTTGTTTGCCTACACATTATAAATAGGATTGGAATTCTCATTCCTACTCACTCAACCATTCTTCAATATTCTATCCTATTGTGAGCAAACCTCTAAGCCTTAACCTCCTCATCTCAAAGAGCAACTCTCTAGCCTTTCTAGTGCCAAGTGTTATCTCGATCTAGTCTTCTGAGTTATAAAGAGCTTTGTTCCATCAGTTACTCTCTCTCTCTCTCTCTCTCTCTCTCTCTCTCTCTCTTTCTCTCTCTCTCTCTCTCTCTCTCTAAGCTGTGAAGTTGTGAGACTACGGATCAAACCTCATGGTGTAAAGAAGTGGCAAGCCTTCGGATCAAAGCTTGTGATTCACTATTGGTGATTATAGTGGAGAAACTCCGAGCTTGCGTTCTCGGGACTGGACTAGTCCGCTCAGAGGAAAATCAGTATACATCTTGGTGTTTGTGTTTGCTTTCTCTCTCTACTTTATTGCTTTACTGTACTGTCTTTATATACACTGTTAGTTAGCAACTGCCTTCATTCTGATAATTATTATATTTGATAGATTATTCTGCTGCACTCTATTCACCCCTCCTCTAGAGTTGTCTCACAGTCCTTCAACTACTACCTATGTAGTAATCCAGATTCTCCCTAGCCATGGTTCCTACTTCACGGTTTCAGCAAGGAGGAGGAGAGACAAACCCATCATCTTCGGTAGGGTTGAATTCCCTCGGTCCTTCATCCCGAAGGAACAAAATCCAGAACTCGATATCGACAAAATACAACTCTACCGGTTCAGTGGTCAAGCCAAACATCTCATCCAAAAGATGGGTTATGATCGTAAAAACAACTGAGGTATGAACTATGGCAAATATTGACGATTGCCCTTATGACTCGCCATTCCGACAGGCAAGTCCTAGGACTACTACCATAAGATCAAGCATGGCTTAGGGTACGTTACACCTCCCACAACCCCCAAAGGCTCGAATGAAGAAATGAGTCATACTCTCACTCTTTAGAGTCTTCCTCTTAGGACTTCGATATCAGTATCGGAGGGATGCTCAAACAAACATTGTTTGCCAACATTGTGCCAGCTGACCCTGAGGAAGACGACAAGGATCCTTCGGAGTTGAAGCTGAATCGTGGGCCTAACGCCTAGAGGCACAATAGAAGATGTGATTCGAACAACGAGAACCTCCCATTGAGGACGAAGTTGTATAACTCAATCTTGGCGAAGAATCCTTCCTTAAACCTATCTTCATCAGTAAGAATCTGACGGATAAGGATCGAGAATCCCTACTATAGCTCGTCAGAGAATACATCGATGTCTTTGCCTGGAGTTACGAAGACATGCCAGGATTGGACCACCAAATCGAGATCCACAATATCAATATCTCCTCGAACGCTAAGCCTGTTAAGCAGCAGCAATGGCGGTTCCGGCCAAAAAGCTGAAGTCAACAAACTGATAGATAGTGGCTTCGTCCGCGAAGAACAACATCTAGATTGGGTAGGCAACATCGTGTTCGTTGTCAAAAAGAACAGGAAAATTATGATATGTATTTACTTCCATAATCTGAACATGGCCTGTCCTAAGGATGAGTTTCACCTTCCGATCACAGACATAATGATCGATAACATATGTGGTTTCGAGCGCATGTCCTTCATGGACGGATTTTCAGGCTACAATCAAATTAAGACGCCTCCTGACGATGAGAAGCATACATCATTCCGAATGCCAATAGGAGTATACTGCTATATAGTCATGCCATTCGGTCTGAACGCGGGTACTACATACCAGCGAGCGATGAGAACTATCTTTTCTGAGCATCTACGCAAGACGGTCGAATATTCTATTGATGACGTCGTCATCAAGAGTCTCTCCAATGATGATCACCTCCGGGATTTGAAGACTGTATTCGACCTCATGCGTACGCACCAGCTCAAGATAAATCCTACCAAATCTTTTCTAGGAGTCTCTAGCGGCAAATTCCTGGGTTTCGTCATAACTTTGAAGGGTATCAACGTGGACCCTGATAAGACTAAAGCAATCCTTGAAATGCGCCCACTGAAGAATCTCAGAGAACTTTGTGGCCTTCAAGAAAGACTGGCCTACATCAAGAGGTTCATATCAAAGCTCTATAGACGTTGCCATTCGTTCACTCAACTTATGAAGAAGGGAGTCTCCTTTGTCTGGAATGAAGAATGGCAGCATGCCTTTGACGACATCAAGGAATACCTCATGAGCCCTCCAGTATTGGTAGCCCCAGTTATGGGAAAACCATTCATGCTCTATGTAAGGGCAATGGATAACTCCATCGACTCTCTGTTAGCCCAGAGAGGCGATGCAAGTCATGAGCAGGCCATCTACTATATCAGTAGGATGATGGTCGGCGTAGAGCACAGGTACAACCCTATCGAGAAGGAGTGCCTTGCTCTAGTCTTCGCCATCTAGAAGACCCAGCATTACATGGCAGGACAAACTATCCACGTGATCTCACAATTTAATCCTCTCAGGGTCCTCATGACGAAACCTGGAGTGCTCAACACTCTCCTAGCCACATGGACAATATTGTTGTCACCATATGACATGGTGTTTGTCCCACAGAAAGCTGACCTAGTCCTACGTATTTTGGGACTGGGGTATTATACGTTGGCAGATTTTTTGGAAGCCCACCCGGTATCGAAAACTTTAAAACTCTACGACGAGATCACAAACGAGGTCGCAGACTCAAACATGACCACGAGTGTAGAACCCGTTTGGAAATATTCTTCGACGGTGCGTCAAAAACAAGGCCCAAAGGCGATATTGTCACTGGTGTCGGGATAGTACTGATCTTCCCATACGATCTGATCATCAACCGCGCTTACTCCCTTATCGAGCCATTCTCTAACAATGTGGCAGAGTACAACGCTTTCGTTATTGGTCTCCAACTCACTAAATAAGTCGGAGTTGACTACTTGGAAGCCTACGATAATTCCAAAATGATAGTCAATCAAGTCAAGGTGAGTATGAGGTCCAGAATGAAGACTTGATTCCCTACCATCAAGCCGCGCTCGGTATTATCTTCACCTTTGAGGGGTTCTTCATAGAGCACGTCTATCGACTATAAAATATTTAGGCGGATGCCCTGGTCGTCCTCAAAGTCTCTCTAGTTGTTTTGGTCAATACTCATGAACTGATCACCGAGATTATGCAAGAGCTGGTCTGCCCGAAGAACAACCTCTATCAATGCCTGAACTACTCAGTAGAGAGGAGCACCGACTCCCAAGACTGGAGACTCTCATTCATCAACTATGTAGTCTATGGAATTCTTTTCGAGAACATGAAGAAGCAACTTCCATCAGAAGATGTTTCCTCCGTTTCTATTAAGATACGGCTACTAAAATGTTGTATCGTCGCTCCTATGATGGTCTTCTGCTATAATTTCTATCGAATACAGAAGCGAAGCAGGCTCTCTGCGATGCCCACGATGGGGTTTACGGTGCCCATCAGCCAGGGCCCAAGCTACAAGACCGCCTCCGAAGAAAGGATTATTATTGGCCGACAATGGTAGCAAATGTCGTTGACTACGCAAGAAAGTGCTAAGCGTGCCAAATCCACGTGGAATTCATCCACCAACCCACAGAGTTTCTATACCCGACAGTTGCGTCATGGTCGTTCGAAGCCTGGGGCATGGATATCATAGGACCGATTAGCCCGCCTTTGTCTAAGGGACATTGGTTTATCCTCGCCATTACCGACTACTTCTCCAAGTGGGCAGAAGCCGTACCACTCGCTGAAGTCAAGACATCAAATGTGATCAGCTTCGTCAAGCATCACGTCATATTTTGCTTCGGCTTGCCACAAAGGATCATCCATGACAATGGTCCACAGTTTTTAAGTCATGCTTTTTATCGGTTCTATGATAAGAACCGAATTCAGAATATATCCTTGACTGCCTACAACCCAGCTGCAAATGGTCTGGCAAAAGCCTTCAACAAGACCATCATAAAACTTCTCAAAAAGTTCATGTCATCCAACAAACGCAACTAAAATAAGAAGCTGGATAAATGTCTCTAGGCCTACCACACAACAGTCTTGATTCTAACTGGTAGCACGATATTCTCCTTGGTCAACAAGAGCGAAGCAGTCCTCCCCCTCGAGGTACAAATTCCCTCGCTCTGAGTGGCTCTCTCTAACCGGCTAACCGTCAACAAAAATCACCCCCGACGACTGCAAGAATTGGAAGCACTCAACGAGAAGCGCCTCTTAGCTCAACAGCGCACTGAGCTATACCAAGAGCGTCTCTCGGGATCCTTCAACAAACGGGTGAAGAAGATAACTTACCAAGTGGGTGACCTCGTCATAACAGTAAGAAGGCTGATGATTATGACCTACAAGACAGCCGGCAAGTTCCAACCCAAATGGGAGGGCTTGTTTGTCGTAGAATCGGTATTCTCCAACGGCGCCTACCAACTGGCAAAATCCAATGGCGACTTGCTCATGATGCCCATCAACGGCAAGTTCCTGAAAAAGTACTACATTAAGGCTAAGCCGGTACTTCCCTATCCAAATCGAAGACAACCAAGATGTACAGTGTTTACACTATTGGCTCTTATTCCCCAGCAAGTGCCTATGTACGGCCTTGCCCTTCCTATACAAATTATTGTAGAATCTACTATCGATATTAAGGAGTCTTGGATACGCAACGGATAATAGATCCTCAAAAGCTCTCCAGCAGAGCAGTCATCGGGTCCACTTGCACACTCTCGCAGTGAGCACTCAAACCAATCTCGTTAGGCGCTAGCCATGTTCATATTACCTCTGAGCTATCGTCCTGGCGATCTCCCTAGCGGAACAACCCTCAGGTCTATCTATATTCCCGGATAGACCATAATCATCAAATCACTCCTCAATAAAAATTTTGGACATTGGTTCTCGTCCATATTACCTTTGAACTATCGTCCTAACATTTCTCTTTGGCCGTGTTTGCTATGTCCATATTACCTCTGAGCAAACCTTCTAGGTTTGGCTATCGATCATCACGTTCATATTACCTCTGATATCGGTTGTCATCTCAACTTAGCACCCATACTTAACCCTAAGTATGCCAGCGGTGCTAAGTCCATAAAATATATCATGTCATAGGATTTCATCTCAAACTTATTACTTGCACTCTCGTACGCAAGTAATAGGTCCACCAAAAGTCCCCCAGTGGGATGTCCTCAATGGAAGCAAACAGTTCACGTTCATATCACCTCTGAACTATGAGATGCCCATGTTCTCTATCCAAAGAAAACAGCCACGTCCATATTACCTCGGGCTCATTTTCTCTTTTTCTTCCACCAAAATTACCCGGATCATGCCTAACATCTCGGTACGACTATCGGTCGGCTCACGTCTACGTCAACTCTGAGCTATAGTTCTCACCTCCTCCCCATAAGGGTTTGTCATGTCCTTCGCACCTATGACCAAACCTACCGGGTTTGGCTATAGATCATCATGTCCACAGTACCTCTGGTATCGATCGTCGTCTAAACTTATCACATGTACTTAAATTTAATTACGCCAATGGTGTTAAGTCCACCAAACTTGCCACGTCCATATCACCTCTAGCAAGGCTTGTTTCAAACTTATTACTTGCACTCTCGTGCATAATAAGTAATAGGTCCACCAAAGATCTCCCAGCGGGATATCCTAAAAAGGCTACGGTATTGTACTACGTCCATATTACCTCTATTATGATACACAAAGCTAATACAAATGAATTACAAACAAATAGGATAACTTTTATTTTTCTCCGCAAAGAGAGATTGAAAGCAAAATTATATTTCGGGGGATTGTCGAGATTCCAAGCTCGAAGGCAGAATGAAGACACAAAAAGGTAAAAGAAGAGCTATTGGTGCAATGAGTCGGAGCATAACTCTGTTATTCGCTCATAGAGACGGGCTATACGGCCATCCAGGCGCATCTGGGCCCGATGCTCAACCTCTTTGGCCATGACTTCGGGATCTTCGTAGCGAGCAAAGGAATTATAGTTGTCCTCGACTTTATGCACTGCAACCTCAACACCAGCCGTAGTCTTCGCCACTTGGCTCGTCTCGCCCGGATTGCCTTCTCTTCCTTTTGGGTCTCATGCAGCCTATTCTCCAACGCGGCAAGCTTGACCTGCAGCTTCCTAATGGCCTCAGTCAGGTCGTCCCGTCGAGAGAGACACCCTTCCCTAAAATTATCCAGCCGGTCGAGCTTCTCCCATAAATCCAGGAGGTCGTGCTGTAAAGTTTTTATAGAGGAATCAAAGGAGGCCTTCTCCATATCCACCTTCTTCGAGAAATTGGAATACTCATGGGATATTAACATCTCCATATCTTTCTGTCGGTGTTTTTGCAGCTCCATCGGGCATTGTTCCGTCTCCACCAACCTTTGGCCCAGAAGGTCAACCATCGGTTCAAAATCGGGGAGACTCCTTAGAGAGTAGACCTAGCCCTCGACAAAGTTCTTGGACCAGGTGAAGGACTTATTACGCTCCAGCACGCCCTCGACCTCTTGTATCAAGAATATATAGAAGCTCCAAACCGAGAGCACGGAGTTCTCGTCAAGCTCTTCCAGGGTAGCCAGAGTCAAAGGCAGCTGGAAGGAGCAAAAGGCCACTGGCTCGATATCTCGTGCGGGGACGCTCGAAGATCCTGAGGTTGAAGCAACAACCGAGGAGCTACCGACGGTCCTGCTCACAACCTACATAGATGCGTGGGACACCGGAGTGTTTGGTAATTGAACGACAGATGGCAGAATGGCGTCGCGACTCAGGATAGGATTATCGGGGCACCCTGCTGCATCAGCTCTCGTTTGAAGGCCAACCCCAGACTGTGCGGCGATAGCCTCAGAAGACGACCTAGCTTATATTAGCCATATTAGGTTATTATCTAAGTTTCTAGATCAATGCTTAGTTAGTACTAGTCAATACCTTAGTTCTAATATTAGTGCCTTACCCCTTTGACCAATACCTTAGCTATTAATAATAAATTAACATTTAATCTTACTAATGATAACTAATTGATACACTAACTTAACTGATATCTCAACTGATATTCCAAGTACTAACTTCTAACTGCTACTAACTATCAACTACTACTAACTTAACTAATACAATAACTGATAACTAATTCTATATACTAACTAGTAACACTATCTGATATCTTATATTCTCTATACAACTGATACATATATATTAACTTAAAATAATATAAATACTGGCTAACTATTACACATTAGCATTTCTAACCATCCCAACCCTTCATCAATGACTGAAACCAGAACATGTGCATCCTTAGTATCAGTTCACAATAATACTTGAAGTATCATCAACTGATACCTCAAGGTCCCTGATACCTACTATCAATGTTAACTGATACCTACCAACTAGCACTCACTAACTAAGGTAACTGACAGCTCTAAACCACTTAACTTCTACTACCAACTGATGTTACCAGGTACTAACCCAGCACTGCACTCTGCTGAGCAGTGCACAAGGTGCCTCATTACCTTATTACAACCCCTACAGTCATCATAAGTATCTACTGATACTTCACACCCACTGATCTCACCAATACTTAACTAACATTTTATTACCACCATCACCAACACTACCTATCTACATTGGCACAGCCCTTACCACATGCTCAACCCGATTGCCTCCTCACTTCAGTTGTTCACACTTGTGTACAGGTGAGTGCCTTACTACTACTGCTATAGATGCATTATTGTGCTATTATTGCAGTCCAAACCCCCCTCCCCCTTCCTCTCTACTGTTAATGCTATTACTGGATTTTAATTCCAAGCTGCTGCTACTCTTGTTACTGATACCCAAATTCCAAACACAACAGCTACTAGTCACTGCTGACTTCTTGCTACTCGAGCTCATGTCCAGGTCTTCATGCGACTGCATCTTCATTCTACCCTCCCTCGAGTTAAGTTTACCCTGAATATCTGCTTGTTGCTGTTGTAGTTGTGCCAAATGGCAACAATTATGTTGTTGCAATTGTTGTTTTATTTCCAACCTATGTACCCTCTTTGTCATAAGATGCCCTCAAGTGTCAGTCACTTGCACCAAAATATGTAGGCACACACACAAAAGTCATCACCCTAGCCCCTCACAACTATACACCCACACACAGTACACATATATGCACACAAGCTTAACACAACCCAAAACTTATACTCTTACTAGATTATGCAACCATGCATATACTTATACTAATATACATATAGCTATATACATACACACTATATTTATTAGATCAAACACATAGAGTACACCTTGAAATAATTATGCTTCTCCTATCCATGGAATGCCAAAATCTAATTTCCCCATCAACAACTAAATATATATATCTAATTATCATAATACTACTAAAGTAACTTGCTACAATGATTATTGAAGAGTAATTGTGCAAAACACCCAAAATTGGGCCCCGTGTTGTACCGTATCACAAAGTACCTTGATACGGCCTACACGTATCAAATCGTGGACACGTACCTAGTCCCATAACCCTGATCTAAGTCTAATTAGATCTAATTGGTCTCATGACACAATATTGATGTGTCAATCTCGTAATTCCCCTAACATGCACACAAATCACCACATAGAACTCACAATACATAACCAAATAGTCTATAACTTGTTCTTATAGGTTGTCCTATGCCATAGGATGATTCCTAGGGGTCAAATGCATGATTAAGAAGCTACAATGAAAGAAAAATTCAGGAATTACCAATTGGGAGATGGATTCCCAATAAAAATGTAATTGGACACGTTTCGGACACGTTTCGGACACGATCTCTTCACCAATGCTCCTCCTCCTTGTGCTCCTTGCTTCTCCAAGCTCTAAAACTCCTTGAGGAATGAAAATGAGAGGGAATGTGAAGGAATTAAGAGAAAAATTGATGGAGGAAAAGTAAAAAATTTGGAGATCTAATTTTTAGATCTAAAAGAATGCAAATGAGATAAGAGAGAGAGAGAGAATAAGAGGCTCTAAAAGTGGCCGGCCCCTTCTCCCCTTCCCCAAGCAACTAGCAATAGTCTAACATACCCCTACTAGTGTTATGTAGGTTCTAATTAGGAAGGATAAATTAGGAAGGCTTTTAACTAGTACAAATTAACTCTAATCCTCCTAATTAATTAGTGGAAAAATGTCTAATGGGCTTGGTCCAAGTTGGCTCACAAGTTGTCATGACAAGTCCAATTGGGCTTACAAGAAGTCTAACTATTGGACTAGCCTCCTAACTAAAATAAATAATACAAGTCACTCTTAATCTATAACTCACTAATAATTAAATAATTAATACAATTATTAAATAATTTCTATAACACGCCAATTAAATATTTATTCCTAAAATTATTTACCCATGCCAATTTACCAATCTATCCCTAGCTGGAAAAGTGAGGGTGACAATCCTACCCACCTTAGAAAAATTTTGCCCTCAAAATTAAGGAAAAAAATAACTACCAATAGCAATCAATACAAGCAAGAAGGAATTATACCTCACATCTCAAATAGATAAGGAATCGTCTGGTTTTTAGAGCCCGTGGGAACTCTCTCCTAGCGAGTGGTGCCTCAACGCGACGCATACCAAAGGAATCATCTGGTTTCGTAGCACCTTCTCTCTGCGATCCAGAATCTCTACTAGCTGCTCTGGATAGCTGAGAGTCAGACCAACCTCGATCTTCGAGTGATCTAGTACATAGCTAGGATCTGCCATGTACCATCTCAGCTGTGATACGTGGAACACGTTATGCACTCCCTCTAATACAGGCAATAAGTCTAGTCTGTAGGCCACTGCACCGACCCTCTCAAGAACACCGAAGAGTCTGATGTACCATGGACTAAGCTTTCCGCCTCCACCAAACTGAATCGTGCCCCGTGTTAATAAAATCCTCAAGAACACCAGATCGCCAACCTAGCACGAAATACAGCCTTAGCAATCTAACTAAAATAAGCAATCACAAGCAATAAAAAAAAATCTATACCTCAAACTCCAAAGGTCTCTGATGGCCATCGGCCCAATATCGTTGTCTTTTCTGCGCCACCCGAAGCCTATTCCTAATGAGCTTCACTTTTTCATCTGCATCCATAACCATCTATGGTCCCAATAAGGCTCTCTCACCAACATTATCTCATGATAACGGTGTGTGGCATCTTCGTTCATACAATGCCCCAAATGGTGACATCTCGATACTAGCCTGATAGCTGCTGTTATAAGCAAACTCTACCAGGTGAAGATGATCCTCCCAAGAGCCTCTGAAATCTAAAACACAAATGTGAAGCATATCCTCGAGAGTCTGGATAGTCCTCTCGACTGTCCGTCTGTCTGAGGGTGATATGCGGTACTGAACTTGAGCTGAGTATCCAAGCTAGCCTGCAAACTCCTCCAGAAATATGATATGAAGCAACTATCTCGATCCGAGACTATGCTTACAGGAACTCCATACAATCTGACTATCTGACGCACATAAATCTAGTAGAGCTTCTCCGTAGACGTACCCACTTTGAATGGCAAAAAGTTGGCTGATTTGGTCAACCGGTCTACGATGACCCAAATTGCACCTTTACCTCATGGAGAACGCGGATGCCCTGAAACAAAGTCCATCGTCACATGCTCCAACTTTCACTCTGAAATAGGTAAAGGCTGAAGCAATCTACCTTGCCTCTGTCTCTCTGCCTTTACTTGCTGGCATACCAAGCATCTGGATACGAAGCTAGCCATTTCCCACTTCATACTATACCACCAAACATGATCTCTCATGTCACTATACATCTTATTGGCACCTAGATGCATAGAGTACTGAGATCGATGCACCTCCTTAAGAATCTTCTTGCGCAATGCTTCACTCGGCACACACAATCTGGTACCGTGCCGCAATGATCCATCATCTACAATACTGAAGTCCTCTGCCAATCCCATCTGGACCTGTGCTCTGATACTTCTCAGAGACTCATCCTCGAACTGTGCATCTCTGATCCGGTCCATCAACTCTGACTGTACCTGAAGTCCCCACATCTGTGCCGTAACCCCAGGAACTAACACTTCAATACCCAAGCTATCAAGATCGGCCAATAAATATATGTTCCTCTTCAAGTACATAGCCACTGGATACCTGCTCAAGGCATCAGCGACTACGTTGGCCTTCCCTGGATGGTACTACAAGAAAATATCGAAGTCCTTCATCAACTCTAACCATCGTCGCTGCCTCATATTGAGCTCTTTTTGTGTAAACACATATTTTAAGCTCTTGTGATCTATAAAGATCTCTACCCGCTCTCCATACAAGTAGTGCTTCCATAGCTCAAAAGCAAAAATAACTGATGCCAACTCCAAGTCATGGGTAGGGTAATTCTTCTCATGCGGGCGTAATTGTCTGGAAGCATAGGCAATCACCTTCCCATTCTGCTGGAACACACATCCCAAGCCCTTACCTGATGCATCACTATATATAGAAAATTCTCCTGTCCCTGATGCAAATATCAACACTTGGAGCTGTAGTCAACCTCTTCTTTAGCTCCTCAAAAGTAGCCTGACAATCCTCAGTCCAGACGAACTCTACGTCCTTTCTGGTTAGTCTAGTCATTGGCTCCACAATCCTGGAAAAATCCTGAAAAAATCTTCGATAATAGCCTGTCAATCCAAGAAAACTCCTAATCTTTGCCACTGAACTTGGAGTAGACCATGACTCAACTACTGAAATCTTCTTCGGGTCTAATGAGATTCCGTCTCCTGTAATCACATGCCCGAAAAATTCAAACTTATCAAGGAAGAACTCATTCTTCGAAAGCTTGCCATAAAGCTTCTCCTTCCTGAGGGTATCTAGAACTATCCTCAGGTGTTTCTCATTCTCCTCCGAGGTCTTCAAATAAATTAGTATATCATCAATGAATACCACCACAAACTGATCCAAGTACTGATGAAACACCTTATTTATCAAGTTCATGAATATCGTTGTGGCATTGTTCTACCCAAATGGTATCACCAAGAACTCAAATTGCCCATATCGAGTCCTGAAAGCTGTCTTCGAAATATCTCCCTTCTTAACTTTCACCAGGTGGTACCCCAACCTCAAGTCTATCTTCGAGAATACCTTCGCTCCGTTCAACTGATCAAATAAATTGTCAGTCCTGAGCAACGAATATTTATTCTTGATAGTGAGGTTGTTGAGTACCCTGTAGTCGATACACATGCGTACCGACCCATCCTTCTTTGGTACAAATAATATCGGAGCACCCCACGGTGATGAACTAGAGTGGATGAAGCCTTTGTCCTGCAATTCATCCACATGCTTCTTCAACTCTACCAGTTCACTTTTGTTAACTCTATAGACGTGTTGTGATGTCGGCTTTGCGCCTGGCACCAAGTATATAGAGAACTACATATCTCTGTCTGGTGGAAACCCCTGCAACTCCTCTAGAAAGACATCCATATACTCTGCAATCAATGGATGTGGCAGCTCCTGCTCTTTCACCATAACTCCACAGAAGTCTCCTTCGCTCTGCTCTGTTGTTCCTCTGATGAACTCAAACTCTGGCTCTTCTGGTGTCTGAAATAAAACGTGGCCTCCACGATAATCAATACTAGCATGGTGCCTACTCAACCAATTTATCCCGAGTACTATATCGTAGCTCGAAAGTGGTATTACGAGTAGACACACGCTCAACTCTCGGCCACGCAAAGAAACTCTCCAATCCTTGTAAACATCACTGACCAAGATAATGCCACCCCCGGTTGTGATATTGCAAGTCCTCG
Organism: Iris macrosiphon; assembly: GCA_036927795.1. NCBI lineage: Eukaryota > Viridiplantae > Streptophyta > Magnoliopsida > Asparagales > Iridaceae > Iris > Iris macrosiphon. The sequence goes on from JAYESA010000017.1 coordinate 111,008,648, forward strand.
CCAACGGTTTAGTCTCAAGCTGATGTTTCAGAGCAAAAGATACAGATACAAAACTATGTGAAGCACCAAAATCAAATAAAGCATGAAGTGAAAAAAAATCAAGATAGACTGAAACTGAAATAACATCACCGACTGGCTTCTCCTTATCGACGGTCAAGGCGAAAGCTCGCCCCTGCTGAGCACCTCTCTACTGCTGCTGGTGTTGTACAAACCTCTACTGCTGAGTCGGCAATGGAGGTCCTCTATGTTGTCCCGCTGGTGGTCTCGCGGGTGCTCTTTGTGCCTGAGCTTCGTCATGAGCTGGATGAGAGGGAGCTCTAGGACAAGCCCTTAACTGATGATCTTCTGATTCGCAGAATAAATACTGGCCCAATCTCATCCTGCACACATCCCATCCATGTCCCAGTTTTTTGCAGAACGGGCAAAGAATAGCTGGCCTCTGGATCTGGTGCGTCTGCTGCACTGGCGCTCTAGTTGGTCCAGAGTACTGCTGCCTCGGCTACTGAAAGTGTCTCTGATGTTGCTGCTGAAAGTGAGGCCGCTTTATTGGACATGTGTTAGTACTGGATCCTCCTATGTCCTTAGAGCCAAGAACTAGATCATCCTCTGCCCGCTATACCTGCCACAGAATCTCCTCAAAAGTAGCGGTAGGGTCACCATTCGTATGTGATTTGATCTCCTTGTTCAGGCCCTTCCTGAACTTCCTGGCCCTTCCTCTGGGATTTTGTCTCTCCACAAAGTGACCTAATCTGTAATACTCTATCACATACTCATCCACTGCCATACCTTCCTGAATAAGGTACTGAAACTGGCTCTCGAGAGATGTCAGAGCCACATCTGGAAAGAACTTTTCCTTGAAGAGCTCCTTAAAAGCTTCCCAAGTAAATCCCGGTGCTGAGAAACTGGAGTCCGTCCTGAACCAAGTCAATATGATATCAAACATCATGCTTACTGCGGCCTCTACCAGCAACCTCTCCAGAATCTGCTCCAGCCGCAGGTTTCTCTCAATGTCTTCTATCCAATCATCAGCATAAATAACCCCTTCAGTGTCTTTAAAGTCCTTCAGCCCCATCTGTGGTATCTCGTTCCCCCTATTCGGGGAGCACAGCTAAGAAATACAAATCGATATCGTTCGATCAGGATATATTGAATCAAGATCTTATCTTCGTTATGGATTTGCTTCTTCGGAATTAATTTTCATATTCAGTAGATCGTGTCCCAAGGATGGACTTAGCGGTAGAGTCAAGAGGGACCTCTTCGCTGCAAGTTTTCTTGCCTAGTTTTTGTTGTCGCCTTGTTGCTTTCATGCTTTTGAGTTAGTTTTTGGATTTGCATTTTCTTGAACGATTTTGATAGATTTTATTACTTTCGTTCATTGAGCTACATTTTATTCCGACCTTGGAAAGAGGAGAAAAGGTATTGATCATCTATTTGTGGCAATGCAGGTGATCGTGCAGTAGGTAGAGTCTTGAAGCACCCCTCTTTCCTTCCCTCTCTCCACCAACTTGTGAGTGGCTATAATTCGATTCAGTTGACACTTTTTCCAAGTCTTCATATCTAAAACCTTGCCTTCTTAATTATTTCGATCAAATGATACCATAATAATTAAAAGATATTAAGATAAAAAGGAATAGACTTGGATTATTTTATGCTTGTCAATCAACTTGTGAATGGTTACCGTGTTGCATGCTAGTTTGTTAGAATATTCTTTATCATATTTTAATTTTAGTTAAAATGTATATACATCTTCTACGATTGTGCTATGTATAGAAAATACATTGCTATGCAATAATATGATCAGGAAGACTATACAAAATAGATCATGCTATGTCACTTGTCTCGTGCTCGTATTACCTTAAACTGCATAAATTGATAACTTAGTATAGACGTTATTTGATCACAGACAACTTGTGTATAAGGTTTTGGGTTTCTATGGACGGTCGTCGAGGCACTGGAACCGATCCGATCCGGACGAAACAATTTGTATAGTCGTTTGTATGGACGGAATATTATGTAGCGGGGCTCGCCAGCTGCGTTGCATATCATTCTCGTCTCGAGACTATAACTCATCCTTTATCACATCATTCAATGATTCCCTCGTATATTTAAACTGTGCAAGCTAACTATGTCTTCGTGGTAGGGAAGGTCATGGTAAGTATTGTGCAGGTGGTTCAGAAGGGAAGGTAAAAGTCACCGAACGGTGGCATATTTACTTCAGTAAATTTTTATCAAATGCTTGCTTGTAAAATAAACTAGGGCAAGATAGAAAGATCACATAATAACTTGCATGCTTCATATAAATAACGTGTTGATTGGTATAGTTGGGTTAGCTCGCCTTCACCAGTGCATTTCGATGTACTGACCCTCGTTGCAACAAGTTCCCCACACCAAGGAGATCCTGTGAGGAGCTAAAGCGATTTCCCAATCCAATCCACCTACCGGCATACCCTGATCGAGCCTTAGAAGAAGCGTTTTGAAGATCCAGGAGCTCGTGCACATAACTTATGCAGCTCCATGGAAAGGCAAAATTTTTGCCTGAAGGTGTCTCTTCTTTTGAAGTTTTAGTAAAATGATGTAATATACAGGACGACTATCTCATTCTACATCCACTTTTGTAAGCCTGTGCGGCAATTATTCGACTCGTTCAAGAGTTTGTATAAAAATATTTATTATCAATAAAGAGAACTTTTCCATATTTTAACATTGTATTTTCAATTATCTGCGTACTCTGAATATGTGCTCGTTATATAAAATACATTGGCGTTGTACGTTGCGCAACATAGGCACGCACGGTGTTGCGCCCGTGGGACGACTATCAATTCTACGAAATCAGGGCGTGATATATTGGTATCAGAGCTCAGCTTCAAGTTCCTTTGACCCTCGTGTCGAAAAAAAAATTAACGATCTATTCCCTATGCGAACTCTTGAACTCATTTGGCCAGAATGAGATACGTTCCATACAGTGAGTCCATAATATATTATGAGCCAGCTATAAGTTACCCTCTTTTGAAGGAATGACTCAAGCACAAGCATCAGTGCTAGCACAGGGTAAAGTACAAGCCCACAAAAGTAGTTCTGGCACATCGAAAAGTTCTAGAAGCCAGCGAGCCATGTCCCGTGTCGACCCGATTGAGTGAATGATGCAGATGCTTGAAGCAAGCCAGCGGAGAGATGAGGCTCGCTATGAGCGAGCCGAGAAGCGGGCAAAAGAACGACAGAGCAAGATCAAAGGCAATCTAGAAGTCCGATTTGCAGTCCAACAGAAGCAGGTAGATATCCTGCAATAGATCGTTCAGACCTTGGCCTCCAACCATTCTGCAACGACAGCAGCGGCATCGGTGGAGGGACCCACACCTGAAGTCGAAATGCCTTAAAATCCAAAGAAGAATGAAGTGACTACCTTCTACTTTGTCGACTTCAAGAAGGTCTGTAATATGCCTTTCAAAGGGACTGAGGATCCGATCGTGGCTCTAGATTGGATGGCAGAGCTTGAAGATCACTTCAAATTGCTAGAGGTACCTGAGGAGAAGCATGTTGCGTATGCCCAACTGCATCTGCATTTGAACGCGTACGATTGGTAGGACGTGCATCGAAGATCTCTCTCAGTAGGCGATAAAGAAGAGATGACCACGTGGGCTACCTTCCGTGGCATTTTTTAAGAGGAGTTCATACCCCCTTCTGTTCGTCGATAAAAGGAGAACGAGTTCGTGCAGCTCCCCCAAGGCAATATGACAGTGAAGCAGTACTCCGTCGAATTCAACCGGCTAGCCAAATTCAACCGGCTCGCCATACCTGATGCGACAAGTCATGCCAGACGATTCGAAGGTGGCCTGTGCCATCCATGCACACGTGGTCATTCCCCAATACCTGACTATGCGGGAAGTTCTCAATCATGCCCTTTCCCTCGAACCGCAGTATCCTCCAGTTGCTGCCAACACTGTGCATACTTTCAATCACAAGCACCATGGCAACACGAGAGAAAATACCGCTCCAAAGCATCCAAACAACGACGGTCAACAGAAAAGGAATACAGGGACACGTTGTACACACTATAATAGGCCAGGGCACACCATCGACGACTTTCAATTCAAGAACGGGTCATGCTTCAATTGTGGTGGTCAAGGCCACCAACTAAAGAACTGTCCGCTCCCCTCCAAGCTTCGCCCTCAATATCCAAATTCTGCCTCAGCACCTCAAGCCAACAGAGCCACGCTGCAGCAAGAGCGTCGTCGTCAAGCTCATGGCCGGGTGTACACGTTGACATGGAAAGAGGCCCTAGTATCGGACACCGTTATGACAGCTATATTGCTTTTTAATAACATACCTGCTCACGTGCTATTTTATTCTGGTGCAACACATATCTTTATATCCACAAATTTTGCCGTAGAAAATATGATAAAAATGACACCATTATACCTAGACCTTAATGTTAGTACCCCGTATGGCATGAAGATACCTATTCGTTCGGTATGTCAGGGCGGTCATGTCTGTATTGGTGGAAGAAAACTCTCGCTCGATGTTTTAGTCCTAGATGTTCAGGATTACGACATTATTTTAGTGATGGATTGGCTCGGCGCTTGCTTGGCAACTATCGAATGTGCAGAAAAACGAGTCATCTTTCGTCTACCTGGAGAGGCCAAATTCTGCTATACGAGTGGGTCAGCAACAGATGTGTCAAAGACCTGCATGGTAATTTCTGCGATGTCAGCTCGGCCAACGCTACACTCTGAGTGCGAGGGATACTTAGCGTCATTTTGGGACACGCAGCTGGATTATGCAAACGTTGAGTCTTCTTCTATTGTGCAGAGTTTCCTGATGTATTTTTGAGCGAACTACCTGGTATGCCACCCGACCGAGAAATCGAGTTCACCATCGATACATTCCCAAATACCCAACCGATTTTCAAAGTCTCATATCGAATGGCCCATGCTGAACTAAAGGAGTTAAAGTGTCAACTACAAGAACTTCTTGACTGTGGGTACATTCATTCGATCGTGTCTCCTTGGGGCGCGCTTGTACCCTTTATAAAGAAGAAGGACGGAATATTGCGACTCTGCATAGACTATCGGAAGCTAAATAAGGTCACTATCGAAAATAAGTATCCCCTGCCTATGATCGACGATCTCTTTGATCATCTACAAGGAGCATTAGTATTTTTGAAGATAGACCTTCACTCTGGCTACCACCAATTAAAGATCAAGCCAAAGGACATGCCGAAGTCAGCATTCCGGACCCGCTATGGCCATTATGAGTTTTCTATCATGCCGTTTGGACTGATGAATGCCCCTGCCACATTCATAGATTTGATGAACCGTGTGTTCTGACCATTCCTCGATAAGTTTGTGGTAGTATTCATAGACGACATCTTAGTGTACTCGAAGAATAAGGATGAGCACGCAGGACACCTGCGGATAGTGCTTCAAACTCTTCGAGATAATAAGTTGTACGCAAAGTTTAGCAAGTGCAAATTTTGGTTCGACAGCATACCTTTCATTGGGCACATTATTTTCGCAGAGGGCATCTCAGTCGACCGAAGAAAGTTGAAGCCATCGTGAAGTGGAAGAGACCTGAGTCGGCCAGCAACATTCGGAGCTTCCTTGGTCTAGCAGGCTACTACAGGAGATTCATAAAATATTTTTTACGAATCACCTCACCTCTAACTCATCTCACTCAGAAAGGAGTAACGTTCGCATGGATGAACGACTGTGAAGCTTCATTTATGGAGTTAAAGCAATGACTCGTCTTAGAACCGATTCTTACCCTTCCGGATGGACCCGATGATTTTAAGATCTATAGTGACATCTCAGGAAAGGATTTTGGATATGTCCTTATGCAGAGGAACAAAGTGATAGCCTTTGCGTCGAGCAGTTGAAGCCTCACGAAAGAAACTATCCAACGTACGACCTGAAACTTGCAGCGGTGGTGTTCACGTTGAAGTTATGGCGGCATTACCTCTATGGCATGCCGTTTAAAATCTTTACGGATCATAAAAGCCTCAAGTACCTCTACACTTAAAAGGATTTAAATCTATGGCAATGACGTTGGCTTAAACTCCTTAGCGACTTTGACTTGATGATCAGATATACACAGGGCAAGGGCAACATTGTAGTTGATGCACTGAGTCGAGTGTTTGTTGGGAGCTTAGCTATCGATGATAGGCTGCAAGGGGATCTCAAAAGTTTGGTTATTACACTCTGAATTAGATACAAAAAGGGGGCGCAGGTGGCTCAGTTATGCCTCGAACCAAACTTGTTGGAGAAAGTTAAGTCCGCTAAGAAGGACGACCTATTCCTAGAGAAGATGCGTAATATTATCTCAGAAGAAAAGGCGACCGACTGTACGATGATCATGGATGGAATGATACGGGTGAGAAAAAATTGTGTTCCTAACGATGCAAACCTCAGAAAGGAGATACTTACTGAAGCCTACTATGTGAGTTACACTTCATATCCAGAAAGCACGAAGATGTATCAAGATCTCCGCACGATATGTAGTGCCCCGTTTCGCGTAGGCACTATATACAAGTGATATCGTTTTGCTTGCTCGAGCGAAAGTCTTCTCGGAGAGTTCCTAACCGAACCACAAGACGATTGATCAAAGTGAGTGGTCAAAACTGCATTCTCTGATTCTTGTACACCATAATAATGAATCTGAGTTTTTGAATGCTTGTTTGCTTAAGAAGATAAGTTTCATAAGAAGAATGATAGAACCTAACTCTGCATGCTTAATAAGGAAACTCGTATAGCTTGTCATCGAAACGAACCTGCTCGCTTAACTAAAGAATTTGTATGCTTGTCTGAAATGAGATAGAACCTTGCCATACTAAGTCAAGAGTATAAGAAATATTGCATGCTTAGTTACACCGACACAGCTATCAAAAGAACCTTTATTATGCTAAAAAGATAAGCAAATGAATCGCTTGAATAAGTTCCATTTAAACATGCTAAGAAATAGGTAGATATTGCATGCTAGACACAAAATCGAAATCGTGCTTGCTATTATATGTTTCGCTTGCCTGTTTTGCTATCAAACTGCTATAAGTATTTGATTCATATATGTAAGAGACTTGATATATGAAAGATATGTGAAAAGATGTGTTTTTCTTGAAAGAATGAAAAAGAAGAGTCTAGTAGTCCACCCTGATGTTCCGGTCCTACGGGATCTAGGGGGTATGGCTATTAGATTGTTATGTACTTGTTCATATTTTATGCATCTTAAGAGTTTATTTGATAGAATGTTGTTTGTCATGCATTGGTCTCGGATAACTTGTGCACAAAGTAATAGTCTCTCGATCGATTTCTGGGGCACTAGGAATCGGTCGATCCAGAAGGGATTGTGAGAGCACCCTGATGTTTCGTTCCTAAGGGATCTAGGGGGTGTTGTTGTCCATCAATGGGGCAACTCATGGGCTATCATATAATTAGGCATACAAGAAGGCTAGTTAGTTTCGAGGACGAAACTCTTTATTGGTGGGTAAGTATGTAGTGCCCCGCTCCGCGTAAGCACTATGTACAAGTGATATCGCTTTGCTTGCTCGAGCAGAAGTCTTCTCGGAGAGTTCCTGACCGAACCACAAGACGATTGATCAAAGTGAGTGGACAGAACTGCATTCTCTGATTCTTGCACGCCTTAATAATGAATCTGAGTTTTTGAATGCTTGTTTGCTTAAGAAGATAAGTTTCATAAGAAGAATGATAGAACCTGACTCTACATGCTTAATAAGGGAACTTGTATAGCTTGTCATCGAAACGAACCTGCTCGCTTAACTAGAGAATTTGTATGCTTGTCTGAAATAAGACAGAACCTTGCCAAGTCAAAAGTATAAGAAATATTACATGCTTAGTTACACCGACACAGCTATCGAACGAACCCTTGCTATGCTAAAAAGATAAGTAAATGAATTGCTTGAATAAGTCCCTTTGAAACATGCTAAGAAAGAGATAGATATTGCATGCTAGACACAAAATCGAAATCGTGCTTGTTATTATATGTTTTGCTTGCATGTTTTGCTATCGAACTGCTATAAGTCTTTGATTCGTATATGTAAGAGACTTAATATGTGAAAGATATGTGAAAAGATGTGTTTTTCTTGAAAGAATGAAAGAGAAGAGTCTAGTAGTCCGCCCTGATATTTCGGTCCTACGGGATCTAGGGGGTGTGGCTATTAGATTGTTATGTGCTTGTTCATGTTTTGTGCATCTTAAGAGTTTATTTGATAGAATGTTGTTTGTCATGAATTGGTCTCGGACAACTTGTGCACAAGATAATAGTCTCTCGATCGATTCCTGGGGCACTGGGAATCGGTCGGTCTGGAAGGGATTGTAAGAGCACCTTGATGTTCCGTTCCTAAGGGATCTAGGGGAATATTGTTGTCCATCAATGGGGCAACTCATGGGCCATCATACGATATTTTGGTGGCACGGCATAAAAAGGGATATGGCGTTGTTCATGTTGTAATGCATGGCTTGTTAAAGAGTAAAGGCCGAACACCAGAAGTCGGGCGGAGAGATGCAGAACTTTGCTCTACCGGAGTGGAAATGGGAACACATAACGATGGATTTTATTGTTGGTTTGCCAAAGATGCAACGAAAAAATGATGCCGTCTGGGTCATCGTCGATCAACTCACCAAGTTAGCTCACTTTATGCCTATCAAAGTTACTTGGAGTGCCGACCATCTGGTGTAGATCTACCTCAACGAGATCGTTCGACTCCACGGCGTGCCCGTATCCATTATCTCTGATCGAGATGGACGATTCTTATCACGCTTCTGGGAGAGACTTCAGTCAGTAATGGGGACGAAGTTGAATTTCAGTGCCGCCTACCATCCTCAGACAGAGCGGCTAAACCAAATCCTCGAAGATATGCTACGGCTCTGCGCCTTGGACTTGAAGTCACGTTGGGACATTCATCTACCATTAGCCGAGTTTGCATACAATAATAGATATTAATCCAGTATTCAAATGGCACCGTATGAGGCATTATATGGGTGAAAGTGCAGATCTCCTATCTGTTGGGATAAAGTTGGTGAACGGCAAATTCTTGGCCCGAAACTCATAGAATAAACCGTCTAAAAGGTCTGCTTGATCCGCGAATGGTTGAAGGTGGCACAGAGTCGTCAGAAAAGTTATTCAGACACGCACCGTCGACCTCTTGAGTTCTTAGAAGGTGATAGAGTATTTCTCAAAGTCTCACACATGCGAGGAGTTACCAGATTTAGAGCAAAGGGGAAGCTAAGTCCAAGATTCTTCGACCCGTTCGAGATAATTAAGCGAGTCGCCCCAGTCGCATATCAGATTGTCCTGCCACCATCACTATCTGAAGTGCACGATATATTTCACGCTTCACAGCTTAGGAAGTACGTGTACGACCCGAGCATGTGGTGGATCTTGATCAACTGGACTTAAAGGCAGACTTGACGTATGTTGAACATCCTGTGCGGATCTTGGATCACAAGGAGAAGTTGCTTCAAAGTCGTTCGGTTCCTCTCGTGCACATGCTTTAGAGAAATTATTTGGTCAAAGAATCGACCTGGGAGATTTAATCTGAGATGAAGGAAAAGTTTCCTTCATTATTTTATAGTGGTAGGTTCTATTCCTAAGTTTCGTGGATGAAACTTCCTATTAGTTGGTTAGGATGTGGTGCCCCATTCCCCTATTCGTGGAACGCGGCTAAGAAATACAAATCAGTATCGTTCGATCGGGATATATTGAATCAATATCTTATCCTCATTATGGACTTGCTTCTTCGGAATCGATTCTCATATTCAGTGGACCGTGCCCCAAGGATGGACTTAGCGGCAGAGTCAAGAGGGACATCTCCGTTGTAAGTTTTATTGCCTAGTTTTCATTGTCGTCTTGTTGCTTTCGTACTTTTGAGTTAGTTTTCGAATTTGTATTTTCTTGAGTGGTTTCGATGGATTTTATTACTTTCGTTCGTTGAACTGCATTCCATTCTGACCTTGGAAAGAGGAGAAGAAATATTAATCATCTGTTTGTGGCAATGCAGGTGATCGTGCAGTAGGCGTCGCGCGAGCGGAGTCTTGAAGCACCCCTCTTTCTTCCCTCTCCCCACCAACTTGTGATTAGCTATAATTCGATTCAGTTGACCCTTATTCCAAGTCTTCACATCTAAAACCTTGCCTTTTTTATTGTTTCGATCAAACGATACCATAATAACTAAAAGATGTCAAGATAAAAAGTAATAGACTTGGATTACTTTATGCTTGTCAATCAACTTGTGAACGGTTACCTTGTTGCATACTAGTTCGTTAGAATGTTCTTCATCATATTTTAATTTTAGTTAAAATGTATATACATCTTCTATGAATGTGCTATGTATAGAATACACATTGCTATGCAATAAACTGATCTAGGAGACTATGCAAAATAGATCATGCTATGTCACTTGTCTCATTCTCGTATTGCCTTAAACTGCATAAATTAAAAAATTAGTATAGACGTCGTTTGATCATGGACAACTTGTGCACAAGGCTTTGGATTTTTGCGGACGGGAGACGGGACACTGGGACCGATCCGATCCAGATGGAATGATTTATATAGTCGTTTGTATGGACGGAATGTTATGTAGCGGGGCTCGCCACCTGCGTTACATATCATTCTCGTCTCGAGACTATAACTTGTCCTTTATGGCATCTTGCCAGTGATCCCCTCGTATATTTAAACTGTGCAAGCTAACTATGTCTTCGTGGCAAGGAAGGTCATGGTAAGTATTATGCAGGTGGTTCAGACGGGAAGGTAAAAATCACCGAACGGTGGCATATTTATTTCAGTAAATTTCTATCAAATGCTTGCTTGTAAAATAAACTAGGGCAAAATAGAAAGATCACATAATAACTTGCATGCTTCATATAAACAACGTGTTGATTGGTATAGTTGGGGTTAGCTCGCCTTCACCAGTGTATTTTGATGTACTGACCCCCGTTGCAACAGGTTCTCCGCACCAAGGAGATCCTTGGAGGAGCTAAAGCAATTTCCCAATCCATTCCACCTACCAGCATGCCCTGATCGTGCCTTAGGAGAAGCATTTTGAAGATCCAGGAGCTCGTGCACATAACTTATGCAGCTCCGTGGAAATGCGATAGTTTCGCCTGAAGGTGTCTCTTCTTTTAAAGTTTTAGTAAAAGGATGTAATATACAGGACGACTATCTTATTCTGCGTCCACGTTTGTAAGCCTGTGCGACAATTATTCGACTCGTTCAAGAGTTTGTACAAAAAAAATTATTATCAATAAAGAGAACTTTTCCATGTTTCAACATTGTGTTTTTAATTATCTACATACTCTGAATATGTGCTCATTATATAAATTACATTGGCCTTGTGCGTTGCGCAACATAGGCACGCACGACGTTGCGCCCGGGGGACGACTATCGATTCTACAGAATCGGGGTGTGACACCATCCTCTTAAAATCTATGATTGTCCCCGGCCTCGGCTGCTGCGGGGTGAACTGAGGTGGTGTCGTCTGTGGCTGGACTAAGGTGACTCTCTCGACTTCGACGAGCGTAATCTGGTGGGCATTCTCAATATCCTGCCTTATAACCTCTGATTGGTGCTGTTGCGCCTCCATCATCTGCTGAAAGAGCACAAACATCTGTGTCTGATCGACTGCGGGTGGTGGGGGTGGAAGATCCCCTAAAACTGTCGGTACTGCCCTCTGTACCGGAGGCGGAGCACCCCCGAAAGCTGCTGCAGAAATGTCCACCTGGATCGGTAAAGTGAACCTCTGAAATATAGCTGCGGGAACAGTGTCTGTTGGTACTGCCCTCAGAGGCGACGAAGTGAACGACCTCGCTGACATTGCGCCTGAGCGCTGTAAACGCATCTTTGGCGGCATCATGAAGATAGATTGAACAAAGGAATCAACATTGCGTAAGACACGATATCATCAAAGAATGACAGAATTATTCAAAGTAAAGCAAACATTCAATAGATAAGGATAGCAAAATAGATATTTGGAAATATTTCCTAGTTGTGATTGAGTATACTCTCATCATATATCCTAAAGTAGGCTCGTAGCAGTACTCTAGGTGAGTACCACTACGATATCGCTCTATCTGCGACTCTTGACCTGCGTGGGCCACCACTAAAAATATGTCACGACCCGCACCGGGAATAAGGGCACGAGTAGTGATCAACGCTCATCCTACACTGCAGCATCGATGATAGAACGTTGTATGGGTCATCCATACTATCTAAACTTCTCACACAATATATATATATGGTACCTATCACTGTCATATCAACTCTAAACGGATGAACAATATGTTATATGATAATGGTAAACGATACTCAATCACAATACAAACTAAGGAAGATAAAATACGATATAGAATAACGAAGGAAAAGAGTCACAGTACATCCACAAGTTCGAAATAATATATATACATGCCAATAACCTCAATAAAGTCTAATACAAGTCTAAATAATAAGTCTAAGCCTCTGGTACTAGGTCCTCCTGCTCTGAAGGAGTATCCTCTAATGGTACGCCGTCTTATGGCCCGTAGTAGGTGGGACACTAGTTCATAAGCCAATCATCTGAAAAATATATCCAGTCAGGATTGGAGCGAAGTACATACCTCTGAAAGTAGTTTCAAATACATAATCGAGCATATATAACAGATAATAGAAGAGAATACAAGACAACTAAACATAAGAAATGGATCAAACTAGAGTGAACAGGTAATGTACTGGAATGAAGAACAGACAATATGAATAGCTGCAAATAAAAAAAAATAGGTAAAACTAGCTAATGTGCCATAGAGTACAAGTTCGTTATGTGATCAGTTTGGGTTAAAATACAATATGGTAACTCGATTACACATGAGATATGTAATCGATATGTACACGAATACACTTGGGCTTGATCACATAACCAACTCCTACTCTCCCATCCCCAACCAATACCAATGGATCCAATCACGACACGTTACTAATACGAATATGGGCACACTGAACACGAGCAGTGTGTGAACATGAAGTACACTAAAATTAATACCCGATACACACGATAAAATACATGTGAAGGAGTACCCGTTGAACACGGTAAGGGATAATATCTCCTGAAAGGATCCATATAGTACCAGTCTGTGAAACTACTATGTTAGAAGCAAGTATACAGTTCTAAATCATGCGATATATACACTATCATGAAATAAAAACTAACAAAGAGCTGTACTCGCCTCTGATCCTGAGCAAAGGGTGTCTCTCGATGCCCAAGCTGGTGTCACACAATCATATTTAGAAAATACCAAGTTAAATAGTGTAATAAAGGATAAATGAGTTTAAGAATGCGTTAATATGATATTTTAAGCCATTTCTAGGTCACACTATCCCAACTAGGTCAAACTAGTCAATATAAGTCAAGCTAGGTAACTAACTAGCTAATACTAGCTTATATTAGCCATACTAGGTTATTATCTAAGTTTCTAGATCAATGCTTAGTTAGTAATAGTCAATACCTTAGTTCTAATATTAGTACCTAACCCTTTTGACCAATACCTTAGCTATTAACAATAACTTAATCTTACTAATGATAACTAATTGATACACTAACTTACCTGATATCTCAACTGATATTCCAAGTACTAACTTCTAACTGCTACTAACTATTAACTACTACTAACTTAACTAATACAATAACTGGTAACTAATTCTATATACTAACTAATAACACTATCTGATATCTTATATTCTCTATACTAGCTGATACGTATATACTAACTTATAATAATATATATACTGGCTAACTGTTAGACACTAGCATTTCTAACCATCCCAACCCTTCACCAATGACTGAAACCATAACATGTGCATCCTTAGTATCAGTTCACAATGATACTTGAAGTATCATCTACTAATACCTCAAGGTCCCTGATACCTACTATCAATGTTAACTGATACCTACCAACTAACACTCACTAACTAAGGTAACTGACAGCTCTAAACCAGGTAACTTCCACTACCAACTAATGTTACCAGGTACCAACCCAGCACTGCACTCTGTTGAGCAGTGCACAAGGTGCCTCATTACCTTATTACAACCCCACAGTCATCCTAAGTATCTGCTGGTAATTCACACCCACTGATCTCACCAATACTTGACTAACATTTTATTACCACCATCACCAATACTACTTATCTACATTGGCACAGCCCTCACCACATGCTCAACCCGATTGCCTCATCACTTCACCTATGCACACTTGTGTACAGGAGAGTGCCTTACTACTACTGCTATAGATGCATTATTGTGCTATTATTGCAGTCCAAAACAACCCCCCTTCCTCTCTACTGTTAATGTTATTACTTGATTTCAATTCCAGGCTGCTGCTACTCTCGTTAATGATACCCAAATTCTAAACACAACAGCTACTAGTCACTGCTGACTTCTTGCTGCTCGAGCTCATGTACAGGTCTTCATGTTACTGCATCTGTATTCTGCCCTCCCTCGAGTTCAGTTCTCCCTGAACATCTGCTTGTTGTTGTTGTAGTTGTGCCAAATGGCAACAATCATGTTGTTGCAACTGTTGTTGTACTTCTAACCTATGTACCCTCTTTGTCACAAGATGCCCTCAAGTGTCAGTCACTTGCACCAAAATGTGTAGGCACACACACACAAGTCATCACATGGGTGACTCACAACCATACACCCACACACACAGTACACGTGTGCACACAAGCTTAACACAACCCAAAACCTATACTCTTACTAGATTATGCAACCACACATATACTTATACTAATATACATATAGCTATATACATATACACTATATTCATTAGATCAAACACATAGAGTACACCTTGAAATAATTATGCTTCTCCTATCCATGGAATGCCAAAAATCCAATTTCCCCATCAACAACTAAATATACATATCTAATCACCATAATACCACTAAAGTAACTTGCTACAATGAGTATTGAAGAGTAATTGTATAAAATACCCAAAATTGGGCCCCGTGTCGCACCGTATCACAAAATACCTTGATACGGCCTACATGTATCCATTTATGGACATGTACCTAGTCCCATAACCCCGATCTAAGTCTAATTAGATCTAATTGGTCTCGTGATACAATATTGATGTGTCAATCTCGTAATTCTCCCAACATGCACACAAATTACCACATAGAACTCACAATACATACCCAAATAGTCTAGAACTTGTTCCTATAGGTAGTCATATACCATGGGGTGATTCCTAGGGGTCAAATGCATGATTAAGAAGCTATAATGAAAGAAAAATTCAGGAATTACCAATTGGGAGATGGATTTCTAATAAATATGCATTTGGACACGTTCCGGATATGATCTCTTCACCAATGCTCCTTCTTCTTATGCTCCTTGCTTCTCCAAGCTCCAAAACTCCTTGAGGAATAAAAATGAGAGGGGATGTGAAAGAATTGAGAGGGAAATTGATGAAGGAAAAATGGAAAATTTGGGGATCTAATTTTTAGATCTAAAAGAATACAAATTAGAGGGGAGAGAGAGAAAGAGAGAGAGAGAGAGAGAATGAGAGGCTCTAATAGTGGCCAGCCCCTTCTCCCCTTCTCCAAGCAACTAGCAATAGTCTAACATGTCCCTACTAGTATCATGTAGGTTCTAATTAGGAAGGGGTAAATTAGGAAGGCTTCTAACTAATACAAATTAACTCTAATCCTCCTAATTAGTTAGTGGGAAATGGTCTATTGGGCTTGGTCCAAGTTGGCTCACAAGTTGTCATGACAAGTCCAATTGGTCTTAAAAGAAGTCTAACTATTGGACTAGCCTCCTAACTAAAATAAATAATCATCACTCTTAATCTATAACTCACTAATAATTAAATAACTAATACAATCATTAAATAATTTCTATAACACACCAACTAAATATGTATTCCTAAAATTATTTACCCATACCAATTTACCAAACTACCCCTAGCTGAAAAAGTGAGGGTGACAAGGATCCCTCTTCCGGTTCAGCGTAAGAAACCACCGAAGCGGCTGCCCGCCGAGAACAGCCCACTATTTTCTGTGGCTGCAAATCGCCAAACATACCAAAATATAAAGCACCGAACACAATCTGACTAAGAGGAGGCACGATTACTGCCATAGTATCTAAAGATGGCTCTGCTTCAGAAGCCGCTTGTGCAGCAGGTCCTACCTCTTTGCTCCCAGTCCCTCTCGCAGGGGACTTCGATTTCGTCGTCGGTTCCGGCTCAGGGTCCACAGCCATCTTCTCCCTCTTAGAGTAGCGGGCGTGATGCGTCCCCGTCTTTAGTTTGCGCTTAGCGGGCAGGGGATCATCAGACGAAGACGTTGTGTCTTCCCCGGTCGACGAGTCCAGCTCTATGATCAAGGATCGGGCCACCCCTTTGCCCTTATTAGGCGTCCGACGCACTTTGGCATCCGGGGGCATCGGCGTGGTGCCTTCGATGTAACTTCTCTTCGGATCGAAGTTAGTCGACAGGGCATTCGTCGTACAATAATACCTCGCCACAGTATACAATATTTGAGGCACAACTCCGGCTGTTGGCAATTGGAATCTGACCCGGGTACCGACAGCAGTATAGTAACTCCACGCTCGGGCTCCGTCGAGCAAACTGCCACTGTACCCGAGAGAAGCACTCGGATGACCCAGTAGAAGCTGAGTGTAGCCAAATTGACGAGCAAACCGGCTGGGTAGGTAAGGCTCCACGAAAATGGTAGCAGACCCAAGTGATTAAGCCATAGATCCAACCACATATTTGTCTCCTCGCCGTTCTTAAACACACGAGATATAACCTGCTGAACCACCCCCCCTATGCCTCAGAATATGCTTGAACATCACCGACTCATTATTATTGGAAGAGTAATCCCAAAAATTAGTCCCTTTCAGATAGCGTTCCCTCAGCCAGACCGCCCACAAGGAGTTTTCCTGAATTAAACTCCATACCAGCTTCATTCCACCCACCTTCTGCATCATCCTGAGCGACTTGAGGCCAACTCCCCCTTCAGCCTGTGGTCGACATAGCGTATCCCAAGCAATTGCATATATCCCACCTCTCCATATAAAATTTGCACAGAGCCTCTCCATTCTATCTATTGTCGCCAGTGGTAGCATGATCGACTGCAACCAAAATCCCGTAATTGCCATAATGACATATCGCACCAATTCAATTCTTCCTCCAAATGACAAAGACTGCGCCTGCCACCCCTCCAATCTCCTCTGAGTGAACTCCATAATACTTTGACAATCAGCCTGGCGAGCATAATTAACTGACAATGGAATACCCAGATATTTAACTGGAAGTTCTTCTCGTGCAATGCCAAGTATCACTGCCAGCTCCTGTTTATCCAAACATCGTTGATTAAAATATACCTTGCTTTATCTCTATTCAGGCGAAGGCTTGACAAAGAGCCAATTCCTCCATAATTCCTCCATAATCGTAGACACTGTTGTAAGTCCTGAGACTGTCGGAACCAAGAACACCAACAGATCATCAGCATAAATAAGATGGGTAATATGTGGTCGTACCTACCGATATAAAGGAATAATGTGGTGCCGACACACGGTAAGATCCATCAAGCACGAAAAATACTCTATCACCAAAGTGAAGAGGTACAGAGATAGTGGATCCCCTTGACGAAGCCCTATGTTACTCCAAAAAAAATCATATGGCTGGCCCTTGATTAACATAGAAAAAAGAAGTCATCGTAATGCATTCCCGGACCCGCGCCACCCTCTGCTGATCAAAGCCCATGGCACTCATAATATAACATAGGAAGTCACAATTTACTATATCATATGCCTTCCGTAAATCGAGCTTTATACAAACTTTATGTCCACCCGGCTTATTGAATTCCCGCAACATCTCATGCCCAAGGATACTATTTTTAGCAATATCCCTCCCTTTTTAAAAAGCATCTTGGTTGTCGAAAAAAAAATTTGCATAATCTGCTCCATACGCCTACACATAAGGTGAGTAATCATCTTATATAGATAATTACAACACGCAATAGGGCGAAAGTCTGCTAGTGTCGTGGCCCCCTCCTTCTTCGGCACAAGTGTAAGAAATGTATAGTTCAGTTCCCGCAACAATCTACCATGACAACAAAAAATATCTGATCATCTCCAAGATTGGGCCCTTTAGTACATCCTAGTGCAGCTTATAAAATTTACTCCCAAACCTGTCAGGGCCCGCAGCTTTATCTGGATTGGCAGCTTTTACGATGTCCTCCACCTCTTCCATCTTGACTAGAGCGAGCAGTACCCATTTTCCCATCTCCGTAATCAGTTTCTTACACACAAGAGGAGGAAAAGTAGTCATCTAATCATCCTGATTGTACAGGACAGTGTAATACCTGACCGCTTCTACTTGGATGTTTGTGTGCTCTGAGAGTTCCACCTCATCTGCGCCAATGAGTTTATTGATATTGTTACGATGTTGGCGTGCTCGTACAACATCGTAAAAGAACTTGATACACATGTCCCCTTCCCGAAGCTATGTGCATTTGGCGCGCTGGGCTAATAGAATCTCCTCCACCATATGCAGGCGTCCAACCTCCTCCACCAACAGCTTCTCTCTGGCCGCGAGTACTGGGTTAATTCCATCCGTCTGCAAGGATGCTTGGGTATCCTCCAGTTCCTTCTCCTTCGAAGCCAAGTCCGCCTGAGGTCGGCCACAACACCATTCTTTCAACCCGGATTTGACAAGCTTCAGGTGTCGCATAATCTGAAATTGAGGATGCCCCAGAATCTCTGCCCGTAATCCGCTAAGTACCACATCCTCATAGCCATCTAATAGATGCCAGGCATTATTATATTTGGAAGGACGTGGCCGTCTCACCTCTGTTGCTGAAATTATCACCCATATCGGGGAATGGTCACTAGTCCCTACAGCCAAGCCTTCAGCAACATATGGAAATTTATCAAACCAGCCCCTATTGCCTAATGCCCGATCCAGTTGGCAGACCACCTGCTTCCGTACCGTCTTATTATTCCAAGACCATATATGCCCCCATTCGCTCTAATCCCCGTAACCCTGACTGCATCAGACAATTCTGGAAATCTTGAAGTATAACGTCGGGTACTGCCTGGCCATGAATTTTCTCATATCTGTATAGTAACGCATTAAAATCCCCCATAACTAGCATAGGCAACCTCAACTCTAATTTAGCCGCGGAACTGGGACTAATAAGATCGCGCCAGTCCCTCCTTGTGCCTTCCATCCTTATGCCCATATACCGCACAAAAAATGAACTGAAGACCACCCTTATTAGTAAACATAATAGCAATAGCCTGCTCTAAAATAAATAATACCTTACCATCCCAACTGCTTTTGTCCCATCTGACCCATATGTGTGCCATAGAACACAAGTGCAAATTATGCACCTGCTCCCATTGAAGCGTGGTTCGATGCACCAACAATCTTTTTTATTTAATTTTTGTCTCGAGCAGGGCAATAATAGTACATTTGCTTCTACGTAGCACTTCATTTATATTCTTCCATCTACTAATCGAACACGTACCTCGTACGTTCTACGCGATCATAGACATTAATCAACATTAATGTCCCTATGAACAACTATGGGCCTAACGTCTAGGGGGTCGCCAAGCATCGTTTCACACATAACTACCTCCTCCGTCCCAGAAGTACCCCCCTTCATCCTCTTTCTGAAGCAGTAAGTGCCACTCCGGGTTGTCCCTGACGAAGCCCTGACCATCTGCACTCACTGGAATGTAGTGTGACGAGGATATATCATCATGAGTACTACTCGCATGCTGCTTCCTACTCCCTCCTCCAACCTCCCGTATTTTGGTGCCCTCCTTTACCCCTTTACCACCCAGCGTCCTCCTCTGCGTTATCATACCTGGGCGGTTTCCATTACCAGCCTGAAAGGCGAATGAACTGCCCCCCATGTCAGAAAGAGTAAGATCTAACCCATCGATGCCACTAGTTGAGTTGCCTCAACGCTCTATCGGCATTTGTGAAGCCAAACTCGGTAGTCCCATCACGATCTCCAACCCACGTCCATCAATTGTCCCCTCCGTGCACTGACTGAGTATAGTCGCATCCCTCAAAGGGCCTCCGCCACCCTCAGATGGCGTTATGTTGGCCATGCCCGATATCACCATCGCTTGTACCAGATCTCGTCCATGCTCCAACCCCTCCATGTCCTGGCTCACATCTTCTACTGGCTCATGTCGACTTGTGTCAGCCACATGCTTCCCCTTGCTACCTTTTGTTGAGCCCCCAGCCCCATCTGTAGATAGATGCACTATCTCTTCCACCACCTTAGCAACTTTACACTGTTGTCGTATATGCCCAAAATAATTGCACCACTGACATAATGGAGGAACCCACTCATACTCCACCGATTGTGTAAGAACTTTCCCCTAAGGAACATCATACTCCACCACTCGAGCAAGAGGTTTTCCCGCCTCTATCTCTACGAAGACCTGAGCATATTGTACCCTTGTTCTATTGTGTGTCGCATCGTCACCTTTGATCGGTTTGCCGATCAAACTGGCTAGCTTTATCAGCATCGAGGTATCCCAATACGAAGTCAAAAATCCAAGAAACCGGATCCATATGGACACCGTGTATAGAATATCTCGCTCGCATTTACTCCCTGACTGCCACTCCCGTAGGATTATGAGTCGGCCATCAAACGTCCAAGGCCCCCTGGAGAATACGATCGACATCCTCCCGCAGTCCAAATTTAACGTGGAAGAATCCCTCCTCCCTACCAAAGAACTCCATGCTACCCTTAGGCCTCTATACCCTAGTTGCATAGGCCCATATCTGACCATAGAATGGCTTATCTCCGAGCACGTACATGACAATAGTATTCATCCAATGAGTCGTCGCCTATGCGATTTCCTCTGCACTGAACGATGCCCGAAGCTTCCCATTCACCATTTTTGGTTCCACGTACTGCATTGTATTGGTCATCATCTTCGACCCACCACGACAAAGATCAACCCACGTTGACCCGTACCTTATACAGGCCTATTTCCCTCATCCTGCCCGTGTACGGCCACCCCCCCCCCCCTAGTGGGCAAGGAGATGGCTGTCGACATCTCAGTCGAACACCCATCCACCTCCTTAGATGCCGGATGCTGATGTACCGTTGGATATTACTGCGGCAGACCTCGCGCGACCATCGTCGCCCGCTGCTGCATAGTTCCCCGCGACCGCTCCAATTTACCATTAGCCGCCCCCTGCACCGGTGATCGCCTCCCTTGTTCTCGTCTCTGCCGGACCATCGTGGTCCACCGCACGTCCAACTCCTTCTGCCTAACGGGACCCGCTCCCTGTGCCCCCGCCTTGTCGCCCCTAGACGTAGATCCGGGATCCCGCGATCTGCCTGGTCCCAGACCATTGTCAGAGTTGCCGCCCATGCTTCCTTGGCCACGGAACCCTAGCAGATCCCTGCGCTTCCATCATGAGTCTGGACCACTGAATAATTTCTCCTTAAATTGTTGTTGCATTGGTTACAACTTTTTATCGTAGATTTTGTAGCTTGTCTTATGTTTTATATATATATATATATATATATATATATATATATATATATATATATATATATATATATATATATATATATTTATTTATTTTATTTATTTTTTTTACTTTGACACTTAAATTTGGAGGCGGTGATTACAAATTCCACCGTTATTTTCGCTATGAACGGTGTTTGCATCAATTATCCTAGTTCCTGCAACACCAATTATAACAGTCTTTGTTGTTGCAAAGGAATTTTCAAACAACATCCTTAGGCCACGTTTGGTTCACGGAATCATGAAGTTGGAAAAAAAAAGTCATTCATTTTCTATGTTTGTATGCCAAAGGAATGGGTAAAGAAAGGAAAGTGGATCCCAATGGATAGAAAAATAGGAAAAAAAATTATTCCCTCCATCCACCCAAGGATTCACTTTTCCATATTTAAGTAATCATTTTTTCTTCCAATTTTCTTGGTATTTCCAAACACTGGAAAGAAAAATCGATAAAAATTATATTTTTTTATAGAAAAAAAAATATCAAAAAATTGATTTCCTTTCCTTTTCTTTCTGCGAACCAAACGAGACATTAGTGATTGGAACTTTTGGTTGTAAGCACTACAGGTTCCACCAGGCATTATTTTATAAGTTTAGAGCCCGCATTATCGTATTATTATTTCGGGCCTCTCTTGTAGCTAATAGCTTGGGTTATGCTGACTTGGGCTTTTAAGGTTGAAGGTCCTCGAATCAGGTTCAATAAAGTTTCGGATACTACAAAAGCCTTACAACACTATTGCAAAACCTTCTTAAAAACTGACTTCCACATAAATGACAACTTATACTGCAACAAACAGTAAGTTAGAGACTTCACCACCAACAACAACAACAAAAAAGTTGTTTCAAATATGTCCTTATCTATATTTACTAACAGGATATAGTAGTTACTCCTTTATTGTCCGAAGAATCACCAAGAGCCGAAAGGAATCCCGAAACAATCACTGAAGAACCACCTGACACAGCTGCCGAATCGCCAAATTTATTAAATTTAACATAGACAATTAAGTAATTATGTATAAAAAAAAAATTTTAAACCCTTGTTGTTTGCTAGTAAAAATAAAAATATTTTATTTCTCTAGTAAAAAAAAAGTACTACCCCATATAATATAAAATACGTGTAAAGCTGTGCACTAATCCCAATTAATCATATGTCTAAGAATTAATTGTCATGTGGCCGTATACTTATAATTAATCCAAACATGATCTAATCACTGTAAACCCTACTAAATGGAGAGAGTGAGATCCTTAAGCTTTTCCTTTTTGTTGCTAAAAAACGGCTGATTTCATGGATCATGCTTCGATATTGAAAGAACTCTACAGTCTACACATTACTTTCTCTCCATATCAACATTAGACATATGCCATTTGACTTTTTTATGGCCTCGAGATCCCAACTTCAAAAATCTAGATCATGATGATACTTTATGGTGATGACTTGATTAGACTTGGTAGATCTACATGGTATGTATGTAAACATAAAAATGAAAAAGAAAAATTATCTCAAAATGATACACACAAGCAATGCTATGATTGCAGTAGTAATCACATAGGATATATTAATGCTTGTGCACATTCCTTGTATATAGCCACTAGAAGTATATTATGAAGAAACAAAAGAATGAATTGTGACTATTGATACCAAAGCTCGTCTCCATCAGGAATTTCAGACCAGTATCACTATAGAATGCCTCATTTTTCTTCCATCCAGGTATAGCTTTCAACATTTTGCACTGGGAAGAACAATTCAAAGCTGATCAAATATACCAACTCCAGAAGGAAATTTGTGAGCAAAAGAATATTGCAATAAAATATCATATGAGGATTGCGACAGAATGCTAATTTCCTTTCTGCCCTAATTGTAAATCATTTACAGAGTCATAAATTAATCCCAATAGGTCAGGCCAATAATTCTATACAAGAAAAAAAATCCCCTTCAACATAAACATATTGTGCAGCAAGCCATCCCAAATTCTAACAGTCAGCAGTAAATAAGATCCATTGAAAATTGGCAGATGCTTTCAGCCTTCCTCTGACCATCAAATGTGAATAAGATCTCTCCTCCTCTGACCATCAAATTAAGTATGAAAAATGTGAGATCAAAGTCAAGGTTCTAGACACCAGGGATCGATACTACGAATCTCAATTGCAAATTAATAGACATTCAATGAAAGGTTAACAGGACCAAAGGAGAGATCATACGACGTGTGTAATGGAAGAGGAAGAACGTGATAACTCGAAGGGATCTGCTTTTGTTAATTTTTGTGAATGTTTGTAGAAATCCTCGACGGTCATTACATAGTCAAGTAGTCTAGAGGTGTTTTGGTCTATTTTCGGGCTGATTTTAGTATATTTGGAGGACATGGGTTAGGGATGTAATAAAGGAAAACTGTTGCTGCTCTGATACTCAAGGAACCTATATTCTCAAGATTTGAAAATAATTTCACCAATTAATGGAAACAACAAGAGAAGGGATTCCATACGCAGAAGACAAATGGATGAAAGGCTTAGAGATTTGACGGAAAAGACCCAAGTTTGGCTGAAAATATTAGTGTTGTACTCGAGACTAACAAGAACAACTAGAAAATAATAGAAGATAAAAAAAAAAAAGTTCAAAAAGAATTAAGTTTATATTAGGTGATAATGAGCAAAAAATAACAAATAAGAAACAAACAAATGAAATAGAGCGAAGCCAACAGAGAGAGAGAGAGAGAGCCAACAGCATATGTTCATATAAATTTCATCATGGATAACTGGAAAAAAATTGAAAATTAACTACACTTTTTAAGGTCTTCAACGACTTTCAGAACAAATACACTAACTCCATCGAATCAAGACTCTCAACAAAATCAAGATAATTTACGCATAAATCCTAACAGATAGACAAAGGAAAGACTAAAAAAGCATAAATATTATGTTTCTTATAATTATTTTTAAACTTAAGGATTCTAATCTATAAAGTGTTGTGTGAATAGTATCACAAGAAACACTGACAAAACCAGATATATGATACAGAATAAGCCCACAAGGACTACGCAGTTTACCTCAAACTGGGCTACCACCACTGCATGTGAAGGCAAGCGAAAGATTTCTAGTTCAACTATGCAAAAGAGAGGAGTACAAGAGGAAATCTCAACCTTCAATTTACTCACGAACTCTCGAGCACCAAAAATTTATAAGACACAGTCACCAAACGCTCATATTCTCTCTGAAGTAGCCAACACTACGACCTTGAAGACAAAGGTTCTCACTTCATAGACTGCCTCTCGCCCTTTATAACTTTACGGTTCTCTCACAAAATATTTTTGGCCAATGCTCTACAGATATAATATTGACTAGGTTGCATGAATATGGACACGGACATGCACAAGGACACGATACTGGATATGGGTATTTCCAAATAAGTAGTGTAATCACCATGTTGCATGAATATGGACACGGATTTGGATACGGGCACTATTCTCCCGTGTCCGTGCAACATACAATATTGAATGTTGGACTTGGACTTCTATTAGGATTAGGTACCCTAATATATATGTGTTTGTGTCTAGATATTTACCCTTAGAAAAAAGGAATCTAATCCTAATACAAATTTTGTCTTAAATGCCGGTTGACATGTTCTGGACATGTCCTTCTCAACACTAAAATGACACAAACATCAATAAAATATTCCCATTTTGTCATTGTGGGAAAAATCGGTTTACATATATTGGGATATGCTCGTCATCTCAGTCGATATATGACATTTGAAATTTTGCCCCTTTTGGATAAGTCAACTATATGTGGGTTAATAGGTAAAGTTTTTATAACCCCTACCCGTTAACTCGGGATAGATACAACCAATTCATTCCCTAATCACCTTTCCCCTCTCGATTTGGCAAGGCATATATATATATATATATATATATATATATATATATATATATATATATAAGGAAATGGTATGTCTACATCAACTACATCGACTATTCGACTAAGTTCAGGTATTTATTACATCAATCTTCTCGGACTGTGTTCAGGTCCAATCTCTGCACATTGTTCCTCGATTTTTGCGTGCGTGCATCCTCTTCAATCTACCGCTCAAATCAATATCTGTCGCACGCTCTACTTGGGTTGATCATCAGTACCATGATCATATGTGCTCAGGTAGACTACTCCTCCTGGTCCGGCTCTCAATCGGCCGCTACCTGAATATCTCCGTTTTGCCCCCCTGTAAATTAAGCATAGTACAACCATAAGGGATTTGAACCTTCGACCATGTTTTTTCGGTTCTTATGTCTCCAATACTTAACTACATTGACTACATATATATAATACTTCTTATGAGTATCGGTATCAGATCCTTCGTATACTTATCGGGATCGACAGTATCGGCATTTTCAAATTTGAGTATCGATTTTTTTTGTATTGAAAAGCAAATAAGTATTAATAAAGTACTAAAAAATTAGAAAAAAATATTTTAGTCATTTAAGCATAATTTTAAGTATTTATGTGTTATTTCATAGTAGTTTTAAAATTGAATAAAATAATAGTCACTTTTGTTAATTGGTTTTACCTATGATAAATAAGCTTCCTTCATTTACATGTCTTTACAATCTTACTATTTTCATATCCTTGTTGATTGGTCTTTTTTGTTCGATTTTTTGTTTGCCGAATTGACATGGAAAGATACCCCCAATGTTGATATCGTTCAGTGTCGGTATCGTGTATGAGTGTGTGGGTGTGTGGGTGTTGTGGGTGTGCGGGTGTGTGGGTGCGCGTGCGTGTGTGAGAGAGAGAGATCTCAATACAATCCGTACTAAATGTCAATTGACATATCCGCCGACAAGTATCGGGATCGACAGTATCGATAGTTCCATATTTGAGTATCGATTTGTTTTGGTATTGAAAAGCACATAAGTATTAATAAAGTACTAAAAATTTAGAAAAAATATATATTTTAGACATTTAGGCATAATTTTAAGTATTTATGTGTTATTTCATAGTAGTTCTAAAATTGAATAAAATAATAGTCACTTTTGTTAATTGGTTTTACCTATGATAAATAAGGGTCCATTTGGTTGCACTTTTAAACTCACTTTTTTGAGTTTAAAAGTAAAAACCCACCAAAACTTTGTTTGGCAACGGCCACTGAGAGTTTGGTTTCTAAAAAAAAAAAATTCCAAAACCAACCCTCGGAACCGTTATTTTTAGAAAGTAGGAAAAACTAGTTTTCCAAAAGCAATACTTAACTACTCAGAACCGTGGTGCTCTCTCTCTCTCTCTCTCTCTCTCTCTCTCTCCCTCAATATATATATCCCAAGAAGTTGTCTTCTCCCAAAAAAGTTGTCCTCTGATCCTCGACCAAAAAAAATTAGAAGAGGTGGGAGCTCGCCATGGAGGTCGGCGGGAAGAGCTCACCATGGAGAATCCTCCTTCCCGGAGATGATGAATCCGAGCTTCGATGAGCTCGCCATGGAGGTCAACTTATTCCGTAGACCGGACCCGCGGCGTCCTCCTTCCCGGAGATGACCTGCTCGACGTGGAAGAGTTGCTCGAGGTCGACGAAGATGGGGCCGGGGACATGCTCCTTCTCCTCATCCGTCCTCGAGTTCGACGACAAGGCGAAGCCCTCCGCCGAGGAAGCTCTGGCTACTCGACCCCTTCCGCACGCACAACGTCTTGGGCCAGTTCGCGGCCGCGACCGTGGTCGAGGACGTCATGGCGGATGTACGAGACAGCAGTCATGGTTCGAAAGTAGATGCTCCTCCTCCCCTCGACCCCCTTCCACCGCGGTTGCGGAGAGGAGTTCATCGACGGTCGTCGTCGTCTCGTCAACCGTGGGAGCGACGTAGTGGAGCTCGGATGCGGAGGAGGGACAGTTGTTAAAGACACAGAATGGACATAGGTGGGGTTGAAGTCGAGTGGACGGTAGTGGGGTTGAAGTCGACGGTGGCCGGACACTATTAAAAAACAGTTGTGGAGTTTAGGTAGAGTCTGACATAGGAAACATCGGACACAGGAGGAACACAAAATTATTTTCTGAAAATATAATTTCACTAAGAAAAATAATTTTCTGAATTTTTTTTACCAAACAGAATTTTCAAATTTGGTTTCTAAAAACCAATTTTCAGATAAAAGTAACCAAACGCAAACTTAGGGCCTGGTTGGTTAGCGTTTATAACGCAACTTTCCAAGTATAAAAGCTACATTATAGCAAAAATTGTGTTTGGCTGCAGCGTTTGTAAAAAAAAAATTAACTTACTTTCGAAAACTAGCATTAAAACGTTTTTTTAGAGCCGAAAAAAGCAGTGTTCTGAAAACACATCTCACACTCTCCCAAACTCCCACACTCCACGTGACAAGGGTCCCACCCCCCAACCCCCTTCAGCTCTCTCTCTCTCCTCTCATTCTCCCATTCGCTCCCCCTCCCTCTCCCTTTCCCTCTCATCTCCCTCACCCGCTCCCCCCTCATCGACGACGGTCTCGTCCTCGTCCAAGAAGTTCGACGAACCTCGCCGGAAAAGGAGACTGAAGGAGGGGTTGGGTCTCAACGTGGAGCTCGTCGGCCGCTCTCTCGACGTCAAACCGAACACCAAGCCGAGGACCCCGCCGGAGAAGGAGATAGGAGCCGAGCTCCACGCTCCCAGCTCGAGGCCGAGCTCCTCTTCTCCTTCTTCCTCCTGCCAGCTCTTGGCCAAGCCTCCACCACCGACGTCCCTCGGGACCCAGTCGAACGGCCCTCGTGTCAGCTAGATCTGTGGTCGTCTTGAGCTACGAGCTCAGCCCGGTCGGCCTCCCCCGAGCGGCGGTCTCCCAAACCCGGGAACGGGATCTCGAGGTCGTTGTAGTCGTCGGGAACGTGGTCGTCAGGGTTGAACCGGTCACGATGGACTGGACACGAAGATAGGGGTTAGGGTTTTCTGTGTCAGACACGAATTGAGTTGAGGACACAATTTAAAATTTATGTTTTGAAAAAAATTTACCAAACAAAATTTTAACTTTTTTCTTTCAGAAAATTACTTTTCAGATGAAAGTAACCAAACGCAAACACATAATATGTACATCCAGAAAACAACTTTATAACATGTACTCTGAAAATTGTTTTCAGAAAAAAATTTCAGAAAGTCTATCAAAACGGACCCTTAAAATCTCTATATTCTGAAAATAACTTTATAACTTACTTTCAGAAAACTGTTTTCAGAAAGAAATTTCAGAAAGCATATCCAAATGGACCCTAAGCTTCCTTCATTTACATGTTTTTACAATCTTATTGTTTTTACATCCTTGTTGATTGGTCTTTTTTGTTTATTTTTTCCAAATTGACATGAAAAGAGACCCCAAATGTTGATATCGTTCAGTATTGGTATCATGTGTGTGTATGGGAGGGGTGGATGGGTGTTGTGGGTGTGCGCGCGCGTGCGTGAGAGAGAGATCCTAATACAATCCGTACTAAATGTCAACATGTCCGCCGACATTGTCCTCAAACTAAACACAGACGACAATAAAATGTCCTCGTGTCATTGCAAAAAAATTGTATACATGTATTGGAAAATGCCCGACATCTTAGTTGATACCTGACATTTGAAAAATCAGTCTATTTTGGATAAAGTCAACTATACGGGTTAACGGTAAAGTTTTTATAAACCCTACACGTTAACTTGAAATTAAGGGAAATATATAACCAAATCATTCCCTAATTCCTTTTCCCTTCACGATTTGGCAAGACATCTCCCTCAGTCGACCACCGGATAAGCTTCTTTCCACTGTTTAGTCATCCTGTATCAATTTTTGTATCCTATTCTTAGTATAGAGAATATATTTAAGTATCAAGGTATGTATGACAAACACTATAATTTATCCCCCACGTCTGACATTTGGTACCTTGAATACAATAAGGATTTGATCTTGGGTTTTGGTACCAGTTTGTTGTGTTATGTGGAAGCCAGATATCATTAGTAGATATCATATGTTTGGATCTTGTGCTCCAATACTAGCTTGTTAAATAAAAGACAAACTAAAAAATAAAATAAAAACTAAGCACACTAGGATTTACGTGGTACGTGGTTTAGCCTAAACCGGACTACCTCCAAGAATGGAGGCAACCTTGAGAAATCTACTATGCAAAATATAGTAGTGCAAAAGCCATTGACGAAACCCCAACGTCCAGCTTACTCAACACAACTCACCAACTCGTAAATCCCCAAAGAAGTACAAGATGCACTCACCAAACACTTAGAAGATTCTCCAAAGTGGTTGTTGTTGCAGCCTTGAAGGTGATGCTTCTCACTTAATAGGTTCTCTAAAAAAATTCAAAATATATCATATCCAAATGTTCTATATATATATATATATATATATATATATATATATATATATATATATATATATATTGCAACAAGGTAATTGTACTACAATCTAGGGAGATTTACACTAACCTCCCATATGTTTATTACATGGACCTCCCTTATTTTGAAAATAATTACACGGACCTCTCCTATGTTTTATGTTTTAAGGGAAGGTTCATGTAATAAACATAAAACATAGGGGAGGTTAGTGTAATTATTTTAAAAATAAGGGAGGTCCATATAATAAACATAAAACATAGGGGAGGTTACTATAAATAATCCTACAATCCATGTCAAAATAAGGGAGGTCCGCAGTAGACGCAAAAAATCGAGGATCAACATATGCAGAGATATGGTACTTTAGCACATATCAATCACTACCTTAGTTCCTCAATTCCCTCCCCATTTAATAGTTAAGCTCATATCACGCACATGGAAGTTTAAACACCTCTCTCTCTCTCTCTCTCTCTCTCTCTCTCTCTCTATATATATATATATATATATATATATATATATATATGAAAAATATATATATATGAATGGGATGTGGACTTCTATCAGGAATAGGTATCCTAATATATGTATAACATGAGTCAACTCTCTCTCTCTCTCTCTTATACATGACATATGTGTGCGTGCAGCGTGAGAGAGATGATACTTTCCATACAAATATGGAAACTTAATTTATAATCACAATACAATATCGATTGAGTTATTCTTAGTTCATTAAAATTACATAAGTTAATCACGGTGCATATTATATATCGATACATATCGATCGTATCTTATCATTTTTTCGCTACACCAATCGGTACCAATTGATATCGAAATTGTTGCTCTCTTCCATGATCAATCAACAAAAAATTAAAAAGAAGTACGACAAAAAACAATGTCGACACAATGATTCCATCATGTCGAAGATCAACCTCTCTCTCTCTCTCTCTCTCTCTCTCTCTCTCTCTCTCTCTCTCTCTCTCTCTCTCTCTCTCTCTCTCTCTCTCTCTCTCTCAGAGTTATTGTTATCTTTTTGAATTCCAGATTGTATTTGAGTTAGAATTAACATATAGCCATAGGACAATAAGAAGCCTCGACAACAAAATAAATTGTGTGCGCGGAATCTTTACATGACATTTCATTCAACCAAAATTACAGAAGTTAATCACGGTGCACAGTATTGTGCGATATCGATACATATCGGTTGTATCTTATCATTTTGGCATGTCTGATCTGCTATACCAACCGGATCCGGTTGATACCGAAATTGTGGCTCTCTTTCATGATCAAATCAACAAAAAATTTAAAAAAGTATTGACAAAAAACAATGTCGACACAATGATTCCATCATGTCGAAGATTAACTTGTTACCATCAACATTTGTCGAAGTTGTATACTATAACTTCATAACATCCATACATCTTAAATATTATGGCATATGCTACATCAATGTGATCGAACTATCAACATTCGAGTTGACGTTTGTTTTCTCAAGTTATTCAAAGAGACGTAAGCAAAATCAGAGATAAAGGTACATGTGGGAGGTTATTTGACCAGTGATTTAGCAAAATACAATCAAATTGTCCATGCTCACATTTATGGTTAATGATAAAATGACATCAAAGTTAGGTAGCTGCAAGTGGCCAGTCCACACGAGAACATTCTACAATAACACTTCATTAAGGTTTTAATGTGGTAAAAGAATGGCATCTAAGCCTCTTTAGATAAAATACCATGTCACCTAGGGTCTAGGCTATCTATGTCAGATGGCATGGACCATCTTGAGTACAAGGTGCCTACCTAGGCCTGTCTAAGCCTGCTAGGCCCCATATTTGCATGTCTATGCCACAGGATAATGAATCAGTATATTTCATTGGTTAACTTGCTTACTCAATATTTAAGTAGCCTAATGATTGGGGAATATTGGTTGGTTCGTTTGTTTGTTTTATTGCATACCTCTTCGTTTATTAATAGTTGATTTATTGCCTAAGCTGATTTTTTTTAATTGCTTGATATATATAGTTACTCAATATTTAGTAATAAAACCCTTTATGTTTATCATACTTTTGACTTCTTATGTTTTGATAAGACCACAAGTTTTTCAATTCCTAATATCAGAACAAACTTAATGCCACATAGGACTCGCTTAAGGCCACATAGGATGAGCTAAGACCCCTCCTAGCCCGCTTAGCAGCAATTTAGTCTTTCATAACATATTCTACTGTTCATGTGCTTGTGTGGGAGGAAAGAAATACTTGAAACCCTCTTTATAAAAGATCATGGATGCCATATAAGAAATAAAGAGGCTGTCAACAGCATGGATTAATAAAATTTTAGTAAGCAATATAAACAACATTCACAAGTCACGAGACTTCTTAACATGCTTATTACAAATCTGAAGTTAAAGTATTCAACAGAAAGAGTTAATATTAACCTTTCTTCTTTTTTAAATTTGCCCATCTCCAGAGCATATACATACTTCTAGAAGTACAAGAATCCATGTTAGGTGATTGGTGAGGGCATGAGACCTCCAAATTTCTAGAACACCTAAATCATCATATTCCAAATCAAGGTTTATATATGGTATTTACTTTCCATATTATGGAACTTTGGGAGAGTAATAAAACAAACTTAAGAAATTTTTAAAAAAAAAAACTAATGATCAATTTGAGTTTATGTCCATGTTTGTCATAGAAGCTATTTACTTATAAGTTGAAGAAATTTGACAAAAGGAAGGAAAACTGGATATGATTTTAGTCTATTTTGGGTCCTTACCGATATGATGTCATTGAAAAATATACTAGAGGGAAAAGGTATAATGATGTTTATCAACATGCTTGATAGAATAATAATAAGCATGATAATTGTTGTAGGATATTTAAATCTATATCCAGTCACCGAAGGCTTATAATAAGGGTTTTCAGCCAGTTCTTACCTCTTACATTAGATAGCTGTGAACCTATAAGGCATGTTTACAACAAGGATCAACATGAATACTTTTGCCGGTTATACTGTACTAAAGAGATTAGATGAGGGTTAATTTGTTAGGAAGAAACGTGGAGAGGAACTTTATGATCTGAATAGGTATATTGGTAGGACAAAACAAAAAGAACGTGAGAAGTAACTTAACCAAAATTAGAAGAAGAGGTGATGGAAGAGATACGGAAAGAAGCTTTATGATCGACATGGTTAAACATTAGTAGGACAAAATTAAGTAACTTTACACGAAAATTGCCTAAGAGTGACTTTATGCATCACTCAATCATTCATTGCAAGCGATTGAGGAAGGTATTTCTTGTATGTTTGAGAGAAGGCAAAGGTGCTCTCAGGATACTCTTGAAATTAAAGATAACAATCTATAGGATGGCTGTAAGACCTGCCATTCTTCCAACTTGGGTATCAAAATGTGTCAAAATTTTGAGTGCTGCTGAAATGAGTGCTTAAAGAATAAATATAGCACAAGAAATCAGTGCACTTGTGAATTGAAAGTCACTAGGTAAAAAGGAAGAAAAACATTTTATGTAGTCCCAACATGTGCAAGCGCAACAAAAACTCATATGGATGCACTGTTTTGGAAGAGGTAGGATCTAGTCAAAGGAGTTCTAGGACTTAAGGGAAGCAAGATTACCCATGATTGAGGTATAGAAATGGACATGGTAGTAACTAGACCCACTACGTAGCTGAATGCAGAAGGTATCATGTAGTGGTTCCCAAGCTTTATAGTTGTAGTTGTGGTTTGTCGTTGTATGCCCTACACTGTTGGGACATCACTAGTTGTATCATATAAGAACAATTAATTCCATAATGATAATGATATTTCTGTTTACAAACAACATTTGCTAATAATATCTCGATATTGGATCCAATTATGGCCAGACTTATTTGAATTAAGGCAACTTTTGGGCAGGCCTCGAAGAGAGAGAGAGAGAGCTATCATACGCTCAAGAATGATCTTTCTTCCAAATTCATTATATATATTTATCTCATTAATGTTTTTTGGTATCTGACATGACCCAGAAATCAAAAGGCAATAACTATGCAAAAGAATGCTTCCAACATGTGAACTCTTAGCAATTGCCAATTGACTTATATTTCAAGAGAAGTATCCTAATTCCCATTAAGCATGGATGGAAATTAGCTCTAGATATTAATAATGACAGTGCTTTTGTGTGACATCATAATCAGGATTCAGCTTTGCGGGGGGTATACTACTTTTCCTCTACAGGTTTGTATTGAAAAAAAAAAATTCCTATGCCTGCTGCAAGTAAGGCACTTCCATTATTGTGGCAAAAAATTCAGGAAACCTCGCACAATTCTTACAAGAAAATTTATCATTCCCATAATTTCACTTTCTGGAAAAGGGTACAAGCATTTTTAAGAAGTTAAATGAAAAGAATGTAACAAGTATATCACAAGTTTATAGTTCATAAGAAACACAAATTTTTACATGAACAGAAGGTTACTCAAGGAAACCAGCACCTAGAAACAGTGAAGGGGCACACCTCTGGTATGTGCAGCCAACAAGATGTAAGGCCCATATAATGTTTTCACTAGGCTGAGCTGCGGAAAGAAGACGGATCTATGCAGGTTGGACTAATTATGTCGATTGCCATGTGGAAACTGCCAGCAAGAGAAGCATGGATCCTAAACCATACTTAACCAAAGCATCTGTATCTTGCTTCTTCAGCTTATCTTGCATGTCTTCCAACCATGCATGGTAAATGCACTTATGTTTCTGCAAGTATCAGACCGTCAGAAGTTTAAAGATCCTCTTGCATAGGTAAGATTGAGAAACTCACCTTCATATCCTGGTCATTTACTTGATTTGGTTGTGTCTCACTTTCCAACTTTCTTCGGTCAACCTCATTATCTTCTGAAACTACTGCTGCTTCAGTCTCAGGTGGAACTGACAAACCTGTATATGCTGAATCGATGTGGATGGTTTTCATGACTGAGCCAAAAAAGTTTGTGACCGGTACCTGACCATAGCCATAATAAAGTAAGAAAAAACATCATTTGTTCTCACGATAGGACTTTTATGACTCAAAACTATCAGTCATCTAGCCAAGTATATTTACTCAAGTGCTTAATAGGTCTTTTACAATGTAAGCATCCATCCACTCTGACAACTAGCACCATATTGTTACCACTCTGACCACTAGCACCATATCAAAATAGGATGTAAATAACAGATGTTAGAAAAAGAACTCAAAACTTAAGAAAATAATAGTTGTGAAAACAAAAGACACTTGACAACGGAAATTAAAAAGCTGCTTTAAAAAACATCTGTAACTATGACCATAGTGACAAGTTCGTCGTTCGGGAATAATTCGGTAAGGTTGAAGAGTTCGGCAAATATATATATATATATATATATATATATATATATATATATATATATAGGGTAAACGGGATATGAGCCATAGGCTCATATTCCTACATGAGCCATGCACACGTGGACCAATAGGAATGGATTCCTACATCCCATGTGCACTCCATTCTATGCAGTTAATAACGGGTTTTTTATGATAATGGTCCAGTAGAGTTATAGATATATCACCGATATATCGGTTTTATAACGATAAATATCGGTTTGCATTTTTAACACAATTTTTATATATGAACAATACACGTAATAGTTTTTATTATAAAATATGCAGAAAGTATACATATCGTCGAGAAATCCAAGAGATCCAAGATAAAGAAATCACTTGAGGAACTACATCTCTGAATAAGTTTGATGCATGAAGATTTTGATGGCAGAAGATGTAATCTCCATTCTCCATTGATGTGAATGTCATATCATTCGATATCGATTTTCTGTAGCAAAACCAAAATCGTGAGAAATCGGTTTTTTTTGTAAACCGATATTTCAAACAATATCGGCCATATCGGCCGATAATATCAGTTTCGATATTTTACCGATATTTCTACAAAAAAATATCGGTCTAGGACTGATACCATTATATATCGGTTATATAACCGATATATAACCGTTTTTGACTGCTTAGACTTCATTTCTATTGGTCCACATGTGCATTGACTCGTGTAGGAATATGAGTCTATGGCTCATATCCCTTTTTTCCATATATATATATATATATATATATATATATATATATATATATATATATATAGGGGTGGGATCACATACACCCTCTCTTATGTCCACCCCATTATTATCCGCATCTTATCCATTGGATTAGATTTCAAAAACGGCATAAATTAAATCAGTGCAAAAAATCTTAGAACAGAGAAACAAGAAAAACCCATCACACTTTCCTCTCTTCTCATTCTTTGATTTCTCTATCGCTCGTTTTCTTTCTTTCTTCTTCTCCTCTGATCTTTCCTTCTCCACTCAACATCGAACTCATGAGAAACTCGAGGACGTAGCCCTAGATCGACGACTTACAGGTTTGTGATTATTTCTTCTTTCTTCCTACCTACTGATTTTGCCCAAATCAAATTTTTTTTTTCAATTTTCAATTTTTTTATCTATGATTTTTAGTGGAAACTTGTTACGTCCGGTTAAATTTACCTTCTTTTCTTTATCCAAGATTCTATGTCCTTGCATGCCAATATAAAGAGGTATGACTATGCGCATAGGTATTAAATTCTTAGTTCTTTGACCATATTACTTTTTAGAGTCTGTTTTACATCTTCAATTATGTCTTCATTGACGGTTTTGGACTCTAAAAATGGAACTTAAATGTTAGTGGTTCAAACGATACATATAGGGGTGTCTATAGAAGTACTCAGCCTGTTGCCCCAATTTAATTGGGTTGCTGATCACTTTGGTCCCACTATGTGTACGGAATACGGATATGTCATGCACTACTTTCTTATCTACGCCAATTTTAGGGGGTAGGCTCAACTATGTACTACAATCTTGGGATGCAGTTCGCTAAAGAGCATGTCTTTTCTGTGTATATATTTGCATTTTGGTAGGGAAAAATTCATACTGAATCATAAAACGACATTTTCATTTGCCCTTTGAATTAACAATTAATGGATGTAATTGTCATTTCTATTTCCATTTGATTGATGTCTTTTCCCAAAAAAAAAATTGGACTTCTTTTTAAGATCCGGTTCATGCAGATTGACAATTTTCTTGTGAAATTTCTAAAACAGAGAATGGTTGCATATAAAGCTGAATTTCTAGCATTTTAAACTAAATGGACACATGCTTATACTAATTGCTTATCCGAATTCCTTCATTGTGGATCCGAATTACAATAAGCAATTATTATAAGCATGTGTCCATTCAGTTGAAACTACTAGAAATCCATCTTAACATGGAGAAGTAAGAGTAGAGTCCATATTAAACACTTAAAGGAAAAACTTATGTATGATGTATTGGCAAATTTTGATTTCCATAATTACCATCATCAACATCTTTTACATGGCTAAAAGCTACAAAGCAAGGTTCGCAGTATCGGAATCGGACCCTTTCTATGAGTATCCAGATCGGCTGTCGGAGTATCAAACGCAAATAATTATTAAAAATGAGAAGAAGAAATATTTTATGCATTTAGGCATAATTTAAGTATTTTATGTGTTGTTTCTCAGTAGTTTTGAAATTAAATAAAATAATAATTACCCTTGTTGATTGGTTTACTTGAGATAAATCAGTTTTCTTCATTGACATGGTTTTACACCATTGTTGATTGGTCTTTTTCGTTCAATTTTCTCTGCCGAATTGACTGGAAAAGAGACCCCAACGTCGATATAGGTCGGTATTGGTCAGTATCGGATTGAGACATGCCAAACTGTAGCGGTATCAGTTGTAGTGTATCGCTATCGACTTATACTGCAAACTATGCTACAATGCAATAAAAGACTCCATGATAATATGGATCGATTTCATAATCATCATGAACCTGGTGTCAGCCTTTAAGTTGGTATCAAAGTTTGGGAATGAGGCACCAAAATGAAAAACTAGCATTATGCAAAAGTTTGGTATTTAATAGACCTAGTATGATGGTCACATGGTTTATGTTCATGCACCAATGGAGCATCCCACCAAAGTTCTACAGAAAGAAGAATCTATGTAAATCGGGAGATAGTGTGATTTGCTATAGATACAAGGATATGTCTTAATAAATAAATAAAACAACAAGATAGGAAGATACTATGTTAAATGATAATGTTAGGTGGGGTTCCTAATAGTTGGATAAATTTCAAGGGAGCCTCCCAAAGATAGACCAATATTTAACAGAAAGAAGAATCTATCTAAATCAGAAAGATACTATGATTTGCTACAGACTACAAGGATTTGGATCTCTAAGCCAATATTAACAGCAAATTTGAAGCATGCTCAACACTAGTTCCAGAGTTCAAGACAATTGATATTAATCTTTACTAGTATATATGCACGTGCACGTATTTTATAGATTATTATTAAAATACGTATTTCATAGATTATTATTAAGATGACTAAATGGTGGTTGTAATTTTCTAATATTTATTAAGATTACTTAGGAAGACTAAAAGACAACCATCTTAATTATTCTAAATTTACTATTATATATATTATTTTATACAAGCATGCAAGACTATTTAGGAAGATCAAATGCCAGCTCTCATAATTAGTTAATTACCTAGTTGTCCATATTAACTTTAATGAATAATTTAATTAGTAAATATATGCAAGGGTATATTTGGGAGAGAGAAAAAAGATCCACGGTGAAGCTGAATTTCTCCCATTATGTAGTAGTATAGATTTAATTCCCTTGGATCTCCTCTTTCTCGATTTTCCTCCATGGTCATGTAATATATTGTGGAATCACCAACTTGGAATCATATGGATAAATTAAATAAAGACTTTTTTCAACTTGAAACCGAAAAAATGGCCATAAGTCGCATTCCAAAATAGTACATTGACTAGTAAAGCCTGAAGACAGAAGGCATCCGCCATAAGTTTACTCAACAGAGTGAATTTGGTTTGTTGAACTGATGAAATGGACTTCTAGCCTATTGTCAGAGAAACAGTTTGTTAGTTTAGAAGAATTATATTTAAGAAGAAATCCATGGAAAAAAAAAAACACTACAGGTTAAGTTTGGCCCTTAACAAAAATATTTTCTGCAATGCTTTAATACGATAATTTTAAGATCAACAATCGTAATTTGAATTTTATGATGAAAGACTGAGAAAAGCCCCACCAGCCATTTTGAAAATAAGGCATGAAGTTGGAGCCCATTAAGGTAATCACGAGAAAAGATGGATGCAGCAGATAATGTTACTTAGAGTTGAAAAAAATTGGTTAGAAATTAACATTTCAGGAGGGTCTAGTTTCCTGCAGTATTCAGTCTGCTAACAAGTACTAATAATGTAGGATCTTGGAGTTGTTTATTACCGGT
Organism: Iris macrosiphon; assembly: GCA_036927795.1. Taxonomy (NCBI): domain Eukaryota; kingdom Viridiplantae; phylum Streptophyta; class Magnoliopsida; order Asparagales; family Iridaceae; genus Iris; species Iris macrosiphon. The sequence goes on from JAYESA010000017.1 coordinate 111,047,867, forward strand.
TTTGATGAACCAAGTTACACTAAATCAATTATATTCTTCTGTTGCCTGAAGAATGCAATTTATGAGTGGGTATGCACATTGATTGTAGAGAACCCAGTGTCATGAAGGAATGGGGTACAGGGACGGGGAAGCCAATGAAGCAGGTGAAGACCAGAATAAGTGGAGAACTATCACAGGTATATAATTGTTCCTTTATTATCTGATGATTGGTCTAAATGTTTCAGAATGTTCAATTTGAAAAGGGAAGGAAGTCTCTATCTTGATTACAAAAGCTTATAATGCCATGGGCAAGGTTGCTCAAAAGGATGCATATTTTTTCCTGTCTTTTAGTTTCTGCAGGCCATTGACCTGCAGATGCTTTAGCTAGAGACATTGTTTTACATGTTCATTTCGACTGTGAAACTTTGTCAGCACATCGATACAGATTTTTTCTTGAAACATTATTTTGGGTGCTCTCATATGTGCATCTAAGTTTTGTCATCTCTCCAATAGCCTTTACCAGTTTTTTGGCAATACCTTTACGTTATAAAGAAGGTCAGCAGGTTTGTTATTGTCCAATAAACAATGAGGATGAGCCTAAGTTCACCCTAATTGTTCATCCTGTGTGCAAATATGTAAAAGTATTCAGCCGCAACTTTGCACCAGTGGTACGAGACCACAGAATCAAGGCAGGTTAATGTAAATCAAATGTACAAGTGTCCTAATTGTTTAAAGAGAAATAAGATAATCCATTTCCTTAGAGAGTAAAGAACACCAATAAAAATGTTTGATCAAATTAGCAAATGGGTTATTTTGGCAAGAAATAATCATTGCAACGAGGAATTAAAAATAAAAAAAAGATGATGTGTAAATCAAAATGATGCATGTCAGTTAACCACTACCTCGTTTAATGGTCGCTGATAGAGGTCCATTCGGTAATAAGCAGTAGACATCAGCATACTTGGATTATATGAATTGAAAAGACTGCAGATAACAATGTTCACTAAATCAGTGCAAAAGGATAAAGCTCGTAAACAGAAAATCTGCAAATTTTATTTCACAAAGGCAAGTTAGCAAGACTAGGACACTAAACTGTTGATTAGGAAGCCTACAACATCATGGCGTACATAACAATCATCTCAGATATTTATAGATAGACAAGGAATGTGATTTTATCTTGGAAAATAAACATGAAGGAGATAGTAGAGAAGGGCAACAACTCATACAGCTCAATGATATTTCACATATATGTTTTATGTACTCTGTAAGCAATTGGAAAAAAAAAACAGGTTGTCCAAGTAGACAAGTATTGGCACATTAATTGCAGCAGAAGTGCTATTCAAGATTAAGTTTAATGTTACCCTTTAACGTATGTTTAAAAAAAGTACAGGCATTGACAACATTCAACACAGATATAGCTTTGACTCATTAATAGCATTCACACGATGTTGACTGGTCAAGAAGACAGCACGCAAGGGAAAGCACCAACTTTGTAAAGTTTCATACATAAAAAAATTAAAACCGTCATGGTCAGACATACAATTCTTGAACCATCCAAAAGGAACAAAGAAAATAAAGGAAACACAGATAACTTCTATAACAGAAAAAGATTCTTTCTCCAAATCATAAACCAATGAGATGGCAGTACTGCTATTAAATATGCAATGAGATCCGTACTTTCTTTCTACAATTTTCTCAGAATGTAGACTATAAGTTAATTTACCTGCTCAATGAGGCATTGCTATACATATTCAGCTTCTCAAAAAAGGCAAGAGTATAGAAAGTAAATCTATCCACGACGGAAACACCAATCTGCATAGTAGACAAAGTAATCAAGAGATCAGTAAATCAGAGTCAATAGACAATGGTTAAAATAGTGAAGCCAAAGCACTCAAGGTCTAACATTATGCTTGCATAGCATCATCATAAAAAGATAACTAAATCCAGAAGACAAGTTCTTACATCAGCGTCAAGATGATGAGAATATGAATTTTCTCCTTTCATACTACTTCCGATTGCCAAAACTCCAGGTGAACGAAGCTGCAGAAATCAGGGGTTTGTTTTAGAAATCTTAACAAAGAAAAATTCAGATCTCATATGGATTAAGAACATAGTTTGAAGTATCAGTCGATACCGATCCGATACCGACCGATATCCGATACAGTTTGGCATGTCCCGATCCGATACCGACCGATATCCGATACTGACCGATACCGACATTAGAGGTCTCTTTTCCGGTCAATTCGGCAAATAAAATTGAATTAAAAAGACCAATTAGCAATGGTGTACATAGTAAGGTTGTAAAAATATATAAAAGAGGTAAACTTATCTATCGCATATAAATCAATCGACAAGGGTGACTACTATTTCATTAAATATCAAAAATACTAAGAAACAATACTGGAAATACTTTAAATTATACATAAATGTATAAAATATATTCTCTAAAATGTTAATAATTTACTAATAGTTATTTGCTTTTCGATACCAAAAAATCCAATACTCCGATCCGAAACTGCCGATACTACCGATACCGCCGATCCCGATACTCATAGGAATGGTCCGATACCGATTCTGATACCGATACTTTGAACCTTGATTAAGAAACATCAACTGAGCAGACGTTTAAAGAATATATTATATGTAAACTCCCTCGACCAGATTTCAGTATTTAATAATAAATTAGGATTATTTTAGCAAATTAGGATTTATCACAGTTTTTTTTTTTTTTTTTGCTTACATATCCTATTGATTGTGCAACTGTCCATCACCTAATTATTTAGAGCATTACACTGACTGTTATCCCCAAACAAAGCTCACATACCTCTCCTAGACATGCTAGTCTATTTTTTCTGAACTTTGTGCAACTCCCAGATACTCTGTTTTGTGCTTCGTTTTAGTCGCACAAATATCGTTACAAACGTACGTATTAATTATTAATTAAATTTCCATATCTGTACCCATCTCTGTTCCAATAGAGATTTGAGGCCAACAGGCACCTGTTTTGCCCAAACAAAAATACGTTATTATCCTACTTTGAATATACTACAATTAGTATATTTACACCGCACTAAAACTATGACCCTACCTATTTTTAAATAATTAGTAAACACCGTGTGCATTAATTATTAATTAATTAAATACGGTGACCCGCATCACCCAAAACCAGGCCCAGCCCCTGCCCAGGCTCACCCCCACCCCCTCAGGGCCCTCACACAGCAATTCCCCTCAGTTCTGTACATTTTAGCATTTTCAGGAATAGGATGTTTTTCCCAGACAATTGCGTAATTGCGCAATTTTCCAATTAATAGGACCTTTGTGCAATTTATGAATTTACAGGAGTTTTCTGCAAATTTCCAGTGTGAGGTGTCAACCTCCTATTGGAGGGTGAACCTACACCGTCCATTTGGAAGTGGGCCCCACCCCATAAATATCTGAATAAATATCTAAAGATATTTATTAATAAAATACCTAAAATACCCCTAATAAAATACCTATTTACATAATTGCCATTAAGCCCTAAACCTATATGTACAGCCCCCCCTTCCCGAACTCCCCACACCACCCTCATCTCCGGCCACCACTACCTCCGACCCCAGCCCCCAGCCTCGCCACCTTCCCGGCCTTCCCCCCGACCACTGCACCCCTGCCCTAGCCACCGCCACCCGCCGCCAGCATCGACCACACCACCATCACCAGCAACATCAGCATCACCACCACCACCACCGAGCCTCCGCCCCCTGCCTTGCCACCCCCTGCCCTCCTCCCCGGCCGCTGCAGCGCCGCTCTGGCCGCCGCAGCCGCCGCCGGCAGCCCCTGCAGCTCCAGCACCAACACCCGCACCAACACACCACCACCTCCCCCGACCGCCCTAAGCCACCGCCCCGGCCACCTCAGACCACCGCCACCACCCCCATCCCCTTCGCCTCGACGTCCTCCGTCGAACCAACCCGCCCCCGCCGCCCCACGACCACCACAGCCACCGCCAGCTCCCCCGCAGCGCCCCGCTGACCCCCCCCCCCGACCACTACAAACCCGAGCACCCCGACCGCCTCAAACTCCCCCTCCCGGCCGCCTCTGACCACCGCCACCACCACCGACCCCTTCGCCGCCCCCTCCTCCGCCGCCCTGACCCCCTGCACCGCCGCCTCCGCCTCCGCCGCTGCAGCTATTGTTGCTGACTGCAACTGCTGCTGCAGTCGCGGTTCCGGCCAGCCAACGTCAGAGCTCCGCCGGTCCTCCCTCCGGCGACGAGGCGTGGCCCCTCCCTCCACGTGGTAGGTATAAAATACCCCCTTCCTATACGTATATACATAGTTATATATATATATGTATGTATATATGTATATATATATGTATATATTTATATATTTATATATATATATATATATATATGTTTATATATATATATATATATATATATATATATATATATATATATATATAATATTATTATATTATTATATTACTATATATATACAGTATATATATACAGTATATAAGTGTATTATATTATATATTATATAAATATGTATTTAGTATATTTTATGTATATATATATATATATATATATATATATATATATATGGTATTATATATATTTATATATATTATATATGGTATTTTATATATTTATATATATTATATATAATTTTTATTATATTATTATTACAGTATATATATACAGTATATATATATAATATTATATTATATAATATAAATAAGTATATATATATATATGTGTATTTTTTTTATTTCTTTTAATATATATATATATATATATATATTTATGTAAATTGTAATATATATAATTATATGTATATTATAAATTATATTATAATTTATTATATGTATATAAATACAGTATATATATAGTATACTATTATATATTATATTATATGTATATATATATATTTACAGTACATATGTAATATATATCTATATATGTACTTTTCATTTTTATTTTTATTTATATATATATGTATATATATATATCTATTGTATTATATATATTTATGCATATTATTTATATATAATCATATTATATCTATTTAAATAAACATAATATATATATATATTTTTAATATATATATATGTGAATATATAGTATATATGTATATATATATATATATATGTGAATATATAGTATATATGTATATATATATATATATATATACTATGTACTATACATATATTACTAAAATATTATGCTATATATATAACTATATTATATATACTATTATTATTATAAATACATATATCATTATATGTATATATATGTATATTTATATATGTATATGTATATACATATTTACCACTATTTATATATGTATATGTATATATATATTTATATAAGTACTATTATATATATGTATATATGTATATTTACATATGCTATTATATATAGATAAAGTATATGTAGTATATGTATTATATATCTATATAGATATATACATATATTTATTAAGTATATAAACAATATATGTATATGTATATACATATTTACCACTATTTATATATGTATATGTATATATATATTTATATAAGTACTATTATATATATGTATATATGTATATTTACATATGCTATTATATATAGATAAAGTATATGTAGTATATGTATTATATATCTATATAGATATATACATATATTTATTAAGTATATAAATATTATGTTTATATATTTATATGCTCTAAAAATGTATATATGTATTATATATGTATTAAATTATTAATTATAAATATATATTATGTCTTTTATTTATACTTAAGTAAATATATACTATATTATGTACTGTACGTTATTATTAAATGTTAAATTCACGAACCCTGTACGTCTTGAACATAGTGCACCTACAACGCAGTCAGTGACCCCAGGTCACAGGACCCCTCAGGCACGACTGCAGGAACAGGTTTTTGGCACACCCAGCTTGAGGACGTAGGCAAGTATACCTTGCCAAGTTTTACTGCTTAATTCAATAAACTGTTGTATGATATTTTCAGTAATCTTACATATAACTGTGTACGTCCGAGATTACCTCGGGTACCGTCAACAAATATGTTGACATGTAGTACAGCTGACTTAGACTTTAGCAGCCCTACCTGACAGCTGTGGGGGTATCCTAATATCCTCCTAGACCCTAACACTTGTACACGCAACACTGTACACGCAACACGGTTGCACTTCATTTTGGGATGCAAGTTGCGTACTCGATTAGCTACCAGTACGTGTAACGTGCATCACGGCTTAGCACGAAATCAGGAATACTCGGAAAAGTTATGACTTGGCATATAGCTACATTGGGCGGAGAAGACAACTAGTAGGCGTATGGGACACCCACCTCCTTGAATGTTATACCTTCGGATACCATGCTCCTCGGAGATGGCCGATTGCAGAGTGCCCATGTGTCTGGGGGCATATGTGGCATATACTAGCCAGTCACTACGATTGGTGAATTAAATCAGCATATGTCTAGCCTACACTTTCTCATACGTACTACGAGGTCTTTAAATTGCATTCACTTAGATGGTTAGCACACCCTTATTTACTTTATTCAGTATTTATACATGACATATTTTTATGTATCTTGTTATGTCCCACTGATGACCTGGTTCTCTTCCAGATTTAGATGAGGCATACTACCCCACAATGTACGGTCCCGGACAGGAGACGAGGTATGCCACTGAGGAGGAGTTAGAGGAACTGTCATCAGAGTCTGTCTGATCTTTAGCAGTATGTTCACCTGGAGCTGGAGTTTCATTACCTCGATAGACGATGCTCTAGTCTATCATATTTTAGCACTTTTATTATCTTTTATAGTGGATTTGTTTATACCAGGCTTATCTGATATGTACTATGACATTTCAGACATCAGCATTTATATATTCAGCACTTATTCCCGTATTCCTTGATATTTTGTGGATGAGATTAGACTATACCTGTATTAGACTTGTTAGTATTTTAGGACAGCGTAGCACGTCTCTTTGGGTCCATTAAATTGGATAATCCCTTAGTGACGTGTCAGCTGGCCAATGCCACGTGGCCTGGTTCCATATATTTTGGGAGTGGGGCGTGACATGGTTTTAGTGGTGGCCCATGCAGGTCTAGTTAATTGCTAGTGGTATGATTACATGTCCAGCAAGCCTGCTATAGAATAGGAATACTATGTCTCATCCACTCTAACTATATCCTTGAATTTTTGCATCATGCTTGATTATTATATTATTATTTCCTTCGTGTTTTTCTAATTATTCTATCTTCTTCAGAAATATGGACATACCCAGTGGACACGCAACTGATGGGGTTGACCAAGCAACAGACCCCTCGTAAGATGTCCATAGAACCCCAACCACCCCGAGAGACCAGTCCCCGAGAAGGACACTGGTTTACCCAATAATCCCGTACCTTCACCATCGTACCGGTTACCAGCACTATTAGAACGTGCTCGGTAGTCGTGTGTAGTAGAGTTGAGAGCGCGATTTTTGGTGCTTCCAATGCCAAACTTTGATGTTGTCTTAAGCATGAACTGGTTAAGCCAGTACAATGCTATACTAGACTGCCGGAAGGAAGCGTCATCTTTAGACCACCAGGTCACCCGGAGTTCGAGTACATACGAGGCACCATCGAGCAAGGAGTAGGCCAGACACCTAGAGCTTACATGGCAATGGAGACAGCACCCCCAGCAATTGTTGCAGAGTTCGAAGACGTATTTCCGGAGGAATTGCCAGGCCTACCGCCTGACAGAGAAGTGGAGTTCACTATTGAGCTAGTACCCGGAGCTGCGCCAGTATCCTCGAATGTGTACCGGTTGGCGAAGAAGGAGCTAGACGAGCTAAAGCTACAGCTAGAAGAATTACAGATCAAGGGATTTGTTCGTCCTAGTGTATCACCCTGGGGAGCACCATTGTTGTTTGTACCAAAGAAGGATGGAACATTTCGTATGTGCATTGATTACAGAGCCCTTAATGCTTTGACAATCAAAAACAAGTACCCCCTGCCGCGGATTGACGACCTATTCGACCAACTGACAGGAGCAGTGGTGTTTTCAAAGATAGATTTGAGATCCGGCTATCATCAGGTAAAAGTACGGAGAGAAGACATTCCAAAGACAGCATTCAGGACTCATTATGGTCACTACGAGTTCCTGGTGATGCCTTTTGGACTGACAAATGCACCTGCCGTATTTATGAACCTGATGAACAGTCTTCCACCAGTATCTGAACCAGTTCGTGATAGTCTTCATCGACGACATATTGGTGTGACTCGTTATGGTCACTACGAGTTCCTGGTGATGCCTTTTGGACTGACAAATGCACCTGCCGTATTTATGAACCTGATGAACAGAGTCTTCCACCAGTATCTGAACCAGTTCTTGGTAGTCTTCATCGACGACATATTGGTGTGTTCGAAGAGCCACGAGGAGCATGAAGAACACTTGAGACTAGTGTTAGAGACGCTGAGACGTGAAAGTCTTTATGCTAAGCTGAGCAAGTGCGAGTTCTTCCTTGATCGTGTTGCTTTTCTTGGGCACGTGATCACAGGAGATGGCATCTCGGTGGACCCAGCAAAGATCTCATCTGTAGAGACATGGCCAACCCCTACCAACGTCTCAGAGGTGAGGAGTTTTCTAGGACTTGCCGGATATTACCGGAGGTTCATAGAGAACTTTGCAAGGATCGCAGAGCCGATAACCCGTCTGACCCGCAAGGAGCATGAGTTCATCTGGACGGAGGAGTGTCAGATAGCTTTCGAGGAACTGAAAAAGCGTCTTACTACAGCTCCCATCTTGACCATACCATCTGGATCCGGAGGATTCGTAATATATAGCGATGCATCCGGAAAAGGATTAGGTTGTGTCTTGATGCAACATGGGAAGGTTGTAGCCTATGCCTCTAGACAACTGAGGACCCATGAGAAGAACTATCCCACTCACGACCTGGAACTTGCCGCAGTCATCTTTGCCCTGAAGCTTTGGAGGCATTATCTATACGGCGAACGGGTGGAGATATTCACTGACCACAAGAACCTGAAGTACGTCTACACCCAGAAGGACCTGAACCTGAGACAAAGACGCTGGCTCGAAGTGATGACAGACTTCAAGATCGATCTGCAGTACCATCCCGGGAAGGCTAACGTGGTAGCTGATGCTCTAAGCAGAAGACCCACGGCATTTTTCCTGATCACCCAACCAGATCTATTGTATGATCTAGAACATTTGGGTATAAAGGTCATTATGCCAGAAGTTGACAGCTAATTGTCAAATTATCAGTTGCAATCAACATCGGTCGAGAGAATCAAGGCTGCTCTGCCAACAGATGCAAGATTTCAGAGACTTCGACAAAGAACAGAGGCTGGAATCCAGACAGGATGTCACATACACGAAGATGGGACTTTAAGATGTGGAGAACGTCTTTATGTTCCAAATGAAGAACTTCGTGAAGAGCTGATGTCAGAAGCTCACAGCTCAACGTACTCTATACATCCAGGTGGCACAAAGATGTACAGAGATCTACGACAATACTATTGGTGGCACGAAATGGAGAGAGAGATAGCACGCTTTGTGGCAAAATGCCTGGTGTGTCAGCAAGTCAAGGCTGAACATCAGAGGTCCGCAGGTCTACTTCAACCCCTCCCAATACCCGAGTGGAAATGGAAACACATTACTATGGACTTCGTTACGGTCTTCCCAAGAAGTCCCAGTGGTCGTAATGTTGTATGGGTGATAGTAGATCGACTCACCAAGGCTGCTCATTTCTTACCATTTAGAGTCGGACAATCTACAGAAGTCTTGGCAGACATGTATATGAAGGAGATCGTACGTCTGCACGGAGTACCAGTCAGCATAGTGTCTGACAGGGATACGAGGTTTACATATTACTTTTGGCGAAGTATGCAAAAGAGTCTTGGTACCCGCCTAAAGTTCAGCACATCGTATCATCCGCAGACAGATGGCCAGTCCGAGCGCACCATTCAGACACTAGAAGATATGCTGAGAGCATGTATGCTTGATTTCAGTGGATCATGGAAAGATCATTTACATCTGGTGGAATTCTCCTACAACAATAGCTATCAAGCGAGCATTCAAATGGCTCCCTTTGAAGCATTGTATGGTAGAAAATGTCGTTCCCCAGTATGTTGGAGCAATGTAGGCGAAAGGCAGATCCTAGGACCAGAATTGGTCGTTCGTACGGTGGAGAAAGTAAAGAAGATCCAAGAACACCTGTGGGCAGCACAGGACAGACAAAAGCACTGGACAAACGTACATCGACGACCACTAGAATTCCAAGTGGGAGAACATGTGTTTTTGAAAATCTCACCTACCCGAGGAACTATCAGATTTAGAGGAAGAGGAAAATTGAGTCTGAGGTACATCGGACCCTTCGATGTGTTGGAACGCATCGGAGAAGTTGCTTACAAGCTAGCCTTACCTCAGACATTGGAAGGAGTAGATGACGTCTTCCACGTATCTCAGCTAAGGAGGTACATTCCAGATCCAAGTCATGTGCTGGACCATTCAGAAATCACTGTCGGCCCGAGTTTATCATACCAGGAAGAGCCTGTAGAGATCCTAGACAGAAGCGAGAAGGTGTTGCGAGGCCAGACTATCCCTCTAGTTCGTATTGCATGGAGACATCATGCACCAGACGAGTCAACCTAGGAACGAGAAGAGGATATTTGACAACGTTTCCCCCATTTATTCCAAAACCAGGGTATGTCCTAATATTTCAAATCAATCTATATTTCTCATTATATGTCTGTTTTTATTTCGATGACGAAATATTCTAAGGAGGGCAGATTGTAAACTCCCTCGACCAGATTTTAGTATTTAATAATAAATTATAGGATTATTTTAGCAAATTAGGATTTATCACAGATTTTTTTTATTTTTATTTTGCTTAGATATCCTATTGATTTGTGCACTTGTCCATCACCTAATTATTTAGAGCATTACACTGACTGTTATCTCCAAACAAAGCTCACATACCTCTCCTAGACATGCTAGTCTATTTTTTTCTGAACTTTGTGCAACTCCCAGATACTCTGTTTTGTGCTTCGTTTTAGTCGCACAAATATCGTTACAAACGTACGTATTAATTATTAATTAAATTCCCATATCTGTACCCATCTCTGTTCCAATAGAGATTTGAGGCCAACAGGCACCTGTTTTGTCCAAACAAAAATACGTTATTATCCTACTTTGAATATACTACAATTAGTATATTTACACCGCACTAAAATTATGGCCCTACCTATTTTTAAATAATTAGTAAACACTGTGCGCATTAATTATTAATTAATTAAATACGGTGACCCGCATCACCCAAAACCAGGCCCAGCCCCTGCCCAGGCTCACCCCCACCCCCTCAGGGCCCTCACACAGCAATTTCCCTCAGTTCTGTACATTTTAGCATTTTCAGGAATAGGGTATTTTTCCAGACAATTGCGTAATTGCGCAATTTCCCAATTAATAGGGCCATTGTGCAATTTATGAATTTACAGAGATTTTTCTGCAAATTTCCAGTGTGAGGTGTCAACCTCCTATTGGAGGGTGAACCTACACCGTCCATTTGGAAGTGGACCCCACCCCATAAATATCTGAATAAATATCTAAAGATATTTATTAATAAAATACCTAAAATACTCCTAATAAAATACCTATTTACATAATTGCCATTAAGCCCTAAACCTATATATACAGCCCCCCCCTTCCCGAACTCCCCACACCACCCTCATCTCCGGCCACCACCACCTCCGACCCCAGCCCCCAGCCTCGCCACCTCCCCGGCCTTCCCCCCGGCCACTACACCCCCGCCCTAGCCACCGCCACCCGCCGCCAGCATCGACCACACCACCATCACCAGCAACATCAGCATCACCACCACCACCGAGCCTCCGCCCCCTGCCTCGCCACCCCCTACCCTCCTCCCCGGCCACCGCAGAGACGCCCTGGCCGCCGCAGCCGCCGCCGGCAGCCCCTGCAGCTCCAGCACCAACACCCGCACCAACACACCACCACCTCCCCCGACCGCCCTAAGCCACCGCCCCGGCCACCTCAGACCACCGCCACCACCTCCATCCCCTTCACCTCGACGTCCTCCGTCGAACCAACCCGCCCCCCGCCGACCCACGACCACCACAGCCACCGCCAGCTCCCCCGCTGACCCCCCCCCCCCGACTACTGCAAACCCGAGCACCCCGACCGCCTCAAACTCTCCCTCCCGGCCGCCTCTGACCACCACCACCGACCCCTTCGTCGCCCCCTCCTCCACCACCCTGACCCCCTGCACCGCCGCCTCCGCCGCTGCTGCTGTTGTTGCTGACTGCAACTGCTGCTGCAGTCGCCGTTCCGGCCAGCCAATGCCGGAGCTCCGCCGGTCCTCCCGCCGGCGACGACGAGGCGTGGCCCCCCCCTTCACGTGGCAGGTATAAAATACCCCCTTCCTATACGTATATACATAGTTATATATATATATGTATGTATATATGTATATATATATATATATATATATATTATAATATATAATATATATTATATTATTATATAATTATATTACTGTATATATACAGTATATATATACAGTATATAAGTGTATTATATTATATATTATATAAATATGTATTTAGTATATTTTATGTATATATATATGTATATTTATATATATGGTATTATATATATTTATATATATTATATATGGTATTTTATATATTTATATATATTATATATAATTATTATTATATTATTATTACAGTATATATATACAGTATATATATATATATAATATTATATTATATATTATAAATAAGTATATATATATGTGTATTTTTTTATTTCTTTTAATATATATATATATATATATATATATATATATATTTATGTAAATTGTAATATATATAATTATATGTATATTATAAATTATATTATAATTTATTATATGTATATAAATACAGTATATATATAGTATACTATTATATATTATATTATATTTATATATATATATTTACAGTACATATGTAATATATATCTATATATGTACTTTTTATTTTTATTTTTATTTATATATATATGTATATATATATCTATTGTATTATATATATTTATGCATATTATTTATATATAATTATATTATATCTATTTAAATAAACATAATATATATATATTTTTAATATATATATATGTGAATATATAGTATATATGTACATATATATATATATATATATATATATATATATATATATATATATATATATATATATATACTATGTACTATACATATATTACTAAAATATTATGCTATATATATAACTATATTATATATACTATTATTATTATAAATACATATATCATTATATGTATATATATGTATATTTATATATGTATATACATATTTACCACTATTTATATATGTATATGTATATATATATTTATATAAGTACTATTATATATATGTATATATGTATATTTACATATGCTATTATATATAGATAAAGTATATGTATTATATATCTATATAGATATATACATATATTTATTAAGTATATAAATATTATGTTTATATATTTATATGCTCTAAAAATGTATATATGTATTAATTATAAATATATATTATGTCTTTTATTTATACTTAAGTAAATATATACTATATTGTTTAGTGTACGTTAATATTAAATGTTAAATTCACGAACCCTGTACGTCTTGAACAGAGTGCACCTACAACGCAGTCATTGACCCCAGGTCACAGGACCCCTCAAGCACGACTGCAGGAACAGATTTTTGGCACACCCAGCTTGAGGACGTAGGCAAGTATACCTTGCCAAGTTTTACTGCTTAATTCAATAAACTGTTGTATGATATTTTCAGTAATCTTACATATAACTGTGTACGTCCGAGATTACCTCGGGCACCGTCAACAAATATGTTGACATGTAGTACAGCTGACTTAGACTTTAGCAGCCCTACCTGACAGCTGTGAGGGTATCCTAATATCCTCCTAGACCCTAACACTTGTACACGCAACACGGTTGCACTTCATTTTGGGATGCAAGTTGCGTACTCGATTAGCTACCAGTACGTGTGACGTGCATCACGGTTTAGCACGAAATCAGGAATACTCGGAAAAGTTATGACTTGGCATATAGCTACATTGGGCGGAGAAGACAACTAGTAGGCGTATGGGACACCCACCTCCTTGAATGTTATACCTTCGGATACCATGCTCCTCGGAGATGGCCGATTGCAGAGTGCCCATGTGTCTGGGGGCATATGTGGCATATACTAGCCAGTCACTACGATTGGTGAATTAAGTCAGCATATGTCTAGCCTACACTTTCTCATACGTACTACGAGGTCTTTAAATTGCATTCACTTAGATGGTTAGCACACCCTTATTTACTTTATTCAGTATTTATACATAGCATGTTTTTATGTATCTTGTTATGTCCCACTGAGGACCTGGTTCTCTTCCAGATTTAGATGAGGCATACTACCCCCACAGTGTACGGTCCCGGACAGGAGACGAGGTATGCCACTGGGTAGGAGTTAGAGGAACTGTCATCAGAGTCTGTCTGATCTTTAGCAGTATGTTCACCTGGAGCTGGAGTTTCATTACCTCGATAGACGATGCTCTAGTCTATCATATTTTAGCACTTTTATTATCTTTTATAGTGGATTTGTTTCCACCAGGCTTATCTGATATGTACTATGACATTTCAGACATCAGCATTTATATATTCAGCACTTATTTCCGTATTCCTTGATATTTGGTGGATGAGATTAGACTATACATGTATTAGACTTGTTAGTATTTTAGGACAGCGTAGCACGTCTCTTTGAGTCCATTAAATTGGGTAATCCCTTAGTGACGTGTCAGCTGGCCAATGCCACGTGGCCTGGTTCCATATATTTTGGGACTGGGACGTGACATTATAGGTACAGACAACCATCCCAACTCCATTCTAAAGAAAAGTACTATTTCCAGCACAAACAAACCCTAACCTTCTAAGAAGAATTATCAAGAAAAATCCTTACTCCTGAAGGCTTTGATCTTCTTAGATGAACACAGATCCGTCTCCCTTTTGACCAACAATCCATCAATTTCACAGTACTTCATTGCAGAAATTATTAAAGAAAAGGGCAAAGTATGATGCCAGTGTCAGTATACTTTTTCCTACTACACCCAGAAATTATTAAAGCAAAGGCTAAAGTACGATCCAAATCTACGGCTGCAAACACAGTTTTCAACAGTCATTAGTGAAGGAAGATGGTCTTTTCCACCAGCATCTTCGGCCAAAATGATTGAATACTACTGTGGGGGTTTGCAGTGTTGCTATAAAATATAAACTTAATAGTAGTAGGGAATAGAATTCTTTGAACATTGATCCTTAGAAGCCAGAAACTCCTAGGAGGTCAACAAATCTTAGTAAGAACCCGATTCGGCGGTTCTTACTTGGGAGCTCATTCCCCGATGTCGGGAGCTCATTTCTCTGACGACGAGAGCGCGTTTCTCCGGCGACATGAACGCTTCCCATAATATGACCATAATTTTAAAAGATGACATAAATTTTGGAAAGAAAGAAAAATTTTAATACACGTTTATCAAAGTAATAAGAAACTAAAGATTATTTACTTTGACATCATAAAAAATCAACATGCGAATTATCTCTCTGTAACTTAGAACATAACTTTATAAATTCTAATAAATATTAAGATTTTTATAAGTTTTGATAACAATAATTAAAAAACATAAAAAAATTATTAGCGCTCGCTCCCATCACGCTCCCAACTTTAGACTCTTCTAAGTAGCTGCTATCGCTACCCGCCCCCGCTTCTGGCTTCTAAGCACTGATCTACAAACACTTTGCACTTAAAAGTCAACTGTCTATTTTTATTTTTCACTGATCCTCGGGTAAATTTAGGATAAGGTGGTTTGGCATCATGAAATTATACTATAGAATAGATTGTGCGCAAGCAGCACTTGGTAATTTGAAAAGTTATTAATTTGCTAGCTAGGAGACTTGTTCATAAATGCTGCTCATATTTATTTTGTTCAAGGATGAACAAATAACAAAATCAGCTTTTTCTTTATGCTAGTTTTCTAGTTGCATGTTGAAGGTAGCATTTTGCTGGTGTGGAATAAAGTTCAGTCCCAAAGACTTAAAGGTATACTAAATTTTACTGCATCTTTGGAGTTTGGACCACACAACTCCACATGGTTCTCTAGTGAGGATTGTGCATTGCGATGTCACTACGCATGTATGGAATGAAAGGAACAATTGGATTCATGAAATCCAGCTTGCAGAAAGAACTATGTAGTGAAGATAAGTTCAAAAGTAAGGAGACTTGAACTCTTGTACAAGGAATATTGGATTGCAGTACAATGGAAATGGAGGAAGTAATTTGAATCATAAGATAGTAATTTGAATCATAAGATTCCGTCCACGTAATTAATTGTATATGCATAATGAGTGAGATCAACTAAATCATTTGATGTCTTATTGGATGATAATTTTGAGCCACTTCCATCGAGAAAATCTTGAGGTAACTCTAGCTTTAAACCAGCATGACAAAGTCAACCAGCAGCATAGAGGGTCGCTACTTGCTAAACTTCACAGTTCCATATCAATTCAGATACAACTATTCTGACTAGGACTTCCAAATAAAACCCAAATTAGTCTAAATAGCTTGGTTGAAGGTAAATACAGTCCTAATACATCCTGAGATGGTCTCACTATCAACTAGAAAGTCAAACTAATGTAATGTGAATTAGTGTAGACACCCACCACAATTATACATCAAATATCAATACATAATGGGCAAAATGTAAATCTAAAACACACACGAGTGCGCGCGTGTATAATGGAATCACATTAAGTGATCAAGACATGCCTACTCGCTCT
This sequence comes from Iris macrosiphon, assembly GCA_036927795.1. Taxonomy (NCBI): domain Eukaryota; kingdom Viridiplantae; phylum Streptophyta; class Magnoliopsida; order Asparagales; family Iridaceae; genus Iris; species Iris macrosiphon. The sequence continues at coordinate 111,064,739 of JAYESA010000017.1, forward strand.
AAGCAGTTAAAATTAAGGGTCACTGATTATCTCTGAAACCACCAAACATTTATAAGTCCACCACCACAAGTTTCACAAGAAAAGTTATGTAATATATCAACATGAAAAGACACCACCAATGTAGTGCCCCGTTCCGCGTCGGCACTATGTACAAGAGATATCGGTTTGCTGACTCAAAAAGGATATCTTCCTTAAGAGCTCCTTGTTGAACCAGGAGATGACTGATCTAGGTGAGTGGACAGAAACTTCATTCTCTGATTCTTGCACGCCTTAATAATGAATCTGAGTTTTTGAATTTCTTGTTTGCTTAATAAGATAAGTTTGCATGAATGATAGAACGAGAACCTGTCTGCCTAAAGAAATAGAACCATTGCCATGCTAAGTATAAGAAATGTTGCATGCTAGTTACACTGACACAGCTATCGAACGAACCTTACCATGCTAGAGAAAGAAAGAGTAGAACTGCATGTTAACTTGAAGAAATAAATAGACCCGTGCCATGCCTGCTTAAATCATAGATCGTTCATATGTTTGCTTGTCATCGTGTATATAATTGCTTGTCTTGGATGCTAAAACTTGATGGAATGTATGCTCGTTTTGTTATAAGAGTAAATGCTTATCTTGTTTGTGCAGAGACTAGTAGCCCGCCCTGATGTTCCGATCCTATGGGATCTAGGGGGGTGCGGCTATTAGATAAGAGATATGTGTATTGAAAGCTTGTATTGTCACGTTGTGTGTGTTATAAGATGTGATATGCTTGTTATCGAGGAGCTTGCGGGGGATGGAGGCTAAACGACAAGTTGGGAGACTAATAGTGTGTCATGAGCTCGGGGCGTGGCTATTAGAATGGTGGATGGAGATTGATGGGGTCAGACTAATAGTGCATCCTGATTTTCCGGTCCTACGGGATCTAGGGGGCGTGGTTATTAGATAGGAGGCGGTGCTTCTGTTGAGAAGAGTTGAGTTTGTGTTAGAGAAGTTAGCTTGTTCATGGAGATAGATGCATTCAGGTAGTTAGGGAGCATGTTAGGTTAGCCTTCTTGCATACATAACTGTTTGATGCAGAGACGGACAGAGAAAGAGAACCATATGTTTATATATATGCATATGTTGCTAACTTGTATATCTGCTATAGGGATAACCGTTCGGCAAGGGTAAGAAACACAAAGAGAGTATATATATAGCATGCTTGTTCATGAACATGTGCATCTTAAAGTTTATCTGATAGTGTTTCATGCATTTGCATCGGTCGGATAATGGCTATTAGTGCAGAGCTGAACCATGACTCACAGCTGCTAATAGTATCAGATAAAGGAGTCATTGGTTAGCTGAATTATCGCTACTGATCCTGAGTTTCTCGGAGACCGAAAAGCATATAGATAGTTCATCGTGTTTGCTTGATAGAAGGATAGTTCCTAGATGGTGCAGTCCCTAGAGTCTTTGGGTATAGCTCACGAGATACGTTGCGCACACTCTGATAGTACAATAATCGGCTTGCCTTGTATGCTTGAATGAATCAAACATGAACTCTGTTTTCAAAAAGATGTTTCCAAAAGAAGTAATATGACTCCGTTCATGTGTTGCCTGTAACGAACATAGGTAAAACTAGAAAGATCACTAGTAATGTAATGTTTTATCACATGATTACTTAGTGTTGGTTTTAGTGAATGTTGCTTCTGTTCGTTGATTTTAGACTCACCAGTACTTTCTCCAAAGTGTTGACCCACCAACAGTTTGCTTATTCGCAGGTACTGGATCGTCCGAGGAAGCGATAGGCGTGCCTCATCCCCAGGACCCGAAAATCTGGTTTCGATGCCTTGAGCCGTATCGATTGCTTTGAGCTGCTTTTGTATAGAGAGACATAATGTATGGAACGATGCCTTTGTATTTAGAGAACCTCGTGTCTTGTGATTTGCCCCGTATACTCAGATGGATTATTGTTTGTAACACTGTCCCTCCGCTGCATACTCGATCGATTCGATGATAGCCAAGTCTTGTGCGGACGCAATCCCAGGCTCGCACGGCATCACGTCCCGATGGCAAACGACAATACATCCCGTGGGAGCGCCGAGACGCGGTGATTCGCGTCCGGCGGGGGCATCGTCGGGACCTTCGGGATCGGGGCGTCACAACCAATTTGCGACTTATTAGAGATTAACCTTTCTACTGATATCTATGATCAATACACACCAATGGATCAAATGTAAATTGGCATACAAATGCATGAACGGTACAAGAAAACAGGGTAGACACAGATGTTCCCACTTAGAATATATATCTTGGCTGCTTCTCTTAGAATGGTTAAATGGTTGAGATGAAGTAAATTTTCCAGATGACTAATCAATACTCTTAACGGATAACATGTAAATAGTATGTAGATGCATGAATTGTAACAAAGTTGAAAACTGCTTATATATTTTTGTTTGTAAATTTTCTAATCTTTCAACCTAGTATCAAGATAAGCTTAAAAATATGTGTGCACATGTATACTTCGAATAATCTTCTGGCCTACTTGTTTCAAATATTGGCTAATAGTCAAGACACTAGTTAGCACTATAGTATAGACTTGATATCTAGTAAAGAATCAAGAAAAAATATTGGAATCATGGTATCACCATGATTTGATGACTTTAAGTGTCTTCAGGTGCCCTAGAACTACATGGATATACCATTGGCTCGTCAAAATATATGGAATTTCGAAGTGGTTAACAACTATACTCATACGAAGGTTTGAAACCAATAGTGAAAGGAGTTATTGAACCTTGGTTTATGATGAGGTCCATTTCCTAAAAGGCCTTGGACTGTAGCGGAAGCATTGACATTAGCCATTCCAGAGGAATTTGAGATCACAAGTAGAAGAAATAGAGAGAATTGGGTATCATGAACATTAGGGTTTATTGAGGAGAAGAAGAGAAGAGAAGTACAATCAAGAAACAATGATCAAATCATAACTGCCTCTTTCCTCCCCCTTCACCCTTATTTATAGTTGGAGGCTACTCCAATACAATGCAAGAAAATAAATAAAGAATCAGTAACAAACTTGGTTGACGTGGCTAACGACTGCTGATGTGGCTAGACAATGATGGATTGGTTGGCAATGATGAGAAGGAATTAGGCTCTCGAATTGGCTCTCTGTTGATATTGAGCTTCACTGTTACTACTGATACTGAGCTGATACTCTTGATAATAACATGTTGTGCTGGAAATCTTCAATCTACCTGAGCCCCCATACTGAGCCTTGCCACAATAAGCCACAATTGCAGGTACTTTCAGCCAGGTTCCTAACAATACCCCCCCCCTTATTTTGACCTTGTCTCAAGGTCAAAGGAAAAGTTTTTATAAAATTATCATAAGGTTCCCATGTTCCGGTGTCCTCACTTCCTTCCTTCCACTGAATGAGAAGATCAACAGCTGCCTTGCCCTTCCTTTATACTAATCTTCCCTGTAAAATCCAATTAGGTTCATGAAATATCCATGTATCTTGCACAGGAGTCCCTTCTTGAACTATAACCTTGTTGCTAAGATGTTTTTTAAGTTGTGACACATGAAACACTGGATGAAGTTGAGCTTCCTCAGGCAATTCCAACCTATAAGCCACTGACCCTATCCTCTCAATTATCCTGTAAGGACCATAATACTTGGGTGAAAGCTTTTGTGTTCTTCTTTGAGCCAATGTAATCTGCCTATAAGGTTGAACCCTCAAGTAGACCATATCCCCTAATTCAAATTCTCTTTCAGTTCTTTGTTGATCAGCATACCTCTTCATCCCCTCTTCATCCTTTTCCTAGCCAATTTCATATTATCCTTCAAGAGATGTAAAGAATTCTCTTGAGGATATAGCTTCTGCTACTAAATTGTCCTTAGCAGTATCAGGAAGATAGGTAAGAAGATCAGGGGGTTTTCTACCATACACAGCTTCAAATGGTGCCATCCTGGTAGAAGAATGACAGTTAGTATTAAACCAAAATTATGCCCATGCCAAGTGCCTACTCCACTGTTTTGGTTTATGACTGCAAAAGCATCTGAGATAGGCCTCTATGCACCTATTGGTGACCTCAGTTTGGCCATCAGATTCAGGGTGGTATATTGTACTATAATGTAGCTTAGTTCCCTGCAATTTGAAAAGCTTCTTCCAGAAATTGCTGGTAAAAATAGGGTCCCTGTCAGAAACAATTGTTTTGGGTAAACCATGTAGTTTACAAACCCCTTCCATGAAAACTTGGGCTACAACTTCTGCATTATAAGGATGGTTCAATGAAATCCATTGATAGGTCCTCCCAAATTCTTCAAGTAGGGGTAAAGGTTGGAGAAGACCAGTTGGAGATGAAGTTTCAGTCTTGTTTTGCTGACAAACTTCACAATTCCTCACATAATCCTTGATTATCCTCATCATACCTTTCCAATAACATGTCCTTTTCAACCTGAGGAGTGTTTTGCTATATCCAGAATGGCCTCCATTGGGAGAGTCATGGTGCTCCTCTAGCATAGTAGTGATGAAGGAAGATTGAGGGTCCAAAAATAATTTCCATTTGTAATATAACATCACATCCTTAACAGTATACTTGTTGCCATCTAACTGTCCCTGAGCCCATTCTTCCAGTTTCTTTTGATAGAAAATTGATCCACTCATTTGTGTCTTGAAGTCCAAGATCCAACTGGGAGTAACAGTGGTAATTGCAGCTAATTCACCTTCACCTCTTCTAGATAAACTGTCAGCAGCCTGGTTATCCCTTCCTTTCTTATACTCCACTCTGAAATGGTAGCCATGCAACTTGAGCACACACTTATAACGAGCATCAGTAGAGATCCTTTGATCTAACATATATTTTAGTGATTTATGATCTGTTTTTATATAATAAACTCCCTGCCCAACAGATATTGTTTCCACTTTTTAATAGCCAATAGTATTGCAAGCATTTCCTTTTCATATGTAGATAGCAGTTTAGAACTTCCCTTCAAACCCTGACTTAGATAGGCTATGGGTTTCCCCTCCTGCATTAAAACTGCTCCTATTCCCTCCCTAGATGCATCACATTCAAGGACAAAATCTTTTTGAAAATCTGGCATTCTCAGAATTGGAGGCTCTGTTAGTGCAGTCTTCAATTCTTCAAAGACTTGATGAGCTTTACCATTCCAGCCAAAAGCATTTTTCTTTAATAGTTCAGTTAAGGGTTTGGCTATGGACCTATAACCCTTAACAAATCTTCTGTAGTACCTAGTAAGTCCAAGGAACCCTCTCAACTCCTTCAAAGATTTACGAGGAGGCCACTTTTTGATAGCTTGGATTTTTCTTTGGTCCACTTCCACCCCTCTATCAGATATTACATGTCCCAAATAATCCACCTGATGTTGAAAGAAATAGCATTTACTTCTTTTGATTCTCAGCTGATGTTCTGCAAGCTTGAGGAATACCTGCTCTACATGAATGAAATGATCCTCTAACTTGGTGTTATATATCAGTATATCATCAAAGAAAATTAAGACAAATCTTCTCAAAGTATGCCTTAAAAATATCATTCATCATAGCTTGGAAGGTAGAGGGAGTATTTGTAAGCCCAAATGGCATTACTAAAAACTCATAATGTCCCTCATGAGTTTTAAATGTTGTTTTATAGTTGTCTTCCTCAGCCATCCTAACTTGATGATACCCAGACCTTAAGTCTAGTTTAGTGAAATATTTTGAACCATTAAGTTCATCAAACAACTCTTCTACAAAAGGAATAGGAAACTTACCTTTGAGTGTAGATTAATTGAACATCCTATAGTCAATGCACATTCTCCAGCTGCCATCAGATTTTTTCACCAATATAACAGGTGAAGAGTAAGGACTAGTGCTAGGTCTGATAACCCCAGTACTTAGCAACTCATGTACTTATCTTTCTATCTCATTTTTGTGCACATATGGATGTCTATAGGGCCTACTACAGACTGGTAAAGCCCCAGGTAGGAGTGGAATCATGTGATCATAGCTCCTTTGTGGGAGAAGTCCCCTAGGTTCTTCAAAGAGAATTAAATTTCTCTAGCAACTGACTAACTGCTGGTGGTAAAGCTTCACTCTCCTCTTTGACTTCAGTTAAAGAACACAACTATACAAAGAACATTTGAGATTTCTGCCTCCACTCTTTACTTCCAGCCTCTGCCAAGTTTTTCCCTGGCAGTTGGATCCCTCTAAGTTGATGAGGTACACCCTTAAGCTCATGTGTCATAGTAAGGTTTTTGAAATTCCATATAATATCTCCCAATGTGCTCAACCAATTTGCACCCAAGACTAAATGGCAGCCAGTTATAGGAAGAATAAATCTGCCACTAACTTATTGCCTTGACAGTCAATGACTACATCTTGGCTTAAACCTTGACTTTTCAGTTTCTCTCCATTTGCCACCATCACCTCAAAGGTATTTTTATTACACACTAGTAGGCCAATTCTAGTACTGAATGTAATGTCTATAAAACTATGAGTTGACCCAGAGTCTACCAATATGAACTGGTTTGTTGCTTAATGTTCCTCTCAGTTTCATTGTTGAATGGTTAAGATTCACTGATAGTGCTTGTAAAGAGATGGCAAAAGATCCAGGAATAGTGTTCTGATTTGTTGGTTCTTCCCTTTCCTCTTCAAGAATGTTGTTTCCTGAGTCAACTTCATTCAGTATCATGTACAGCCTTTTTTCCTTGCACCTATGACCTCTGAGCCATTTTTCATCACATGAGAAACAAAGTCCTAGGTTCTTCCTCCTGGCTAATTCACTTTCAGTGATCTTAGTAGCAGGTTGGGTAACTGAAGCCTGAGAACTCTTGGCAAAATGAAATGTATTGGTAGATGCACTTGATTTCTTTGTATCTTCAGAATTCTGCAAGCTTCCTTGGAACCCTTGCACACCAGCTGAGGTCAGGGTCTTGGAACTTGAAAAACTGAATTTAGTTGATTTCCTCATGGCCACCAACTTAGCTTCATACATCCTAGCCAGTTGCATGGCTTCAGACAGAGTCATTGGATGAGCTATCGACACTTCAAATCTGATTTCATCTTTAAGACCACCCATATACTGACTGATCAGGCAGATATCATCAATTCTCCTTATTCTTTTGGCTAATTTTTGGAATGCAGAGTTGTATTCCTGAACACTGCTCTCCTGGTTGAGAATTTTGAGCTCAATTACATAATATGTAAATTGAGATTAACCAAATTCAAGCTTAATATTTTGAAGGAAATCATCCCAACTCACATACCCATCTCTGGAACTGATAAACCAGTCATACCAATAAGCAGCTCTTTCCTTCATCTGCACTGAACAAATCTTGACTCTATCCCTAACTGGAATATTGTAATAATCAAAATAGTGATCTACTCGTAAGAGCCATTCTTCAACTTCAGTAGTGCCATCATATTCAGGGATTTTCAGCCTAGGTGCAACAGGTTGCCAATTCTTTCCCTGATAATTATTTCCTGCTTGGTGATCATTTCTAGGTGCAGACTGATGATCAGGTTGATTTTGCTGCAGGTTTAGCCTAGTGCTTGTGTTATTAACACCTCTAATTTAAGAATTGTACTGATAATTAGGGTTTTGATTCACTCTTTAGTGAGGAGTGTGAACTGCTTCATTGTTGTTATTAACACACACTGGCTGGTTGAAATTTGAAGCTTGTTTTGGTGTTTCCCGAGAACCCATGGAATTAGCATTTACAACTCTCTTAATATGAAACAATTCATACATTACTCTTTCAAATTTAGAGCTGAGTTGATCGAATCTACCTTCCAAAGCTTGAACCCTAGCTTCTCCAAGCAATGGTGCTCGTCTTGGTGGAGATCGGTGGAGATCCATGGAGAGATCCATGGCAACTCATGCTTGGATCCTCGTCTGCTTCTATGTGTGGATCGATGAAGTCCTCTGATACCAATTGATGAGGTCCTTTTCCTAAAAGGCCTTGTACTGTAGCAGAGGCATTGACATTAGTCATTACAGAGGAATTTGAGATCACAAGTAGAAGAAATAGAGAGATTTGGGGATCTGGAACATTAGGGTTTATTGAGAAGAAGAGAAAAGAAGTACAATCAAGAAACAATAAACAATAAACAATGATCAAATCATAACTGCTTGTTTCCTCCCCCTTCTCCCTTATTTATAGTTGGAGGCTACTCCAATACAATGCAAGAAAGTAAAGAAAGAATCAGTAACAAACTTGGCTGGCGTGGCTAACTGACTGCTGATGTGGCCAGGCAATGATGGATTGGTTGGCAATGATGAGAAGGAATTAGGCTCTCAAATTGGCTCTCTATTGATACTGAGCTTCACTGTTACTACTGATAGTGAGGTGATACTCTTGATAATAACCTGATGTGCTGGAAATCTTCATTCTACCTGAGCCTCCATACTGAGCCTTGCCACAATAAGCCACAATTGCAGGTACTTTCAGCCAGGTTGCCAGGTTCCTAACAGTTTAGTCATATCTTTTGTAGAAAGAACTCTGGTGATATACCTGCATCTTAAGGTCCTCTTTCAAACCCTACAATGCAGTATAGTATAATCATGGAAACAACTACATCACAAGGTCTAACTGATGTTTAGTGTAATCCAAGTAACGAGACTGAGGTGGACGAATTTGGGTTTAGATCTATGTTACCTTCAAATTGAATTCAATTGAAAGAAGAAGAAAAATCCAATCTCAAAACAAACACCATAAGACTTCAGGATCAAACCAAGAGCAAATATCCATTGGGTTTAGTTTCAGATTTATTGGTTTAGTCACTATCACTGAGTAAATCGTAAGTGTACTGTGTAAAATAATATCATCCAAGGAGACTGAAGTATCAGAAGAGTACCTACCACATCCAACACATTAACATTAAGATGAATCAAATGAAACAATGCACAACCATAGGTTGTCTTACAAGACAAAGTGAAAGACTCAAAATAGCCTCCCATCCCCGCCACCCACACACTATTTTGAAAAGGAAAAGAACAATGATGCAGTGATGCACAATGATGCTGAATGTGTGCTGTCCCAACTAACAAGCAAGAAGACTAACCCACTAGTTGGTCCCCTAGTAAAAAAAACCTACATGGCCATCAACATTGATACAGTACAAAAGCCTTGGTCAAAGACAGAAGCCATCAGTGACGCCCACAGGAAGCATGGACACTTTTCATAAAGAACCTCACCGGTGTCAGACATCTGTTAAACACAGACACTCCTCGAACACACACCGAACTGAGCGTTACTGTGTCTAACTTGAAATAATGGTCAAATTCGATAGAACACAGAGAAGACACAGTATGGACGCATGTCAGACACGAACCTGGACACTGTCACACTCGTGGCCAGCAATTCACCAAACTACACATCATCTTTAAGATACGACATCTACATAAGCAGGATCTCGTATCTGTATTTGAAAACAAATATATCAAACAGATTAACTTTGTCATGGATAAAAGATCAACTTTTCAGTTTCAATCAAAGGGCTAGTTTGGTTGGTGTATTTTCCATTCCCACTGACACTTTTGCAAAAAACGGCAATGGAACCTCGTTTGTTCCCTGGTATTTGCCCGCCCTTTTCTGCCAAACAAATCGGTGAAAACACCTAAGCCTCAGGGGTTACCAGTTGGCATTTCCCATTTTCCGTTTGCCATTTCTGTTTAAATTGGAACCAAACTAGCCCAAAATGTAGATCTTTAAATTGCCAACCATTTTTTTCATTTGCAACATTGCTAAGAATTTGAGAGACAATGTTTCGTATCTGAAATAGATGTCTTAAAGCAGCCAGACTTTATCAGGTCAGGTCAACACATATCCCTTAGCAAGATACTTAGAACATTTTTTGACAATGATTATTTCCAAAACATTTAAGCTAAATCCTCAAATTCATAGTTATTTAACAAATTGAACTTCACAATTATGTTACAATAACAATTTCTAATAGGCCATGTTATGCATCTCAAAAAAAAATAGGTCATGTTACTTCCAATGTGAGGGATTGTTTTAGTAATTAATATAACATGTTTCCAGACTTTCTATCCTTCTCAAGTATATTGTAAGGAACCCTATATCTGGAATTCAATCCCCTCTATGACGTAATATGGTGTAGAGTGTATGTATATAGTAGCTTGAATAAATTTATATCTACAGCAGTGTACCCTTGTCGCACGTTTTACAAATTTTGTGTGTCCCATATTCATGCTACTTAGTGTCTAATCCGTTGAACCTTCGCAAAAACACATTCAAGCTCAACAACCAGTCGCCCGCCAAGGTCAAGGGCCAAACACGCCACTACGGTGGGACCAAAAGATTAATTTTCTCAGTGTCTGACAAGTTGCCGAAACTTAGCAAAACACCATATGATACTGTATTTCATAGTGGACGTCGTGGTATTTGAACTCCACCTCTTCTTTCCACACTACTGGATAGGAACGGCTCTTCCTCAACCATTTGTTGATATCCAAAACTATTATTGTCATGATGGAAGCTTCCAATAGTTTCAGTCTGGAAGGGCTCAAAACTTTGTCATAACCAAAGCTTGGGAGTTTGGAGAAACTTGCACATTGTTTATCATGGTTAGGAGTTCCTGAATAACATCGCAAAATGAAGATCATGAAATGTGACAGCAAGCATAACGCAAAAAGAGAGTCATGATGTAATCTAGTTACTCAATAATTTATAATCACTCTCCTTTGTTAAATATGTAATGCTATCAAGGTTCCATAAGCGTGATAGAATCTTAGTTCCTTGTGTTTCTCTTAGATTTTATTTTTTTTAAATGTGCTAATATTTAAAGTGATCCCTAAGGCAGTCATCATCAACATCTTTGTCTCTCATCGGAATGGGGCCACTTGTGGAGCATAAGAAACCTTCATAACATTTGAAGTGATCCCTAAGGCAGTCATCATCAACATCTTTGTCTCGCATCGGAATGGGGCCACTTGTGGAGCATAAGAAGCCTTCAGAAAGATTTGACAAAGATTAATACGATCGGTTGTCGACGTGATTTCAATACTCTATGTTGGTGCCAAATTCCTAGCCAAGGTAAGTACAAGCACAAGAGGTTCATGCCATAAAACTAGGTGGTCAGTTGGGAGGTAGATAGACCTACCTTTTGGATATCCAATTTAAGATCATGCAACCAAGGAGCATCCTCCAAGCAGGAAAGGATGTAGGTACGTTGTTCTGGGGGCACGTGTGTTCATAGATTTTTTAAAAGTTCCAAAATTGGTAGTAATAATTTATGTTTATCTGTCCAAATATTACTTGTGCTCCACCTGATTTGATAAAAGAACAAGTGTGCCCCACATATCTCATGCTAAAAGTTCCAAAGACTACTTGTGTCACACTCAATTTGTTGAAAGAATACGTGGACCCACCCAGTGTAATAAAACCTAGCAACATCCATGACCACAAAAATTGCTCTCCAAATCAACTTTTTTCGATACAAATGTTATCTTTATATAAGTGCCCTCATGACAAAAAAAATTGTATCCGTCCCTACCTCTAATAAGTCCTCCTAGATTATAAAAAGTCTAAACAAAGAGGTAAGATGATAGTATACAACTTGCTATCGGAAATTGCATTCATCTCTGACCCATTAAGCAAAGAGTGACAAGTAATGGCAATCCCGTGCTGTCTCCAGAGCAGTATCCAATATAATATGAGGATTGTTTTTCTTAGTGACACCATTCTTCATCTCTATCATCTTTCAATCTTCCCCCACTCTATGTATCAAGAAAGAATCATGAGAATAACATTCAGATTAAATTAACACATGCCTCCTTCCATTATTGATGGGGGGGACAACTGCATATAGTTAAAAGAGCTAAAGACCTTATTTTAGGACATAGAATGTCTATTTCACATATCTAGGATCTGAATCCTAACAGAAAACATCAAGCATTATACTATTGTTCCCCCCAAATCTCTTTGAATATCCTTGTCCAGCATTATGTCTTTGCATAACCTTTCTTCTGATTCATCAAGTTTCTAACCTCATGTCCAACAATAACAAATTTAGTTTCTTCATTCTTGATGGTGACAATGTACACTAGTCACTATACCAAGTGACCAACCACTGAGACAAGGTTACCATTCTTGGAATTAAAAAAGAATGCACTTGGATAGAGCCAAGCACAAAAGTAACAACATTCAGTGGTAAAAGATGCAAGGCGATGTTGGTAAGTGTCAACCTCTAACAAAGTGCCAAGTACATGCCTACCGTGCCAAGCCTCCATATCCACCATCAGTTGACAATTCTTTTTGCAGTGTTCTAGAAATTTAGATTAAGAACCGCAAACCGAACGAGTAATCAGTCGTTTATTCCAATTAATTGTGTGGCTGATTACAAAATTTCAAAGTGTCTGCATAAATGCAATGAAATCAGCCAAGTAATTTGGTTAACCAAAAATCAACTTAGAGCTGAGTTCATAATGGACGCTCAAGATAACATTGATCCTTGTCTTTGTCCCTTAACATACAAAGATGAATTTATTATATTACAGTATACACCGAAAAAATATTGACCTCGGGATCTCAAAATTGTTTTCCAAAAGATAAATTTATGAGTTGACTTTTATTTATGCTAGTTGACTTCTATTTATTCTAGCAAGCAAAGACACTCCGACAACCAGTGCCATTTCAGTGTCACGCCATGTTGGACACATATTGGACACAGAATAGACACTGCAAAACACACTAAGACACCTCAAAATTAATGCCGTGTCCTTATCGTGTTGTATTCATGTCCATGCAATATAGATTTTATGTTACCACAGATCCTCCACATATGCAAGGCTGGTATACATCAAAATCTTATTGCACATTGCAAATCACAACAAACACAAACTCCAAAAATGAGGAAGAGACAACTCACAATGAAGAAGCACATCTAATATTCATGACTCTCTCATATTCTTAAACCCATAAAATGAGATTCCAACATTCCAACAATCAATTGTCAGTCATTCATAAATTTATTACTTCTCTTCAGTTAGGCTCACTATATAACAAAGGAGTGGATGGCAAGGCCGCCTTCCACCTCAGAAAGGATCTTAAACTGATAAAAAAAAGGCTTTGCTTTTATATGTATCATGTTAGTGACATGGTTGAGTATCAGCAGTGGTTAATATATGCATCCTACATTTTATTTTATTTTGCAGTTTGTAATTCTTCTATCTGGAGAATTAAAGAATATAACAAGATGAGTTAAACACAGAAATTTGAATAATCATTATTCATGATGTCTTCCTCAGAGTTCCTGATGCATCCAAAACCACCATTCCCTGAATGTGCATGTGTAGTTATCTAGGTCACACACCTAGAATGAAACAAGGACTTCAGCTTAGTTTACTATGGATCCTTCAAGATTGACTACGATACTCCTAACTAAAACATGCCTTATTAATTCCAGCATGTAAACTACCCAACACAACCTGACGGAAAATTGACTGAAGCAGCCACAGTAATATGAACCTAGTACAAATCCAAGACAAATCACAAAGTTCACAAAATGTATGGAAATTGGTAGATAAATCATCCCTAGAATGATTATAAAATAGATATTCTAGACTTCTAATACAAATTTACACAAAACAACACCAAAGCCTTTATCCCAAATGTTTTGGTTGGCTAACTATTTCTACTGACAACACAAACTCCAAAAATGTGTGAGACAAGTTGCAATTAAAAATTCATCTAATCATCATATGACACCAACAGATTCCTAAGCCATAATAATGTGATCTCAACAATTAAATGTCAGATTTATTTATAAATTAGTTACTTCTCTCAAATTATGCTGCAGTATATAACACAGGAACAGATGGCAAGGCCACCATCAACCTCATATAGTCTCTCAAACTGATAAAAGACTGATCGTGTACGTATCATGTTAGTGCCATATTAGAGTATCAGCAGTGACTTATATATGCAGCCTACATTATTAGGATTAAGAGTTTGTAATTTTTATCTAGAGCATTTTAGGGGAAACAATGAGATGAGTTTCAAGCAGAAGTGATGCATTATAACAATGTAACTGGTTTCAGGTTAGGATTCGGAAACAAAATATAGGAAAGGTTAAAACTCTGAGATATGCATATTGACAGTGTACAAATTAGAGTTAGGGATTAGAATAATTAGAGTATCAGCAGTGACTTATATATGCAGCCTATATTATTAGGATTAAGAGTTTGTAATTTTTATCTAGAGCATTTTAGGGGAAACAATGAGATGAGTTTCATGTTAGTGCCATATTAGAGTATCAGCAGTGACTTATATATGCAGCCTACATTATTAGGATTAAGAGTTTGTAATTTTTATCTAGAGCATTTTTAGGGGAAACAATGAGATGAGTTTCAAGCAGAAGTGATGCATTATAACAATGTAACTGGTTTCAGGTTAGGATTCGGAAACAAAATATAGGAAAGGTTAAAACTCTGAGATATGCATATTGTACAAATTAGAGTTAGGGATTAGAATAATTAGGGAAGTTGTTTAAACAGTGATAATACGTCTACTTCTAATGCTCCCATTGCATTCAGCACTACCCTTAACTGTGCATTGTGCATGCCAGAATTATATGTTGCAAATGCAAGACAAACCTGAGAGAAGAGAGTTGCAGCTTGGCAAGTGTCAACCATAATCAGCAATTCCTTGAATCTGAAAGAAGCAAATAATGAGAAACTAGGAGAAAGTTGAATACTAAAATAATAGTGAGAAAGAAATAATAAACCAATAATATCATTCTTGTTTCGGGGGTAAGTAAGAACTACAAGAAGAAACGGTCGAAAAAGTAGCAAGTACGTGCAAACAAACCTATGCTTCTCTTTCATTTGTTCCACCGCATCGGCTAAGTCATGGCTTTGAAGTTCTTCATTGTCTTGGAACTTCAAAAACTCATCTCCCCCATGTCCAGTCATGTAGAGAAGTATGTGGCTCCCTTCATCACTTAAGAGTCGCTTTGATCTCGGGACAGCACTTTCATGCCTTCCGGTCAATACTCTCAAAAAATTCTCAACTGTTACTTCATATCCTCGATAATCAACCTGAGAATGGAACCCGAATAATAGTCTAACGATGATCAGTTATATAACCAATTCTTCAATTACAGTCCTCAAGATATACAGTTCAACATAAACAACTTTTTTTCTTTAAACATAGCAAGGGCTTTGCGAAAAATTCAAGTTCTATGGTAGCCATAAGATACTATCTGCATATTAAAGTATAATCTAGTCTACTACAACGAAATCAGAGACCACAAGCTCAAGCGAAACAATATTTGGCCAGAAGCATCCTATGCCTAAAACACCAAGACATGGTTAGGAAACTCACTTCGACATTGTCACCGTACAAGTTCAGCTGATGATTCTCGTTGTTGAAAACTTGCGCCGGGTAGTTGTTCCTAGCATTGCACGCCATGTCGTCTGCCAGCATGAGTATTATCCGTTCGTCGGGGATCCCCAGTCGCTTTACCGTCCTGAACCAGAAAAAATAGCCCTTTGACATCCTCTTTTATAACATTGCTCTAGGACAGGCCAAGAAAAAAAAATCAAAAAAAATATGAAACCATGCACTAACCTATACAAAGATAAAGTATTTGCCATGTGCCGATAGTTAAACCTGTTCAGGAACGGAACAAATTAGTAAAAATAAACATAATTGAAACTTTATTACACGCAATACTATCAA
Organism: Iris macrosiphon; assembly: GCA_036927795.1. Classification (NCBI taxonomy): domain Eukaryota; kingdom Viridiplantae; phylum Streptophyta; class Magnoliopsida; order Asparagales; family Iridaceae; genus Iris; species Iris macrosiphon. The sequence goes on from JAYESA010000017.1 coordinate 111,080,405, forward strand.
ATAGGGATCTGGTATTATTGACCTAGCAAATTAAAATTTGCAGAAACATAATTGATTCTTCTTATTTTTCCCTGTTGTGAGTGCTGTTCGCAGGAGCATTGAGCATGCAAATAATAAAAAGTCGGAAACTTTCGGCATTGAGCATGCAAATAGTAAAAAGTATGGAATGGGTTTAGTTGGTTACCAGAAGCGAGAGGTGCAGACGAGGACCGCCCAGTTGTTGTTGTGGATGGTAGAGGACGAAGAAGGAGATGGGAACCAAATCAATAATGATGAGAATAAGAATATAATAGATAGCTGGAGGCGTTTGGGCGCATGGATCGCCATGGCCATAAATTCTTCTTTCTTTTCTTCCTCTTTCTTCTGTTAGCAAGCAGCAGATCAACACGAAAAAAAGGAGCGGCGATGGCAACGGGTAGGGTCGGGTCGGTCGGGTCGGTTTCAGATCGGGTCAGTCGGGTTTGACCCATTAACATATAATCTTATCAATACCTATACTATACTATTAGAGCATCTCCAACCCTATTGTCTTTACTTTTTTTGTGATTCCTATGTGGCATGAGCCACAAGATAATATCTTTTCTATATAGCAATATTATATTCACACAAGACAATGAGATAGAAAAGTGTTCTTCAATGCAAAGGTATTGAGAAGACAATAAAAACTACTTTTTTTTCAACTTACAAGACAACTTTTTCACTTATTCTTTTTTTTATAAATATTTTTATTCATAATTGATGATGTGGAAGTAAAGCATTGTGAAGTCCATTGTCTAGTTCTAGACAACCAATTTCACATTGTCCTTGTCATGTCATTGTCATCAACCAACTTCATATTTGCATTGGTCCTACGTATTTTGGGACTGGGACGTGACAGTAGAAAAATCGACAGTCCTATTTATATTAAGGACTGTAGAATTTTCTACAGTCCTAAAATTATATAGGACTGTAGGCATTTCAACAGTCCTAAAAATTTAGGACTGTGGAAAATTCTGCATTCCTGTATACTTATAGGACTGTAGAAATTTCTACAGTCCTGAATGTTAAATTAAATTATGATGTTAAAATAGAAATTATTTTTTTGTCTTATAGTCATGCCCCTCGGAAGGACACTGTGGATGAAGATATCATGAGAAGACGCCCTACTGCGTCAATGCGTAAGGAACGCACAGTTTCGCGTACTATTGAACCAGGCGTCACTATCCGCGAGCCCGAGGCACGCCCTAAAGTGAGGAAACGTCGATTGACAAAGAAGATTGTCGCTCGTTCGAAGAGACGTGCTCCTCATAGTTCTTCCGGTTCTTCTTCCTCCTCCGATGAGGACATGCCAAATGTCCCAAATCGGCCTACTGATAGTTCAGGACCTTCTCAACCTGCAGATAGTCCTGTCGAAAGTCTCCCACAAACTCTCGAAAACCGGGCTACTGATGGTTCAAGACCTTCTGAGCAGCCAGATAGTCCAGTCGACACTCGTCCAAACGGTTGCTCTATGTTACCGTCGATCGAAAACCATATTGCATACCAAATATGGAACAATCCGGTAAGTACATTACGTTATGATAAATTTATATATAGTTGTAAGTTCAAAGTTCATCCAATTATTTATAGATAAGTACATTTTACATAGAGGTATAATTTCATCCAATTGTTTACTTTTCAGGAGAGTTCTCGTATGTTGACGGTGATCAACCACGGGAAAAAATGCAATACATGGAGGTATGAATTATTGGAAGACGATGTGAAGGCAAAAATCAGTCACACCGGTCTATAATATTTGGGTAGCTACTCATATACGACGGTGGATAATACACTGATTTCAGCATTTGTAGAACGATGGCATCCAGAAACCAACACTTTCCATCTACCCAATGGGGAGTTGACGATTACCCTTGATGACGTCCATCATATATTGGGACTTTGGGTTGATGGTCGAGTCATGATGAATCAAACTTTTGATGAGCCGAGCATCAACTTTTATGACTATATTGTGGATTATGTATCAGGGTGTCTGGGAGTTGATGCCACTAGTTTTACTAGTCTTCGAGAATTCAAGAAATCCTACGGACTTCCTCTAAAATATTTGGAGGAGATATTCGCGGAGCCAGCCCCCGAAATTGATAATAGCGAAAATATGGCCCGCGGATATATGCAGTTCATCTTAGGGGCTGTCGGCATTACGGATAAGTCTGGAACGTCCATACATGCCAAATATCTCCTCAATTTGGACAACATTGACACGGTGGACGATATTTCTTGGGAAAGCGGTATACTAGCATATCTTTACCGCGAGCTTGGTGCGGCATCCCGCGTGGGTTCGAAGACAATATCCGGATGCCAGACTCTACTCCATGTATACCTTTGTCAACTTGTATACATAAATTTAAATTTTATTGTTTATTTTTGGACTAATATTTTTTTAACCTGGTTACGTGAAGGCATGGATATACGAACACTTTCCAACCCTGCAGCGGGCGAAACTGAATCGAGGGTATGACGAGAACCTGCCTAGAATGTGCCGATGGAAGCCAACTAAGGAAAATGCCAAACGTTCTCACACATTGGCCGCCCTTCGAAATGTACTCGAAGATATGACGACAGAAGAGGTGAATTTAGACCTAATTTTGTACTTAATTGGTTAATTGACTAATGTTATGCTAAATGACGTTATGCTAAATTTTATGCAGTGCAGATTATTTGGGATCCATACCGTGATTTGCGACAGACAACCCGTCCATTGCAACCAGTCGATTTATATCACGGTCTTATCAGTTGTCATGAAATCGATGAGGCTTATATGCCGGATAGAGTGCTCCGTCAGTTTGGCTACGTACAAACTGTCCCAAGTCGCACTTTGAAAATGATTACTCCTCCGCGCGGTACAAAACCGCTAAACTATATTCCTGCGGCGTTCAACTGGGTATCGGCCTTCTTCATCGAGTGGCAGCGCCACGTTATTAGGGATACCGAACGGTAAGCAGCAACCAATATGACGGAGTGTAGCGACGACTACCTCGCCTACTACGCCGGTGTCGGACTACCTACCTTGTTCCAACGCGGAGGGGATATTGTGCGTGTACCTTCAGATCTTTCTGCCAAATCGGTCTTGTATATTGCACTGGTCAAGATTGTGAGCCAACTTCTAGACTTTAAGTTTGATATTTGTAACTGTTTATAACCAAAAAATTTAATTCTCATGAATAGGCAAGGAAAGTGAAGAAGTTTGGAAGAAGCCGCGTAAGTTGCCAGGGTTCGAATTATATGGCAATCAATAACGAACTCCAACAAATTGACAACGTTGAAGATTTTCCTTTTTTGGAAAATAGAGAGCAACGTACAAAGGGGCGGCATGAAGTTTAGGCACCGTTTGAAGACTTGTAAAACTTTCAATGAATATGACTTTTGAGAATTGTAAAAGTTTAAACTATGAATTTGAGTTGTATAACTTTGAATAAATTTGCAACTATTGACACTTTGAATTAATTTGCTTCAAATGCTATAATTTGGTAATTTGCTACAATTGCTACATACATACAATTTGTGTTCAAAACTTTAAATTTTGCTGTATACATACAGTTGTCAAATGTGCAGGCAGTGGAGCTAATTTTACTTATAACTGTGCATACAGACAGTAGATAAAGTTTAGTAGTCACAATTTTGACAGTCTTAGTATATACTAGGACTGTCAAAATTGTGACAGTCCTAAAGTTACATATAACTGTGCTTATAGACAGTGGGTTAACTTTTGGACTGTCACAATTGTGACAGTCCTATTATATACTAGGACTGTCACAATTGTGACAGTCCTAAAGTTACATATAACTGTGCTTATAGACAGTGGGTTAACTTTAGGGCTGTCAAAATTTTGACAGTCCTAGTATATACTAGGACTGTCACAATTTTGACAGTCCTAAAGTTACATATAACTGTGCTTGTAGACAGTGGATTAACTTTAGGACTGTCAAAATTGTGACAGTCCTAGTATATACTAGGACTGTCAAAATTGTGACAGTCCTAAAGTTACATATAACTGTGCATACAGACAGTGGGTAAAGATTAGGACTGTCACATTTTTGACAGTCCCAGTATATACTAGGACTGTTATAATGTTGACAGTCCTAAACTTACATATAATTGTGCATACACAGTGGATAAAGTTTAGGACTGTCATAATTGTGACAGTCCTAGTATATACTAGGACTGTCACAAATTTGACAGTCATAGTTTTCTGACACTTTTACATATTGACAGTCCTAGAATCCTATTAGCGATTAGTATCAATGCACAACATACAATCAAAATCTATTAGTATCAATTAGATAACTCCTTTCATTACACAACATACACACAACATACAACATATAGTTCAATATACAGTTAAACATACATGGCTCATTGCACAAAATATATTTCAATATACAGTATCAATCGATTAGAATATCAAAGTAGTCGTCCGGCATGATTTTTGGATCCTCCATCTTCATCATCTTCTTATAGGAACATATTGCATCCGTGTAGGGTGTCGTCCATGCGATCGCTTCCTCTGGTGTGTGTTTATACCAAAGCGTAGAAGGTAGCGGAATAGGAGAATGACCGATCAACCTTGGGATGACGAAGTATTGTCCGACAAGCCCTATGCAACATAGATTGGATACTCCGTGTTCGGCCGCTGGGGCACATATTGAAAAGAAAGTATTGTTAATACCTTGTGAGATAATTACAATAGGTATCTTATACCTATTAGAGAATACGTAAGCAGCAGGCGGGACATCCATGTAATGGTCTGGTCCGGTAACTGTTTTCGTACAAGGTATGCCTGCCAACAAATCTCCAACAATTTTTTCGCCAAGTATCTGGCTATAGAAGGCTAGTCGCGACTCCAACTCCTCGTACAGCTCTTCCCTAACATGTCTCCATCCTGCTTCAACTGAATAGCCTACTTGTCTTGCTAGTGCATGATATCCACAATGGTCATCCTTAGGAATATCAACAATAGACCAAATGAAATTTCGTATCTCAGGTAGGAAATTTTCAATGTATAGACTATAAGAATCAGAAAAGTTATCAAAACCCTCCGCCGTGACTGCATCGTTCGTTTTCTGTTTCTTCCCCCTTCGAATAGTAAGCTTACTCTTTTTCTGCGGAAATACCCCCTATCCATTACGGACTTTGCCTCCAAACTGCGTTCGATATGTTCAAATAAGGATGGATCTCTTTTAGTTGAATTCTCCTCCTTCTTTTTTGCTCTACTCTTTCTTGACTGTGGTCTTCCCTTAGGAGTTGGAACAACGGATGGCTCTTGCAATCAAGTTGTTGCCGGGACTACAATCTCTTGGATTTTAACCTCAATGGATCTTTTTTCCGGTTCTTATGCGTCACACCACCTTGCGTGAAGGAGTTTCACTTGTGGCAACGCAAAGAAATCATCTTGAACTTCCACTGTCGATATTATCGACAGCTGTCTCCAACGTTGATCAACAACATCTATTGGAATAGGTATATATTCACGACGATATTCGTTGATCTCATGTGCACAAGGAAGTCCGAGTGAATGTCGATATGAACAGCCGCAAACCTCGGGATCATAACCCACCGACTTCGATCTACCAATCTCCTCAAACAATAAGCCTAAGGCCTTGTGAGATACTCCATGGGTTAAACCATCCAAGAGGTGTTCATGCTTGTATTCATGCTTTGTAATATTTAGGCTCATCTCAAATGATGCTACAATATCGTTCATCGTGGAAATAATCATCAAATGAATCGATTGCCAAACGGAGACAAAATTACCGACCGATGACCGTAGATATCTTTTTAAACTTGAGTGTGTTTCTTCGACCCGGTTCGTAGTGTTTGTGCCATAATGCTTCACCATGTTGGTCCATGCTAAGACGAATTGCTCTTTATGTGGTTCTAGCCAAGTATCTTTGATATAAGATATGCATGTCGGGTTACTCGTCTTCCACTTTTGTTGGAATATATACCATGTTGTGTCGTAGCTGTCTGTAGTATTTGCTCGCCATACAAGACTCCAATCACTGTAGAATTCTTCGAAGCGAAGCATGTCGATTTTATCGGCCACTTTTATAAATTTTCTCTTGTATTGAGCTTGGATATTTCGATTTATATGCCAAGTGCATAGTAGTCTATGCGCATGAGGAAATACAATATCTATAGCATTTATCAGTGTATATTCTCTGTCGGCAACAAAAACAAAGGGCTCTTTGTAACCTGTGTAAAGGGATTATAGTTTCCTCAACGCCCATGTGTAATCCTCTACTGTCTCACTCTTCATAAAACAAAAAGCGACTGTAAATGTTTTTCCCGTAGACGTAAACCCAACAACGTGAAAAAGAGACATCTTGAACTTGTTGGTCTTATATGTACAATCAAGGACCAACACGTATGCGAAGGACCGAGCCAAGTGTGTGCAATCAGGATGAGCCCAAAACAACGAAAGGAGTTCATCAGTTTGTGGATGTCTTCTATGGTACTCAACGTAGTGATGCTACCCAAGCAACTTTAATACTTGCTACATCACCATTCTTCCTTTCATACTATTACATTTCGCTCTGGCCAAACTATTATAGATCGTCCTCATGGTAGACTTGTTCCCATCTTCTTTTTTGTCGCACGGCAGAATAAATTTATTTCGGTGCAACTCCAGAAAGGAACAATTCTTCAACCAACTTTCTCTCATCCTCCTTCAACCGTGCCACGTAGGCATGACCCGTAAGGGTCCTTGAAATAGGATGATTGTGTCTTCCATTCTTAACTTCGATTATCCACTTCACATCTTCAACTTTTACAATCAACACCTTCAATGGACAACCATATTTTCTCGTCCCAACGTTTTTCTTAGGGATTTCTTTTTCAACAACACCCTTTTTTTATGATGCTCCCTAAACACACCTTCTCTTTCGCATCCCAGCTCAAGATATTTTCGGCCCGGCCGAGATCTGATGGATCTTGCAATGACAATTACTACGTTATGTCATCTTCCAACTTCTCTGCACCACTCTAATGCTTCTTCCTGGGTTGCAAATTGAATATCCGTTGAGAATATATCATCCACATCAACACCAACAGCAGGATGTAGCACAATATCTGAACAAGGTTGGTCCTATAACCAATATAAAATAATATAAAAATTAATAACTTCATATAATTATCCAGGACTGTCACTATTTTGACAGTCCTATTTTTATATAGGACTGTCAAAATTATGACAGTCCTACTTTTATATAGGACTATCGAATTTATGACAGTCCTATATTTATATAGGACTGTAGAATTTTTGACAGTCCTATATTCATATAGGACTGTCTAATTTTTGTCCTATATTCATATAGGACTGTCTAATTTTTACAGTCCTTTCACGATGACTGTCGAATTAGGGTTATCGTTTTACTTACCGTACGTGCTTCGGAACAACCGACATGTTCTTCGGAATGTCCGGAGTGTATATTTAATGGATTGGAGGATCCGACTTCGTCATCGAACATATTTTCATGCATTGTTCCTACAATAGTAAAAAAAAAAACTAAATTTTTTTCTGACAATCGCAAAACTTATTCATCGTATGTTGTCGAAGACATACCGGAAGAATATTCGTTGGACAATCACCAAAGTAAAATTCTCCTCCAACCACAACTATCAATTTCCAAATTTAGGTTTTAGACTTGGAGAATGAGGGTTTCTTCAAGTCAAGGTGGAATGCCAAAAATAGAAATTTTGTTCACTTATATACCTTGGTGTAGGCTAGTCCCAAGTAACTTTAAGAGTGGCAAACTTATAATTTTAAGAAAATTTACATTGAGCTACCCCCAAATAATAATAGTAGTGCCCTTATAATTTGTGGACGGGTGTTGATAAGGGCACTACACTTTTTACTCGGGGCTAGCCCATTTAAAAATTTGAAAAAATTACAAGTTTGCCATCATAAAAGTTACTCGGGGCTAGCCCACTGTTAAAATCAGGACTGTCAAAATTTTGACAGTCCTACCACTTGGAAGGACTGTCAAAATTACGACAGTCCTACAACTTGGTAGGACTGTCAAAATTTTGACAGTCCTACAAATGTTAGGACTGTCAAAATTTTGACAGTCCATTTCCCTAAAATTATAAGTTTGCCACTCTGATAGTTAGTTGGGGCTACCCCACACCAAAGTATAAAAGTGAAATGGGTTTCTATTTTTGGCATTCCACCTAGACTTAAGAAACCCTCATTCCACCAAGCCCAAACCTAAATTTGGAAATAGCAAGTTGTGGTTGGAGGAGTATTTTACTTTGGTGAAGGAATATTCTTCCGGTATGTCTTCGACAACCTACGTTGAATAAGTTTTGCAATTGTGCGAAAAAGATTTAGTTTATTTTGATTAATGTAGGAACAATGCATGAAAAAATGTTCGATGACGAAGTCGGATCGTCCAATTCATTAATTATGCACTCCGAACGTTCCGAAGAACAAGTTGGTTGTTCCGAAGCACGTACGGTATGTAAAACGACAACCCTAATTTGACAGTCACGAGTTAGGACTGTAAACATTAGACAGTCCTATATAAATATAGGACTGTCAAATATTCCACAGTCCTCTATAAATATAGGACTGTCATAAATTCGACAGTCCTACTTAAAAGTAGGACTGCCATAATTTTGACAGTCCTATATAAAAATCGGACTGTCAAAATAGTGACAGTCCTGGATAATTATATGAAGTTATTAATTTTTATATTATTTTATATTGGTTATAGGACCAACCTTGTTCAGATATTGTGGTACATTCTGCTGTTGGTGATGAGGATAATATTTTCTCAACGGATATTGAATTTGCAAGCCATGAAGAAGCATTAGAGTGGTGCAGAGAAGTTGGGAGACGACATAACATAGTTATTGTCATTGCAAGATCCATCCGATCTCGGCCGGGCCGAAAATATCTTGAGCTTGGATGCGAAAGAGGAGGTATGTTTAGGCATCATAAAAAAAAGGGTGTTGTTGAAAAAGAAATTCCTAAGAAAAATGTTGGAACGAGAAAATATGGTTGTCCATTGAAGGTGTTGATTGTAAAAGTTGAAGATGTGAAGTGGATAATCGAAGTTAAGAATGGAAGACACAATCATCCTATTCCAGGGACGCTTACGGGTCATGCCTACGTGGCACGTCTGAAGGAGGATGAGAAAAAGTTGGTTGAAGACTTGTTCCTTTCAGGAGTTGCACCGAAACAAAATTTTTCTGCTGTGCGACAAAAACAAGATGGGAACAAGGCTACCATGAGGACGATCTATAATAGTTTGGCCAGAGCGAAATGCAATAGTATGAAAGGAAGAATGGCGATGCAGCAAGTTTTGAAGTTGCTTGGGGAGCATCACTACGTGGAGTACCATAGAAGACATCCACAAACTGATGAACTCCTTTCATTGTTTTGGGCTCATCCTGATTGCACACATATGGCTCGGTCCTTCGCAGACGTGTTGGTCCTTGATTGTACATATAAGACCAACAAGTTCAAGATGCCTCTTTTGCATGTTGTCGGGTTTACGTCTACGGATAAAACATTTACAGTCGCTTTTTGTTTTATGAAGAGTGAGACAGTAGAGGATTACACATGGGCGTTGAGGAAACTACAATCCCTTTACACAGGTTGCAAAGAGCCGTCTGTTTTTGTTACTGACAGAGAATATGCGTTGATAAATGCTATAGATATTGTATTTTCTCATGCGCATAGACTACTATGCACTTGGCATATAAATAGAAATATCCATGCTCAATGCAAGAAAAAATTTGAAACTGTGGACGGTAAAATTGACATGCTTCGCTTCGAAGAATTCTATAGTGATTAAAGTCTTGTATGGCAAGCAAGTACTACAGACAGTTACGACGCAGCATGGTACATGTTCCAACAAAAGTGGGAGCCAAGTAACCCGACATGCATATCTTATATCAAAGAGACTTGGCTAGGACCACATAAAGAGCAATTCGTCTTAGCATGGACCAACATGGTGAAGCATTATGGCACGATCACTACGAACCGGGTCGAAGGGGCACACTCATGTTTAAAAAGATATCTACGCTCATCGGTCGATAATTTTGTCTCTGTTTGGCAATCGATTCATTTGATGACTATTGCCACGGTGAACGATATTGTAGCATCATTTAAGATGAGCCTCAATATTGCAAAGCATGAATACAAGCAAGAACACCTCTTGGATGGTTTAACCCATGTGGTATCTCACAAGGCCTTGGGGTTATTGTTTGAGGAGATTCGTAGGTCGAAGTCGGTGGGTTATGATCCCGAGGTTTACGGTTGTTCATATCGACATTCACTCGGACTACCGTGTGCACATGAAATCAACGAATACCGTCGTGATTCTATACCTATTCCAATAGAAGGTGTTGATCAACGTTGGCGACAGCTGTCGATAATGCCGGCGGTGGAAGTGCAAGATAATTTCTTTGCGTTGCCCCAAGTTAAACTACTTCACGCAAGGTGGTGTGGCGCATCGGAACTGGAGAGAAGATCCATTGAGTTTAAAATCCAAGAGATTGCAGTCCCGGCAACTACTCGATTGCAAGAGCCATCCGTTGTTCGAACTCCTAAGGGAAGACCACACTCAAGAAAGAGTAGAGCCAAAAAGAAGGAGGAGGAGTCAACAAAAAGGGCAGAGCTGTACGAGGAGTTGGAGTCGCGACTAGCCTTCTATAGCCAGATACTTGGCGAAGAAATTGTTGGGGATTTGTTGGCAGGCATACCTTGTACGGAAATATTTACCGGACCAGAGCATTACATGGATGTCCCGCCTGCTGCTTATGTCTTCTTTAATAGGTATAAGTTACCTATTGTAATTATCTCACATGGTATTAACAATACTTTCTTTCCAATGTGTGCCCCCCCCGGCCGAACACCGAGTATCCAATCTATGTTGCATTGGGCTTGTCGGACAATACTTCGTCATCCCAAGGTTGATCGCTCATTCTCCTATTCCGCCACCTTCTACGCTTTGGTATAAACACGCACCTGAGGAAGCGATCGCATGGACGACACCCTACATGGATGCAATGACGGCCTATAAGAAGATGATGAAGATGGAGGATCCAAAAATCATGTCGGACGACTACTTTGATATTTTAATCGATTGATTTAGCCCCAAGTGAAAATGTATAATTTCTTGATCCATGATTGTCTAAGTGTATATTGAACCATATGTTGTATGTTGTGTAATGAAAAGAGTTATGGAGATTTTGATTGTATATTGCGCATTGCAACTAATAACTTAGGACTGTCATTATGGAAAACTGCCAGGATACTAGGACTGTCACAATTTTGACAGTCCTAGTGTACACTAGGACTGTCAAAATTGTGACAGTCCTAAAGTTTACTCTCTGTCAATTTGGAGTAAATATATAACTTTAGGACTGTCACAATTTTGATAGTCCTAGTGTACACTAGGACTGTCAAAATTGTGACAGTCCTAAAGTTTACTCACTGTCAATTTGGAGTAAATATATAACTTTAGGACTGTCACAGTTTTGACAGTCCTAGTGTAAACTAGGACTGTCAAAATTGTGACAGTCCTAAAGTTTACTCACTGTCAATTTTGAGTAAATATATAACTTTAGGACTGTCACAATTTTGACAGTCCTAGTGTAAACTAGGACTGTCAAAATTGTGACAGTCCTAAAGTTTACTCACTGTCAATTTTGACAGTGGGATATAACTTTAGGACTGTCACAATTTTGACAGTCCTAGTGCAAACTAGGACTGTCAAAATTGTGACAGTCCTAAAGTTTACCCACTGTCAATTTTGGACAGTCCTACTGTGAACTAGAATTGAATATACAGTTAACCCACTGACCCATATGTACAGTATACAGATCAAAATAGTAACAACAAGGCAAAATTAACTCAAACTTTCACAAGTAGGCAACGTTTACAACTCAAATTATAACGTCAAAAGTCATATTCAATCAAACTTTTACAACGTTTACAACTCAAATTATACTTTACAGTTTGACAACGTTCACAATTTTACAACTCAAAATGATTGTTCAAACGTCATGGCGCCTCTTCGTGCGTTGCTCTCTAGTATCCAAGAAAGGATATTCTTCATCGTTGTCGATTTTTTGGAGTTCGTCATTGATTGTCATATAATTGGAACCCTGGCAACTGACGAGGCTTCTTCCCAACTTCTTAACTTTCCTTGCCTATTCATGAAAAAAGAAAAAAAAATTTAGACAAAGTTACAAATATCAAACTTAAGGTCTACAAGTAGGCTCACCATCTTGACCAGTGCAGTATATAAGACCGATTTGGGAGGAAGATCTGACGGTACACGCACAACATCCCCTCCGCACTGGAACAAGGTCGGTAGTCCGACACCGGCGTAGTAGGCGAGGTAGTCGTCGCTGCACTCCGCCATATTGACTGCTGCTAGCTGGTCGGTATCTCTAATGACGTGGCGTTGCCACTCGGTGAAGAAGTCCGATACCCAGTTGAAATGTGCAGGTATATAGTTTAGCGGTTTTGTACCGCGCGGAGGATTTATCATTTGCAAAGTTCGCCTTGGGACAGTTTGTACGTAGCCAAACTGACGTAGCACTCTATCCGGCATATAAGCCTCCTCGATCTCATGACAACTGATAAGACCATGATATAAGGCGACTGGTTGCAACGGACGGGTAGTCTGTCGCAAATTACGGTATGGATCCCATACAATCTGTACCGCATAAAATGTAGCATAACGTCATTTAGCATAACGTAGTAAATTAATACAAATTAAGTACAATATTAGGTCTAAATTCACCTCTTCTGTCGTCATATCTTCGAGTGCATGCCGTAGAGCGGCCAATGTGTGAGAACGTTTGGCATCTTCCTTACTTGGCTTCCATCGGCACATTCTAGGCATGTTCTCGTCATACCCTCGGTTCAGTTTCGCCCGCTGCAGGATTGGGAAGTGCTCGTATATCCATGCCTTCACATTACCGGAAATATGTTAGTCCAAAAATAAACAACACAATTTAAATTTTTGTAAACAAGTTGACAAAGATATATCTATACATGGAGTAGAGTCTGGCATCCGGAAATTGTCTTCGAACCCACACGGGATGCCGCACAAAGCTCGCGGTAAAGGTATGCCAGTATACCGCTTCCCCAAGAAATTTCGTCCACCGTTTCAAGGTTGTCCAAATTGATGAGATATTTGGCATTTATGGACGTTCCAGACTTATCGGTAATGCCAACAGCCCCTAAGATGAACTGTATATATCCCCGGGCGACATTTTCGCTATTATCAATTTCGGGGGCCTGCTCAGCGAATATCTCCTCCAAATATTTTAGAGGAAGTCCGTAGGACTTTTTGAATTCTCGAAGACTAGTAAAACTGGTGGCATCAACTCCCAGACACCCTGATACATAATCCACCATATAGTCGTAATAGTTGATGCTCGAATCATCCAAAATATTATTCTGCATCGGACGACCATCAACCCTAAGTCCCAATATATGATGGACGTCATCAAGGGTAATCGTCAACTCCCCATTGGGTAGATGGAAAGTGTTGGTCTCTGGATGCCACCGTTCTACAAATGCTGAAATCAGTGCATTATCCACCGTCGTATATGAGTAGCTACTCAAATATTGTAGACCGGTGGGACTGATTTTTGACTTCACATCATCTCCCAGTAATTCATACCTCCATGTATTGCATTTTTTGCCATGATTGATTACCGTCAACATACGACCACTCTCTTGAAAAGTCAACAATTGGATGAAATTAAACCTCTATGTAAAATCTACTTTCAACTGACAGCTTTATATAAATGTATCATAACGTAATGTACTTACCGGATTGTTCCATATTTGGTATGCAATATAGTTTTGGATCGACGGTAACATAGAGCAACCGTTTGGACGAGTGTCGACTGGACTATCTGCCTGCTCAGAAGGTCCCGAACCATCGGTAGGCCGGTTTGCGAGAGTTTGTGGAAGACTCTCGACAGGACTAGCTGCAGGCTGAGAAGGTCCTGAACCATCAGTAGGCCGATTTGGAACATTTGGCATGTCCTCATCGGAGGAGGAAGAAGAACCGGAAGAACTAGGAGGAGCACGTCTCTTTGTGGCAATCTTCTTCGTCAATGGACGTTTCCTCACTTCAGGGCGTGCCTCGGCCTCGCGGATAGTGACGCCTTGCGAAACTGTGCGTTCCTTACGCATCGACGCAGTAGGGCGTCTTCTCATTTCTTCATCCACAGTGTCCTTTCCAGGGGCATGACTATAAGACAAAAATTAATATATACAGACAAAAATTAATTTTTATTTTAACATAATAATTGAAATTTTTTTTCCAGGACTGTAGCCATTTCTGCAGTCCTGTAAATATACAGGACTGCAGATTTTCCAACAGTCCTAATCTTTTAGGACTGTTGAATTTCCTACAGTCCCATAGAGATTTAGGACTGTAGGAAATTCGACAGTCCTGTATATATATAGGACTGTCGAATTTCCTACAGTCCTAAATCTATATGGGACTGTAGGAAATTCTACAGTCCCGCTCGATACTGCTCGACAATGTCGAGCAGTCTCGACATTGTACGCCCTAAAATCATGTTCCAAACGACTTCTATGTCTAAACTACATCCTAGACTCCGCCAACGACTAGTATGCCCTCATTTGAAAGAAAAAAACACAAATTTTTCAACATGCAAGAGGATTTCTTATCATTTTTGGACAATTTTTCAAATACAATAGTGCAAGGAGAATGATGATTTCTACCTTGGCTATTTCGAGACTTTGGGAGCCATCGACAAGGAGGAGGAGGACAGCGGAGATCGGCCGGAGGGAGGGGGTCGGCGGGAGGGGAAAGCTCCGGTCGGGGGGAGCTAGGTTTAGAGAATAAGAAGAAGGGAGGTTTTCAAATGTGGGCTAGCCCCAAGTATAAACTTGGACTAGTATGAGTAAAGGTTGCAGAATAGTGGGCTAGTCCCAATCCTGGGCTAGTCCCAAGTAAAATTGGCAGTGCCCTTATCAACACCCTTTGTGGACCGAATATCCCCCTCCCCCTCACCTTTATTTGTTGAATATAAAGAAAGAAAGAAAGAAAGAAAGAAAGTGTTTTTAATAAGGATTCCTCACCACGATTTTTAGTTATGGTTCAAACCACCATCCAATCCCCCTTCTCCCATCACAATCGTGACATAACCAAGAGGAGAAGAGAGGAGGAGGAAGAGGAGGAGGAAGAAGAAGAAGAAGAAAGAATGCAGTTTTCTTCAGCAAACCCTCACAAATTCTTCCTCCTCCGAGAGAACCGCTCCCTCCTGATCGCAGCCGTACTATTCCTCTTCGTCCTGATCATGGCAACCACCCCGCGAGTCACCCACTCCCCCGCCCACCACCTGTTCGCCGATATGCGCAACATCCTCGGGGTGCCCAACACCCTCAACGTCCTCACCGCATTCCCTTTCCTCCTCTTCGGCGTCCCGGGCCTCGTCCTCTGCCTCTCCCGCACCTGCTTCGACATAAGGCAACGCATCCATCCTTCCCCAATTTTTTTAATTTTTTTGCTGCATTCTGTCTATATAGATAGGAGTGATGTGATCTTTGTTGTTCTTTATAGTTTGAAGGGGGAGATGTGGGGATGGGCTTTCTTCTACGCGGGGACGGCCGCAGAGGCGTTCGGATCCGCCTATTACCATCTCAAGCCAGACGACGATCGCGTCGTCTGGGATAGATTGCCGGTATCTACATTCTTTCCTTCGTTTTTTTCTAGCTCTGTTTTCTTTCGGTCGAGAGAAGAAGGGAAAAAAAAGTTGATTTGGGTGTTGTTATAACTCTAGAGTCGCGGTTAAGGTTGATGGTTATACTGTTTAGATTATTGTAACACACGTATGTGCTATAAAATCTGCTTGAAATGTGTGTCGGATGAGATTTGTACACGAGAAAATTGCATGCAGAGCATAATAGTTTGGTGAAATTACTGCGCCAGCACAACTTTTGATGAAATTAAGATAAGAGCAAGAAAACGTCCTTCGGAAGGATATTTTCTTTGATTTGCTAAAAAAACGCTCTTCCGAAGGACGTTTTCTTTGTAAAGACTTAATTATCCTGCGTCCTTAATTACACTTTATAGAAAACGTCCTTTAGAAGGGCGTTTTCTTTGCTGAATTGTTAGAGAAACGCCATTCTGAAGGACATTTTCTACACTTTCCTGCCATTTTTTATTCTTTTTTTATTTGCCTACATGGCAAATTAATACATATGATATAAAAACGTCCATCAGAAGGACATTTTTTACACAGAAAACGTCCTTCCGATAGGTTTTTTTTAATATTAATTTTTTGTTTAATTCATGTTGTCATTTTTTATGCCCTTTCGATAAGCGTTTTTGTTCTCAGAATGTATTTTGTTAAAAAAAAAAGTGTTTTCACTGTAATATTACCAAACTTTTATGCTCTACATGCAATTTTCTGTTTGTACATGAGTTGCTCAGATTGCCGTGTTAAAGACCTTGCTATTGCACCAAAGCTCCAGAGTTAGTGATGGGAGTTGAGGGTTATATATTTTATATTGGTCTAACAGGGGTGATGTTCCATACATCGAGAAGGGGGCGGCTTTAAACTTAAGCTATGTTGACGATGCATAGTTTCTTTTGATGTATTTAGTTTATTTGGCTGTCAACTAACTCGTTTATGCATATGAGTATTAGTTGAAAACGGTCTCTCCGTAAATGGGTGTAAGGTGCATACAGCTTGGCCCTTCAGGAATATTGTAGGATTGGGACACCATGTTTGATAAGGAAAAGAAAACTTCTTGCTTCTTTTGATTAATCAAGAAACTAAAATTGGAAAGAAAATCACAAAGAAAGTTGTGAAAAAGGGGATTGGAAAGAGATAGCAATGGAGAAAGGTTGGAGTAGGTGATCAAGTACGAAGGAGTGGCTAAGTGGAGAGGGAAAGCCCAAAAAAATTCTTCTTTCGTTTTCACATCCCATCGCATGGTTCAGCGAAGAGCAAGGAAAATGGTTTCCCTGGTGGAGGGAGAGAAAAGAAGAGGAAAATAGTCAATATATGAAATTGTCTCTTTTTATCTTCGTCTGCTTCATTTTTCCTTGTTACCAAACAGCGAAAAACTATTTTCCTTCTACTTTCCCACCAGTGAAACACGAACTTAGTGCATTTCTGTTGATAGAAAATATGATTTGGGTGAGATGTTTAATACTTTGACCAATGTGCTAATATGAGAATGTGGCTATTGAAATGGAAAAGATAGAGAAAAGGACAACATTAAGCTTAATCTATGTTGATGATGAATTGTTCACTATTCCACTCCTTTTGAAAAGAAAAAAAAATTATCCCTTGGGTATTTTTTTTCACATCGTACTATGTAAACCATATATCTTTCACGAACACAAATATGCCAACATGAACAATAAGTAGAGCGGCAGACAATCTAGACATTGAACTCATTAAAGTTATACACAACATGCAATGAAACAACAATAGAAAGTAAATTTATTCTATGAACACTAGACTTATTTTTATCAATACCTAAATATAGTTTTGATTTTTTATTAAAATGTTTGGACTAATTAGCGTTTAGACCATTTATTTTATACCAGCTTAGAGTTTAAGTCATGACATGTCCAATTGGAAAGTTTGGAACTTTTTTTTTTTGGTTTCCTTTTTCCATTGTACCATCATTTCCAACATGTGTTGGTTGTTGCCCTTGTATTCATGTTCAGGGTATAATGGGAAAAAGAAGACCAAAAATAAAATTCCGGGTCCAAACTTTTCAATTGAACATGTTAGGGCTTAAACTCTTAGCCGGTATAAAATCCAGGGTCTAAATGCTAATTAGCCCAAAATGTTTTTTCACTTTTGCTAACTTTAGTTTATTTACATCCGCATGCTTTAAGTAGACAATAGATCTCTAGTCTCTTTCATCTTCTCATGATGTATACTAAAGATTAATCTCTCCTCACTTTCTGTAATGTGTACTTGAGAGAATTTTAAATTAAGTTCAAGAGGTGTCCTAAGTTAAAAGCTATAGTAAAATTGAGTACACATGGGCAAGTCTCATGTGAGGAGCATATGAAAAGTATTATGTCATTGTTCATATCTGATATGAAAATCATTACCTGCATCATCATAGAAGTGTTTCTAGTAAGTAGAAAAACATTGGAAATAATTTACCGCCACCTACTTTTGCTACCGAGCAACATAAACTGAGGGCAGGACAATATTCATCATTTTAGTAAATACATAACCATTTGTGCATTGGAGAGTTCATCATGAAATACTATGTTGCACCGATACCCCTCGGGAGGACCATATATGTATCCAACAAGTTTTGGACATGATGCTTCCTTGATATTTCCTTTAGATTGGCCTGCCCAAAACATAGTTGAAGATGATTTTGGCAAGTTTATGATCGCGAAATTGAGACATGGGAAAGTAACAATTTTTGCAGTGAACCCATTCTCGAACTTTTTGAAACCTAGTTACTATCCAAAACATGCTTAACTATAGATGTTACTTGGATCTAATATATAGGGTACGTATAAATATGTTTTCATGCATATATTTAACTGTATCCATGTAGTCCGTATCCCAATTGTTTTGCTGTATTCCGAATCCATGTCAGTGTACATGCAAGCTAGGTGAAGTATTAAGTTCATTTACAGTTAACGTTGTGCCTAATAATGTCAACAATGTCCCTGTATATTTAAATATTAAGTCAGGAATCTATCTTTGTTACTGTTCCCAACTATCCATGTTCTACAGCTACTGTGCTTAATATTGCGGGAGACCAAGGTACGGGAAAAAGTATTTGATATGATTCCCTATACTTGGTATTTCAAGTGATATCTTCCTTACAGTTTTCCTTCCATTAATCAGGTTTGTAATCTCCATTGTAAATCATGTTCTGGTGAAGAAATTTGAACCAAAGTAATCAAGCCTGGTCCGGAACATTCCAGTTTCTGAATGGGAGTTAACCACCTCAACAAATACACAATAGAGGGAAAATAGTGAAGAAGTAGAACGAAGAAGATAGAAACAAAAAAATACAGTAGAAACTTATAAGGATGGTTAATAATGGCATCTTACAAACTAGAAGCATGGACACAGGCATGGTGTATAGCATGGACACAAAAATGGAGACACCCACACGCAGAAAAATGCAGTTTATGCACAATCTAATCAAACTACAATAGGTTATGGTGATCTATCTATCCTTTTGTAAGTATAGAAGATTTAGGATACTATTGGGAACATAGGCACTTTCGTATAACATAATTCCCGCTATACTTGGCCTTCCCGAGGTTTATTTTTTCTAGTAATCTTGTGACTTCTGCCTCAGTTCTGCTTGGTATTTAGTTTCAAGTATTTTCAGTTTATAAATTTCTTGTATTTGTTGAAACAAAAGTACCCTAATTTGTCTTCTAGTATATAAATTAGATTCAGATGGTTATAGTTAATTTTTTGAAATTTATGTTTCTCCTCCTCAAATTCATGTTTCTAATTGATCACTCTTCACTGGATGTTACAATGATGCGTGCCTTGAGGCATTTTCGCAAAAAGTGCCTTGAGGTGCATCCAAAAGGCATTTGGTCCATATGGTTATGTGTCAAGTTTATTAAGGTGCCTTTGTGAATAGTTGCGTGTATTATAAACTATAAACCCATATGCTTAAATATATCTGTAAAGATTAATTGGTCAAATTGATAACATTGGAAGAATTGTTGCATTAAATTATATTCTAACTTATGGTCCTTATAAAACATGTGATGCAGAATATGCTTTCAGTTGCTTCACTGTTATCCAACTTAGTTATTGAGAGAGTGGATGAGCGAATTGGAATAACTTGTTTGTTCTCATTCCTAATGCTTGTTCTTGTCAGCATTGCATGTGAAAGGTGAATAACTTCTCTGTAGACCTAATTTTTAGTTTAAACTACACACGCATGAATGACTAACACAGTTGTGTTGAATGTGCTATGTTAGCTGTTTTGCAGGACTTTAAATGATCTTAGATTGTACATGATATTCCATTTTATTCCATGTGTTGCGATCCCTGCTCTGGTTTTCTTGCTTCCACCCAAGTATACCCATTCGAGGTTTTGGTATCTGGCGACAGGTTCAACTTTAAATTATCTTTCTTCTTTGATCTATTTTCCATAGTTTCCGGCAGAATGAACTGTAGCGGAGAAGAACCATATATATTCAACTTAGAAATATATTCACTAAACCATGCATGCTATAAGTTTGCTTTCTCATTATACCCATTTTATTGTCGAACCATGTTTATGTGCTTTAAGATAATTGATGTTGTAAAAGGAAACAAAGAAAATTTCCAATTCCAATCTTACTTAGGTTGTGCAGAATGTATCCACTGAGCAGCCACTAGATGGTATAAAAGAAGATAGTTGAGAAAGATTCTTAAACGTGATCTAGTTTGCTGTTGATTTTGATGCCATTTAAAAAGAAAAGAAAAAAAAAATCTTACAAGCAAAGCAATTTATACCATTCTTGGTAACCGGTTCTGGCTATATATAAAAGTGACCATGACAGTCAAATATATTTGAACTTTTATATGGACAAGATATTACAGTTTTATCTAAACCTATGTAGCATGAAAAAGGGTAAGGTACAATTAGTACAGCAGTGAGAAAAAGAGTTTCTGCACCTTCAAAATTTTCAGTTGTAAACTTTGGTCTCCTGTTCAACTTCTAGGTGTGCTTCATGGCCAACCACATTTTGCTTGAAAAAAGTTGAATGTAGATGATGTTACGTATATGTTGGGAAGGGGAATAGAAAAGGGTCTATATGGCTAGTGAGGAATATAATTCTAATTAACTCAAGATTGTTCTTTTTTCTTCTGGAACAAGTTATTGGCAAAGGATATCTTATAAAAATCCTGTCTTTTTGTATGAGGACATCATTCTGATTGTACTGTGGATCCTGCTTTCCTTTTCTTTACTGATGCTTGCTATCTTTGTAAGATGACATCTGAGAATTGCATCTTACATGGAATATAGGTTTAATATCATTTTTTTTCAATGGATTCTTCTTGCTAAATGAATATAATGCTTGAAATATTGAATATAATTAACTCAAGATTGTTGTACTTTTTCCTTATGGAACAAGTTATTGGCAAGGGATATAACTTATAAAAATCCTCATTGTCTTTTGTATGAGGACATCATTCTGATTGTACTGTGGATCCTGCTTTCCTCTCCTTTAATGATGCTTGATATCTTTGTAAGATGACAATGTGAATTACATCTTACATGGAATATAGGTTTAATAGCATTTTTTTTCAATGGATTCTTCTTGCTAAATGAATATAATGCTTGAAATATTGAGAGGGTGATGTATACTAAAAGGGTCACAACAACATCTGATAGATTCAGTTAGTTAGCAGATTGTAGGTGTCTATAAATGAAGCATGAGTTTAGGCATGAGTTACCGAAACAAATCGGTTAGTTTGTTAAAGTATCTTCTCACTTACGAATCTTGGAGGACTGTAGAATATTGAATAAGATAAGCACCAACAGTCAACATTTGTATTCTCAAAATAAAATATTAAAAAAAGAAAGAAGAAGAAGCCAACATTTATTCAAATAGTAGTTCAGTCTAGTACTTCTGAGGAGAACTAATCTATTGAATTAATTGATAGTAGAACACGACTATTCTGGATTGAACTTAAAGGTCATGGTTCAGATGAAGAAGAAACCAAATTTATGCAATAGGAGTTCAGCCTAACAGTTCTGAGTACAACTATTGAATTAATTGATAGTAGAACACAACTATGTTGGATTGAACTTGAAGGTCATGGTTCAGATCAATTTATTAGAGAACTAGAACACCAACTATTTTGGATTGAATTTGAAGGTCATGGTTCAGATCAAGCGTTTGCTAACTTCCTCTGAGAAACGGTGGGTAGAGGAGGAACATAGCTGCAGGTATCAGAGTTGGCCGAGGAAGGTGGCTCTATCATGAGGTGGGTTGAGGAGGAAGGATGTGGTGGCACGAGGGGAAGAAAATAGAAAAAGGTGGGAGGTGGGTGGAAAGAGAGGATGTGTCGGAGGATGAGGTGGGAGCAAAAACAGAACAAAAAAAACGGGAGGTAGGTGGAAAGTGAGGATGTGACGGAGAAGGTATTGCTTACGGTTGCACCACATATTGTCCTTTAAATGGATGAGGTTGTCGGGATGCAGACAAGGGCATGCTGAGAAACTTGTTGTGCACAATGTGGAAGCGAACACGGATAGTACTTAAACCATATGAAGATGAAAAAAATTAGCAAAGCACAAATAGCAAATTAATAGGACAAGAAACAAGATTTGCGTGGTTCGGTCAAACTTGACCTACTCCACGGGGCAAAAGGAAGAAATACTTTATTATTCTACAAGATTTTTTTTACAAGGATTACAACCACAAACCGCAAAGAACAACCCACTCTTATCGAGATCTCTGACGAGCTATCTCGTTCTCTCTTGAAGACTCTTTTAGTGGCTTCCTTTTTAAACCCTAAGCAAAAGCCCATTTCTCTCAAGAACTCTCTCAATTCTCAAGCACTTAGAAGCACAAAAGCCACCAACCTTAGGCTGGTTAGAGATCCTTAAATAGGCCTCTCATTTTTAACCTAAGTTATTAGCGATCTGGACCATTGAAACATTAATTTTAGATCTGAATCGTACATAAAATCTGAGCAACCCCGACCTGACGATATGTTGACGGCATACCATCGGTAGACTGTTGTACACAAATTTTGGCACCCAAACTTGCCGGATGATTTTGTCACTTTTAAGTATGTTGGTGTTATGTCGTCGGTATACTGTCTTATTGATACTCCATGTAATATTGGTTGTTTTGACTCATGAGCTTCTCGGACGACGCTCTTAGCTCTTCGTACGAACACGAACCAAATTTCAATAATTTTCACCATGTCAAAGTTGTTTACTAGCCACCTCATGAGATAGTTGCCAATGCTCCATGCTCTTTTATCTTAGCTCCGACTTTTGGTCTTCTTGCTACCTTCATGGTTTTTAACTAGAATCGCAAAACTAACCACCACCTCAATCCTGTTCAAGATTGACTACGGTCTGTGACATGGTTTTGATCCAGAATTAAGAATTAACTCCACCAGTCTTTACCTCTAGAACTGAGAAATTGCACATGGCCACTGAAATTGCATCCTTACCACGTTTTGCCTCCAGAATCGAGAAATTGTACCTTACTATGATTTTTACTTCCAGAATCGAGAAACTACGTCTTACTACGATTTCTATCTCAAGAATTTGAGAAACTTCACCTTCTACGATTTTTGCCTCCGGAATCTAGAAATTGCACCTTACAACGATTTTCGCTTTCATAATTAAGAAGCTATAACATGGCATATGTCATGGTCTTTGCCCAGATATCAAGAGACCGGTGCCACCCACGGTCTTTACCACTAGAATTGAGAAACTGCACCACTATCTATCTACTGGGGTCGAGAACCTTCCTCTACCCGGAGTATCTTAACGAAAGTCACCTTGGACTTGTGCTTCTCCTCTACGGCAATAATGACGGTCGCAGCACCGCTAATTGTGCTTTCGTCCAACCGATACAAGTTCGACCGCAATTTGTCCCTTTATGACCACCAAGTTGTCTTTCATTCCAAAACTTGAAAAAAAATTGGACTTTAAAGAACCAACGATTGCAACAGTCCATGTTGCCCCCTATCGTTGACCTAAATAAAAGAGTTTGAAATCTCTTACAGTTTTAGTAGCTTTGATACCAATTGTTATGTACAATGCGGAAACGAACACGGACAATCCTTATGATGACGAAAAAATTAGGAAAGCACGAATACGGAATTAATAGCACAAGAACATAAGATTTACGTGGTTCGGTCAAACTTGACCTACTCCACGAGACAAAGGAGAGAAATACTTTATTGAATCTACAAGAAAAAATCTTACAAGGATTACAACTACAAACCACAAAAAACAACCCTCCCTTATCGAGATGACTATGTCTCTCCTCTCTCATGAAGTCTCCTTTAATGGCTTCCTTAATAAACCATATGCAAAATCCCCTCTCTCAAGAACTCTCTCAAGCACTTAAAAACACAAAAACTACCAACCCTAGGTTGGTTCGAGAGCCTTAAATAGGTCTGCCATCTTTAGATCTGAACCGTACACAAAATCAGAGTAGTCCCGACCCGATGGTATAATGGGGTATACTGTCTGAATACTATTGTACGCAAAATTTGGCACCCTCACAGTCCTGCTGAAACTCCATGTAATACTGGTTGTTTGGACTCTTCCAAGTTTTTTCGATTTCTTGGATAGCGCTCGTAGCTCTTCATATAAAAACAAGTCAAATTCCAATAGAACTCTGATGTAAAGAGAATAATACGGGAGATTCTTCATCTATCTAGTCTTGTCCAATTATTTGGTTTTATGCAGAGACAAATGTAGCAACTGGCAAATTAATTATGGAGGGAATGATTAAACTACTAGAAGGAGAGGTTAAATCAATGTTACCAGGATCGTGGGTCGTTTTGGTACGTGATACAGGTACGGGTACGCGGTACGGTACCTCGGCCGGTACGCGGTGCGGTGGGGGTAGGCTTATTCGGTACGCTATTTGGGGTCGTTGTTCGTTTTTATCTGGGTCGTCTTTTGTACCATATACAATTATATAGAAGTATACACCAAATATCATAAGTTCATAACCAAAGTCATCAAAATCCAAGTGAAGGAAAGCATAGACAATATTCTTATAACTAAACCAAATATCATAAGTTCATAATCAAAGCCATCAAAATCCGGGTCGCTAAATTTGACGAACGAATCGCGAACGCACCCCGTTTGGGGTCGTTCGTCCCAATTTGTGAGATGTAGGGGGGGTTGCCGAATTAGGCAACTATGGATTAAATTATGGATTAAGATACATAATAGATTTTGATTGCATGTAGGAGGAATAAGACCAAGCCATTGGAGTTATATAAATATTTAACCCTCAATCCTCACCAGAACTATGGAGGACGGAGTTTAGGTCTAATGGCAGAGATTTTAACATAATATCAAAGCAACTCAGATTTATATTCCTTTGACGTGCATTTCACGCAAATTTTATAGAAAATTATACAGTTGCGTGAATTCAGCTCCCATCCCATTAGATGGGCATTCAACCTCCATGTGTGTGCTGAGAATAATACGAATATTTAACCCTCAAAACTCGCCACAACTCTATAGAGTTTTTATATAAATCAGAATGTTCAACAGTGAGGAGCAAATTATCACTAATTTAGCGTAACAATAATTAGGAGCTCAGGTTTATTGGTGGAACTAAGAGGCATTTGAAATGGAGATTTTAACTGCTTTCCTTTTGCACTAGGCCAGTTCGAAGTGGGAAAACCATCTTAGATTGGTGCATGCAATAAAAGTCTAAATATAAACCTTCTGATTTGGAAGGACCGTAAATATTGAAAAATGGAAGCAAGACTACAAATGATTTTAAAGGACACCATTGATTATGGCATGTCTGTTTCTTTTGATGTCCTGTCATGTCTGCTACTTGTCTGTCATGGACTTGGCACTGATTTTGGTCCGACAGTTTTTCCTAGGAGATTGCAATCGTGAGGAAGCGACTACAAAAGCAAATCGAAGTGAAACAAATTGTAAATCTTATTTCTGTTTCTAATTGAGTATATTTCTCTTATACTTATGTAGACTTGTTGTGTACATTAGCTTATTTTTCATGACACTATTGATTATCAGATGTATGCAATGCATTCTTGTTGTATGTGAATGATGATGTTATGTGCCATAGTGTTATAACTTCATGTAATTTTGTGCAATAGCATACATTTATGTCTTCTTGAATGTTATATATTCTGTATCATGGTATATGAACTTCTCTATGTTGCCTATGATATAACCTAATTATGTCTTCTGAAACATTATCAAAGATAGATATATTATTTGATGCTTAATAGCCTTCTTAGTCAAAACTTTTAAACGTTTTATTTTGTACAGGGTTTTATCTTCTGTCAAGATTTGAAGCCCTTGCTGATATGAAACTTTACAATCTTAACCAATACTTTATCAGTGGTCATTCTTTGGAACACCTATGCTTAGCAATGGTTCCTTTTATTCTCAGTGTGATGCTTTGGTTAAGAAGTTTTAGAATTGCCAGGTATTCATCTACAATATTTGACTTTGACTTGCTCTAAATTTGTACCTTGCCCTTAAAAGTTTGTGCTGTACAAGCTGTAATGTTTTGGTAAGATAGTTGTTTCCAATCATATTGTTCTTCGGATTATTTGTTAGGTTTAACGGCCAAACACTTTTAAAAGTCTTTCTTTAAGGAATGATACTGATAAATGTGAATGGAACTTATTCTTCTTGGTTCTTAGGTTCAGAATTATACATGAGATTGGTGCATGGCAGCAACTCATTTTTGTAGTCTTACATGTTTTGGTCATTGAACAAAGCTTAAGATGTTTTTGGTATTTATAGATATATTTCATCTGATTTTTGTAATCAGTTCCTATCCTCACAGAGAGTTGTTGAATTTTACTGACTTAGATGGCTAATTTTCACTAACATGTCTTGAACTTTGCCATATTTTCACTTTAGTACCATCATATTATTTGTTCAAAATGCACCTTTTTCTCTTTAGTTTGATGATCTACATGAGATTGTCAAAAAAAGGTAAAATGACAACTATACCCCGCCACTTTCCCACTCAGTGGAGGGGAGGGAGGAGGGAGACTGTTCATTAGCGAGATACAGTTGGGTGGGGAGGGGAAGAAGATGGTGATGGTGAGTTAAGGTTTAGGGAGGAGTATGAAGATGGCGGTGGTAAGTTAAGGTTTAGGTAGGAGGAAGATGATGGAGCGGGTGGGTTAGTATTTAGATGGTGGTGGTGGATAAGGTTTTAGGGAGAAGGAATAAGATTGTAGACCTGTGGTTGTAGGTTAGGGTCAATCTTGTTAGGTGACAGGAGGCGCAAATGGGTGTGTAGTTGGTAAGTTTAAGACGAACATGTAGTTTATTGTTGTGTCATGGTATTCTAATCTTTTATTTGTAGTTGATGTATCTTTTGGACTTTATTCATTGGCGTCTCATGTTGTTCCACAAAAAAAAAATCAGTTAATCATCTCCTCTGCATTTGTCCAATCTCTTAACCATACAAGCAAAATTTGACAACGTGGAGTTGAAGAGAGACTGAGAAAGAGAGTGCGTGACAGTGACACTATGAGAGAGTCGAAGTTGAACTGACTTACCGATGTTGGAGTTGGGGGTTGTTTTGTTCGATGAAACTGTCTGGAAGTGTGAAAGTGACTTCTCATTTCCTGGTATGCCTTTGAGTTTCATCCTAGTTTTTGTCTGCTTGAACTACTTCGAAGTTTGAAACTTTGAAGACATGATATTTTGTACGTTGTAAGTCGACAAATTCACACTTCCGTGTTTGGATGTTAATGAAGGTGGAAAAGTGAATTATAATAATAACAAAATGTAATTAATTATCTAACTAAATTAATAATTATTAATATTAATTATGTAACTTTTTTAATTAAATATTAACAGTTAATTTCACCAAATATTTTATTAAGTAATTATAATGTATTAAATATCATTAATTAGCATTATAAAGTATTTAGCACCTATGTTGCACGAATACGGGTAGGACACCACAAAATAAAGAAACGACGACAAGAACACGATACATATTTTGACGTGTCCTAGTATATTCCGGAATGTCCGTGTATGTCCGATACGTTTTCGGTATGCGTCCGATGACATGGTTCATATTTTTTTAGTGTTTGTGCTTCCTATTCTTCTTCCTAGCTAATTATTTTTCTTCTTACAAATTAATATTTCGCTAAATTCATACTTATTAAAACTAATTGATAACCTTTAATTAAAAATGATAACCTTAAATTGAAAAAGGAAAAAATACAACCACCCACTTATCCACATTCTAAAAAAAAATGGATGTGGGTTGAACTTGCCCGTGGCTTACACCCGACAGGAACTAGGAGGTAATGATGACCTCTAGTTCTTGTTCCCACATCCCGATTGAGCCAAATACCGGAACTCCACCATCCGGTCTCCTCCTCCCTTACCCTGCCACATCCATGTTCACTTTCACACGACCAAACAGGCCATTGGAGCATAGAGGGATTTGCAGAGAGGGTACTCAAGTGGTGTCCAAATATTAGGGAAAGCCCTTACGAGCAGAGAGGACGTAGAATGGGAGTCTATTCATATTTTTATTTGGGCAATATTAGGTTTCAACTTAAAATTAAATGGCATGGGTCGGGGTGTTCATTAAAGTGATACGGGTTGGGGTGTTCATTAAAGTGATACGGGTCGAGACGCTAAGGCTGGCGCTTCTGTGTGTTTAGACAGCCACCTCTTTACCACCTCTTTTAGATGCCAAGTCCCCCAAAAGGCCTAGACGATGCTGCCTTGAATAAGCTCGGTTAGGGTTTATGCATGAGGAAGTAGGGAAAAGGTGGTGGTGGTTAGGGTTAGGTTTTGATATGCAATGTTTCAGATCTTTTGGGGTAGGATTATACTAATCTGTTAAGTGTTAACTATTAACTTTGATGGTGGACTAAGAGAGGGCAGTAAAGTGAAATTATTAGCTTATAGTACTTGGCATAGTGGGGTTGTGACTTTTGGTAATTATACATGCTACATCTGGAATCATGAAGCTGAGTAGTACTAAAGTGTTTTTGTTTTTTTTTTTGCTTCCTGCAGGGACTATTAGATCTGGTCTTAAACTTAACAAAGTCGCTGATGACTAACAAGTTTGTTGGGAGGAACAGTGAGCATATTGTGGAACCAACCCCCACCATGTCCATTTGTTGCGATATCAAGTTGCAGATGCATCGTAACTTTGAAAGCAACTTCAGCCCACAATCAAAGGTGGTGGCTATTTCATTTATTAGCTTTTTGAATGCAAGTGAACAGAAGAAATGCCATAATATTTCTCAGTCACAGTGCCAACAGCATAGGTTGACCATCGCCTATTGTTAGAGATGGATTGATCTCTTGTTCTTTTTCCTGTCATTTTTGTTGCTACTAAAAGAGGCTTCGATTGTTTTCCTAATTTTTGGTGTGTACTGCACTTTACTTGTAGAAGACCTGATATACTTTTTTGATGAAGGATGATGGTCTCTTTGTCTAAAAGCAATTGGCTAATTTTATAGACACTACAAAATTTACTTAGAATAGTCCAAATTTGTCAACTGAAAAATTACAAGTTTGTCATCGAAATATTTGCTTAAGGCTAGTCCAAAGTCGATCCAGCCGGAGGAGGAGGAGGAGGAGGCTGGAGTTTGGAGGAGGAGAGGGTGGAGTTTGGAGGACAAGGAGGAGGCGGAGAGGGTGGAGGTGGAGGAGGACAAGGGTGCGACGGACGAGCCGCTTCGGCAGCGGCGACAGCAGCGGGGGCCTCCGCCTCCTCCTCCTCCTCTAGCCTCCGCCGCCACCTCCTCCTCCGCTTTCCGCTGCCGTCATCTCCTCCTCCTCCTCCTTCCCCGACGGTTGGAATTAGGGTTAGGGTTTGCGCTGTCATGAGTAAATTTTGGGATGTTCTAAGTAAAAGTTTCAAAAATATGGGATATCCTAAAGTAATGAGCTGTCCTAAGTAAATTTTGTAGTGCCTATAGAATTAGCCAAAAAAATTAGCTGGTTGTCATATCTATGGTAGAAAATACAAGTTTATAGTAAAAAATTATCTGTTGCTGGAGAAATTATTGGCTGTGCCCGGACTTTGTGCATCATTTTCCTTTCCAACCGTTAGATTACCATGGAGATGTGTGCATGATAATCTGAAGGTTGGGGAGAAAAATGGTGCACTGCATCCGGTTCATCCAATAATTTCTTCTGCTGCTGGTCACAGATTGAAATGTGATGAGGGAGCATAATAATTTGCTTAACCTGACTGATATTAGGACAACTTTTAATTTTGGTCTTTTATTAGAATGCCTTATTGCATTATGTTGTGCCACATTATCCCATGTTTTAGTAAGAAAATAAATATGAATAGATTTTATATTTTCATATCAGACACGATATCAAATTGAATCTATTGGAGAAATTATATATTTAAATTTAAGACAGGAAACACAATGGTTTGTTATATATATATATATATATATATATATATATATATATAATCAAAATTTAAAATTACAAGTTTATTATATATTTAAATAGTTTAGTATTTCATAACATTATGAAGATTTTTCTTCAAGTTGGAACAAACTTTAAAGGCCTTTTTGCACCATATTGTGTCACCTGAACCCAGGTTTAAGTTGCATAAAGATTAAGATAAATAGTAAGCAGATAAATATGAAACAACTATCATACATTATATCAGATTGAAATTTAATGGATAAGATGGTATAAATATTTTGTTTTCTATATTTAAATTTAATTCAAGAAACAGATGGGTAAGTATTTAGGTTCAATTAAATAATCATACATATCCCAAGCAAAATTTATAAATTTATTCATATATATATATATATATATATATATATATATATATATATATATATATATAGATTTCTTTTTCGTTTCTAGCTTAAATCTGTAGTGTAATAGGATTTGCATAAACAAACTTATCAAGATCCAAAAGTTTAAAAAAAATTGGTTGGGAAGGAGACCACCTCAGCTCATACATAATCCGCCCCTGGGTGGAGGACTTCTTTGATTAGAAAACCGACAAGTCAGAACCCATGATCATCCATCTTAGATGTGCCAGCCATAGAAGATCATTAAGAAAGGGTATTGAGTTTGACGAATAGCGGTTCATATTGAAAAGGACAATCCTACTCTTACAACATAAATTAGTTGTAAAAGTTTACGACCACCACGTGGCAGCTATTAATTGATTTCCTCTTCCTATGTGGGGTAGGGTAGAGAGGAGGACCAATTAATAGCCGTCACGTGACGGTTTTAAGCTTTTACAACCAACTTTAGTTGTAAGCCTGACTTTATCCAATTGAAAAGGAATTAGTTAGTTGTCCTTGGTAGGGATGAGTAGTATTCGGATTTGGATCGAAAACCGAATTGAATGAGAGATTTGATTCGGTTTGGAAAAAAAAAATTTAGTTTGGTTTCGGTTTTAAAAATACTAAAAATTTTATTCGGTTTCAGTTTTGATTTTCGATTTCGGTCCTAACTGAAAATCGAATAATTTTTTTACAATTATATAAATACCCTAAATTTATGCGTATTTTGTGATAAAAAAATGTATACATTTTAAAAACAACAATTATATGTATATATTTTGAAGTCCTACTTGGACACAACTTTTAAATGCAACAAATATGTGTATAAAATTATAATATAACTACGATTTCAACTTTGGCCTCGATCCATTAAACAATAGCAATAGTCCAACCGAATAAACCAAATAGATCATTCGGTTCGGTTTCGGTTTTGGTTTATTTCGATTTGATTTCGGTTTTGGATTTTTAGAATTTTTGTTTATTTGGTTTTGACTATTTAAATTTGGTTGAAATCGAATAAACCGAATGTTTAAACCTAGTCAATGGCACCTTCCCCACCTTCCATCTCCTCTACGAGGAGAGGAGGATGTTTTATTTCGCATGTAATATGGGGAAGAAAAAAGAAAGGAGAGTAGCAATAGTGAATTACTAGCAATGTTAAGCAATAGTGAAAGGAGAGTACCAAGGACGGACGAACCTATGTATCACCTGGGGTGTGCTCCAGCCAACCAAGATTTAAAATAAAAAAAATCCATATAAGTTCACACCCCAATCCAAATTTCATCTTAGCCCAAACTTATTCCAGCATAGCCCAAATATCCAGCCCTCATGCAGCAGCTCATTGCTCATCAATCAAAAATAATTTTTAGTTCAGTTCAAGATGTCTCAGATTCCAGGTTCCGCTCTTGCTTTCACTAACCAAAATGTATAAACCGGGAGATAGAATCTTCCCTACTGTCTTCAACCCTTCTAAGTATCCTATCCTAATGAGGATAAAGAATGATTCAAACCAGAGAACAGGGAACAAGAATGTTCTCCCATGGAATTGATAATGATATGTTTGGGTACAAGAAATATATACAAGTAATAACACTTGATAGCCATGTTGTAAAGCATACGAGGAAATTCTAATGAGGTATGGCTGTACCAAATATAGAGGGTTCTTTTGAATTATAGGATCCAATATAGGAGATCTACTATATTTAACATCTTGGATCTAAATCGAAATTTTGGTAATAAGAACCAAAAACTATAGGAGATCTAAACGTGAATGGCACTTGGGCTGCCACGGTTATAAAGGAATGATAGTAGAGGCAATACAATATCTTTAAAAAGAATTTCATAATCATTTCAGCTCTGCAACTGTGTTTAGTCATCGTTCAATCTTCTTCCCTAGTGCTGGAGCCATACAAAATATATTGAAGAATTTCTTAAATTGTACTTGTGAAGTTCCAGAGGAAAAAATATGTGGAATTAAGAAAGTAATAGTGGATGATCACCTCAGTAATAATTATATTGTCGAGTAGTAATATGACAACCACGAGATAAGGTTGGACGAAGCTATCTTACAATCAGAATGGCTTTCTTTAAAAACAATATCAAGAGACTGACGGACAAGCTTAAACCAATCTTAGGAAGCTTGAGTTCGTAAATAACATGCCAAAAACGTCAAACATGGGGGGCTGGATTAGCAGAAAGTCCTGGAGTTTTTATTTTTTATTTCGTAAAGATTGCCACTGAGAGGGGTTTTGATGGCTATTTTCAAAAAACAAGATGAAGCTTGCTAACGCTCAACAGTATCAGATTTGGTTTTCATCTAAATATATTTGTAGCTAGGAAGTTTGTACCCGTATGATAAGGTAACCAAATTCCAGGTACGAGTGCAATGACTTGCCCTCTTCGATAGCCTGGTACCATTTGAATATTATTTGTAAAAATCTCTCTCGAGAATCAATAATAGTAAGAATTGATACACAACTGAGAAAAATAAGATTTAGCCTAAGAAGAATTGTAACAAATAAGATGATCTTGTTTTCAAATCCTAGGATTGGCTTCCATTAGGTTTTGGTAACTCTATTCTAGGAGCACCTTTCAATTCCACTCCCTATCATTAGTCAATACAAAATGCATTAGATACAAATTGATATAGGAAGTTGCATTCATCTCTATTAAAGAATAGACCAAATAGTGAAAATGAATAGAGCATCCGTAACTATTTAAACCTACTACCAAATATACCATAATGATTAATGGCATACACCCAAAGGAATCTCCCAGTAAATTTTAAGCCTTAAAGTTAGCCATGACAACTTAACAGAGCAATGCAGGAGCAACACAACTATAATTCCCTAAACCAATTGGAGAACTTTCAAACAAAATGTAACTGGCGAAACTGGGCACTACTCTGCCAATCCTGCAAAGGTAATACTGCTTTCAGAACATCACTGCTGCTTGCACTCAGGAGGGCGATCCACCTGTGTGCCATCCCCTCCGCTCTTCTGCAGTTCCACAAAAAACAATTTAGCATAAAGATTATTTCCTAAGAAACCAAAATCATAGCATATGCTTAATTCTCAAATCCATAAAGCAAATAGTTGTACCTTTGATCCTGGAGTAGTCTGCAAAACCAATTGAAGAGAACATTTTCATAAGCATCAGTCATGTAAAGTAGATATAAAAAATACCTATTCTCAAATAGCGGGAATTATTGACAATGTACCTTCTTTTTTGTCTTGACTACCTCCTCTTCATCCTCATCCTCATCTTCTTCATCCTCGTCCTCTTCCTCTTCATCATCATCGTCGTCGTCGTCTTCTTCACAATCTTCACCTTCATCCTCTTCCAAGTCAAACTCATCATCTTGGGCAGCCTCTCCTGTAAACCATGAAACAGCATGTGGGATGATCTTGTCTCGGATAGTGGACCTACAAAGCAAACATGACCAATTTGCAATTATAACCAAAAGGTGGTTAAGCACCTAAAAGTGAAGGATCTTATTCTTAATCATGCAAGGATAGGAAAGTAATTATAGGAATTTGCAACCATAGTCAATATTAGTATACTTGCAATCATTTTTTAACAGGAAATTTTCTTCAAAGTTTTCCTAAGGATACACTGATAAAATGAGATACATAGAGTAATAGGTAAAATGAGGTTACCCAATATCATAATCTTGTTCCATTTGATTCTGCAGCTCTTCAGCCTGTCAGAAATAAAGTGGCAGAATTGAGATAAGTTAACCAACCCTCCCTCCACCCACCCAAACCTTTTGTTCTGTGAACTCAAACCCCATGATAAAAGCAACTTACAGTCTCCTCATCAATATCATCGTCATCCTCTGGAACTTGTGGAGGATTGAAAAAATTGAAAAAACTGTCACAATTTTCAGTTTTGGTGATAGGCTTGGCATTCTTAGATCCCTTCTTTGGCTTCTTTTTCATTATTTTCTGGGTCAAGCACTTCCCTGGTAGCCATTCAATTTCAGTCCTACATAAAAAGCAAGAGATTTATAATGCATGCATCAGTAAAATAGTACTAAGAATGAGTAAATGCAAGATGTCAAAAATAAGCATATACCCTATAGCCTTCTCTAAAATTGGCTCTTCATCATCGATCATGTGATATGTTTTTGTCAGAACTGAATTCTTGAAAAAAGGATTCGAATCAAAGAAGAATTCTAGTTTGAAACCCTTTGGATTATCGATTTTGCACCACTTTATGTCTTTTAAAAACTTTAATGCTTCTTCGTCCCTCTCATGGATCTGAAATTCAGATGTAAAGCAAATTCTGTCAGCAATGAGACAGACGAAGATTGAAGTAGAAACAAAAGATGTTCCTACTGCTAACCTCCTCAACGAGCACTTCATTAGTTTTCATTGCAGTGAGCCAGAAATCAGGCACACCCTTCTCTGGAGAAACAAAAAAATGTGAGATTTTAAACAAAAGTGACTAACTTGAAGTTTTTCAAGTTACAGAGGAAACCTTCACTGGCTGTATCCTCAGCTGGGGTTTCACTCCTAGCACCTTCCACTTCAACAACACCATTCACAATTTCATATCTCTGTAAAAGGTGGTTAGCATATTTCATTTGATGTCCCAGTAAGGTAAAAGCAATAACATTTGATGTACAAAAACTGCACAGAAACCAAGTCACCTTGAAAATTTTCAATGTAAAATGTATCTGGCACTATCCTCACTTGAGGCAGCATAATAAGATGCTATAATATAAGTCATAGATACCAAAAAAGAAAGCATATACCTTTGTGTACAGTGGCTCATAAAGCTTCTGGTACTTAGCTTCAAGTGCTGCCCTTTCCTCGAAAAATTTAGCCTCAAGCTCATCATGTTGACCCTAAGAAAGCAAGAAAGCACTTCTTAGATGTTGGATCATGTATAGATGTTAAAACATCCATTCAAATCCTCACATCAAACATCTTTAATTTGAATACCATGCTATTTAGAAAAGGAAGCCATATAAGAGGCAGAAGAATCGTGTAAGTGAACTAAACTTAGAAGGAAACTAGGAGAAAAAAATATCACAAAGAACAAAATCAACACCACTTGACAGTAGTCCCTATTCCTTAGTGATTCATCCAGGTAAATAACCGAAATCTTAGAACCATCGGGGGAACACAGAATTTATCTATCAGATTCTAGGTCTCCTTCAGATCTACTCATATAGAAACTTCATTCATCAGAACAAGACATGAAAGAGATGTAGAAAATTAAGAAAAATGAATCAAAGTACAGAATTATAAATCAATCGAGTTGAATCTTCAAATTCTGGTTTTGGTTGCCCACATGCTTACTCGCAGAAACAATTCAACACAGAAATAACACTTCCAAAACACTTATGTGCAACATAATCCTTATATAAGTAGCCATTACAATAAACACCAACCTCCTTTTTGTTGTATTGAAAAATAATTTACAGAAGTATGATTTTTTTTTTGGTTCTTGTGTCTTTTATATGAATTTGATAGTTGTCTAAAATGATTGACCCTCAAATCTGCAAATGAACAGTGATTGGAGATTAATTTGTGGTACACTAACGTAGGAATTAGCCTAGTAATGTTTTGCTATAGACTGGTAACCACTGCACTCAAAAGGTTATATCTATCCACTTCAGTCTTCGTCCCATCGCATGTAATCCGTCAATTTTCTAGTATATTTCTAATAAGGAAACTAGTCAAATGTAAATCTCCAACAGGATCACCATCAAGTAAAGTTTCTCAACAGATGAGAATGACAAGCTAAAGAATCTTGGTATCAGGGTTGGGACCCATATACCTAGGATGTCTACAGTGAAGTTTGGAGATGGAGAGGAGAAGGAGAAGGAGGAGAAGAGAGAATATGAGAAAGGAGATTGCAAGGGCCTAAAACCCTAGGTTGCATCTCATGTCTATTTATATAAATATGCAATACACCCACAATTACTATTATACCCTCATATGATAAATAATAAAATAAAATAACTGTAACACCCTCCCTCAAGCAGGAGCATAGAGATCAGACATGCCCAGCTTGCTACATAAATCAGAAAATGGACCACGAGCAAGTGGTTTGGTGAGGATATCACCTAATTGATCCTCTGACCGAACATAAGGAGTGACAATCTGTTTCTTCAGCAACAAATCACGAACAAAATGACAATCCACCTCGATATGCTTCGTGCGCTCATGAAACACCGGATTACTTGCGATAAACATTGCCGACTGATTATCACAATACATCTCCATCGGAATAGGAATCATGATTCCCATTTCATGAAGAAGAGACTGCACCCACATCATCTCAGAAGCTGTATGAGCCATCGCACGGTACTCGGCCTCTGCACTAGAACGAGCCACAACATTCTGCTTCTTACTACGCCACGTGACAAGATTGCCACCCACAAACGTACAATAGCCAGAAGTAGACCTCCTATCACTGCGACTGCCTGCCCAATCAGCATCACTGAATCCAGTCACCGTAAGCAACTGGGAAGGTTTGTACAACAAACCTTTTCCAGGTGCACCCTTCAAGTATCGAAGAATGCGAGAGATAGCCTCCCAATGTGGTTGCCGAGGGGCATGCATAAACTGACTAACTACTCCAACTGCATATGGGATGTCTGGTCGAGTAACAGTAAGATATATAAGTTTGCCAACCAAACGTCTATAATATCCAACATCCTCAAATAACTCTCCCCTGTCAGCATCAAGCTTGTCATGATAATCCATAGGAGTCTCAACTGGCCGACACTCTAACATCCCAGTCTCGGAGAGCAAGTCTAGAACATACTTGCGTTGTGACAGATACACACCTGTCTTAGATCGAGCAACCTCGATTCCAAGAAAATATCGAAGAAGACCCAAATCCTTAGTATGAAACTGACGACTAAGGTAGGCCTTCAAGTCCACAATTCCAGCATGATCACTCCCAGATATAATGATATCATCAACATAAACAATCAACACGATAATACCTGCTGAGGAAGAATGGCAAAATACTGAATGATCTGATGTGGTACGCCGAAAGCCATACTGAATGAGAACTGAACTGAACTTGTCAAACCAAGCACGAGGTGACTGTTTCAGTCCATATAATGCTTTCTTCAATCGACATACGAGTCTTTTATTTCCTGTTACAACATATCCCGGTGGTTGATCCATATAAACCTCCTCCTGTAAGTCACCATGCAAGAAAGCATTCTTTATGTCCAGCTGATATATAGGCCATTGGTGATTAACCGCCACAGAAATAAGAATCCGAACTGAATTCAGCCGAGCCACTGGAGAGAAAGTCTCCATATAATCCACGCCATATGTCTGAGTATACCCTTTGGCAACCAACCGTGCCTTGAGGCGCTCAACAGAACCATCAGGGTGATATTTAACAGTGTACACCCATCTACAACCCACTGTTTGTTTTCCAACAGGAAGTGATGTAAGCTCCCAAGTCTGGTTTTGATGTAAAGCATACATCTCCTCATCCATTGCACTTTTCCAACCAGAAGATGACATAGCCTGCTTGTAAGTTTTGGGAATAAAAGTAGAAGACAATGAAACAGCAAATGCATGAAAAGATGATGAAGCACGGTGTAATGAAACATAGTTAGAAATGGGATACTTATTCTTTGTGGTACAAAGACGTCTTTTTCTGAGAGCAATTGGAAGATCATCTGGATCTGTGATGATGGGAGCAGAAACCTCAGGCACGGAAGATGATTGGTTGAAGGCTGAATTCTGCAGAACCACTGGCCTGTCCTTGGATCTCTGATAAACCTGTAAATGGGGAATGGAGACAGAAATTGATTCAGGAATGACCGGAAGTGGTATGGAAGATATCAAATCTGTTGTAAAAGGAATATCACGGTCTCCTGAAGGAAAGAAGGGGGTAGACTCAAAGAATGTAACATCCGCACTGACATAATATTTGCGTGACTGTGGACTGTAACAACGATAACCTTTTTGAGTACGGGGATAACCAAGAAAGACACACTTCAGAGATCTAGGAGCCAACTTATCTCGATTAGGTTCCAAGTTATGAATAAAAGCGACACAGCCAAACACTCGAGGAGATAAGGAAAAGGGTGCGACATCTGTATGTAATATAGTAAATGGAACTTTGTTATTTAATACAGATGATGGCATGCGATTAATAAGATAACATGCAGTAAGAACGGCATCTGCCCAATACTGTTTGGGGACATGCATATTGAACATGAGAGTTCGAGCCACATCTAAAATGTGTCGATGTTTGCGTTCGGCTATACCATTTTGTTGAGAGGTGTGGACACAACTGGTTTGATGAATCATACCACGATCAACACAGAAACTGTTCACAGAAGATTGAGTATACTCCAAAGCATTATCAGAACGCAGAATTTTGATACGTTTATTAAACTGAACATAGACTTCATTATAAAAGGCAGATAACACATTTGGAAACTCAGATCTTTCTTTCATTAAATAACACCAAGTCATTCTGGAATAATCATCAATAAAAATAACAAAATACTGAAATCCTTTCGGACTTTTGACTCTAGACGGACCCCAAATATCAGAATGAACAAGATCAAAAGACTCTAATTGACGACTCTCACTACGACGAGGAAAGGAACTACGGTGATGCTTGCCTAACTGACAAGCCTCACATTCAAGACTAGATACATGACTCAAACTAGGAACAACTTGACGCAACTTAGCCAAAGACGGATGTCCCAAACGATAATGCCACTGCAACGGAGAAGTAGAAACAGAAGTGAAGGCCTTTCCAGGTAGATCCAAGTAGTACAGTCCATCTTTTTCATGCCCCGAACCAATCGTCTTCTTCGTCCTGAGGTCCTGAAAAATACACGAATTGGGAGAAAATGTCACAGAACATTGAAGAGATTTGGTTAACTGGCTCACAGATAACAAATTAAATGGAAAATTAGGCACATATAATGAATCAAATAATGATAGTGATTGAGTAGGGTGAATGACACCTTTCCCAAGCACAGGACGAGTAGACCCATCAGCCAAGATAATATTGTGTTTCATGGAACTACGATTATGAAAGATAGATGTTATACCAGACATGTGAGAGCTCGCTCCTGAGTCGATGACCCAAGAGGTGGATGGTGACTGGGTTGCCACAAAAGCAGGATTACCTATATGTGCCATGGTTGCAGTAGGTTGGGAGGTGGTACTAGCAAGCGCGTTCAACTTCTGGAGGATCTGTTGAAATGGAGATGAGGTATCGGACGTTGAAGTCTGATTGAAACCCGAAGTATCATCTCTGGGAGCAGAAGTGGTGTCCTGGGACTGCATATTTTCATCTTGCACTTGATGTGCATATTCTGGTTTGCCCCATTTGTCCCAACAATAGTCTTCTACATGACCGAGCATTCCACAATAGTTACACTTTCGTGGTTGACCACGGCCACCACCACCACCACCGCGGCCACCACCACCACCGCGACCACCACCACGACCATTGTCTCTACCACCACGGCCTCCTCCTCGACCAAAACTACGACCACCATCTCTACCGCCACGTCCAATACCACGTCCACCACCACGACCAACAGCACTAGAAACTAGGGCAGAAGAGTCGGTACTCGGCACCACAGAACTCTGTCCCAGAAAGGAACGATTGAGACGGGAGAAAGTATCTGCCACCGTAGGTAACTGCTCTCCAGCAAGGATTTGAGCTTTATAAGGTTCGAGCGCAGGATCCAAGCAGGCAAGGATGAGTGAAACATGAAACTCTTCCTTCTGTCTCCGAGCTTCCTTCAAATCAGTAGTAACAGGATGATATTGAAGCAGTTCCTCCCACAAAGCCTTCTTTGAAGCCAGATATTCATTCACAGGCTTCCCATTTTGCTTTGTATTGAACAATAACTCGTACAACTCATAGATACGGGCAACGTTTCGCTTCTGCGAATAAGATTCTTCCAGAGATGCCCAAATCTGTTTGCTTGATTCACACCACTGAACATTAGCAGCGATATGTGGTTCCATACTATGCCACAACCATGACATAACGTATGCATCTGCACTCATCCAATCTTCATACTCAGCGGACGTTTCAGGCAGGGGTTCTTCGGTCAAAAACTTCAACTTCTTCTTCGCCCTTAACACCACTTTGATAGACTTGGACCAGGCAAGATAGTTCGCACCATTCAGTTTCACCGCTGTAATCGACTTTCCCAATTCATCATTATGAATAACAGTAAAAGGAGAACCACCTCCGCTACCACCACCACTATTAACCTCGCTAGAAGATTCGGTCCCCACCATACTTGCAGATGCAACAGAAAGACGAGATCTTTGAAACCCTAGATCTCACAACGAACCTCAACCGACGACGAATAACCAACGGAGATCTGTAGAAACCCTAGATCTCATAAACGAACCACGAACGACCACGAACAGCGAACGACGAACGACGAACGGCGAACCCTGCTGTCAGGGGCTACCGCCCCCGAACCCCTGTCGAACTCGCGGCCGAGTTCGATCGGCCCTGTCAGGGATGAGATGTACAGTACTTACAAATATATGCTCTGATACCAAGTGAAGTTTGGAGATGGAGAGGAGAAGGAGAAGGAGGAGAAGAGAGAATATGAGAAAGGAGATTGCAAGGGCCTAAAACCCTAGGTTGCATCTCATGTCTATTTATATAAATATGCAATACACCCACAATTACTATTATACCCTCATATGATAAATAATAAAATAAAATAACTCTAACATCTACTAAATTGCATCTGGTACAATACCACCCCATTTAACAAGTGCTGAGAGGTCCACATTCAGCAATATATATATATATATATATATTGGCAACAAACTTGGATGCTTAGATGCATCACTTACAAATGTGTTTTGAAGCAAATGAGCATCCAATACAACCATTCACACCAAGGTCATAGTTATCAGAGGCAACAGGCATACACAAGCGATGAGATTGTCAGGAGGAAGGCGCGAAGAGAAAAAGTGAGGAATGCGCCTGTGAAAACAAAGTGCATGCATGATGAAAAAACATGAATAATATGTCAAAATATACTTTTTCCAAGAGGTGCTGGGAAAACAATAAGGTGAGGAGATATCAACAAGGAGAAATTTATTGTGAGAACTAGGAGGTGACTATTGTGATTAGGTATTAATGAGGATATGTCGACAAAAGTGCAGGAAGGTAGAAGTCAACAATGGTAGGTGTAGGGAGGAATCCGCCATGAAGGGTGGTGCTGCATGAGTCACAGTGAGTGTGAGAAGTGATGAAGAGAGTCGATGCGGGAACCAGTGTCAAGGTCTGGAGCAGAGAGATTGGAGGGGAGGCACTCCATAATCCATACAAAAGAGAGGCGTTAGGTTTTTCATAATTTAAGTTTCTTAACATGTCGGATTACAGTTAAATACGAGTTAAATTTAAAAATATTTTAAACTACATTCTCACCCTAGGCAGTGGTTTTGTCTTTGTTCTACTCTCTAGTTGAAGCATGGTGCTTCGAGCCTAGCTGCATTTTCAATTTTAACAACTATGACCATGGTATCACTTATAAATGACAGGATCCAGTTACAGGATCTCCTGACCAATGCATGCCTTGTAGAATCATCACCTTGGGCTCTGATACCACTTGTTATGACAATAAGACATGCCCAAGGAGTTGTCTAGCGATTTGCAAAATTGGTAGGCAACTACTTCAATCACAAAGGTAACCTTGTTGGTCTAGGTCCTAATTCATATAAACTCATTGTCCATTTCACTGTTTGTCTAACATGTGAATGAACACACAGGGGTCCCCAATAATGTTAACAGAACGGATGCATCATCGAGTGCAAGATAAAATCCCCATTAGACATTTATCCAATTATACATTTTAGCAAAAAATAGATGTAAAAAACGTAAGTCTAGAATACAAACTCAGTTGACCATTCCTACAAGATTAGAAATTTAAATGTTAGTTTAATGCATACATTATTACAAACTTAGTTGTTAGTTTACTATGCAAAAAGATATAAGTTACTAACACAAATAGCCTCCACTACACACACCTATACACAATTGATACAAACGCAATTTGGTATATGTTATGACTGCATCAAAACTCTGGATTGTTGGTGAGGGATGAGGACTATATACTCATTAAAAAAGTATATACACTTGTAGGCAGTTCTCAAGAAAACATTCTTAATAAATCATTTAATGGTTGCATAAATGATTGTCAAACAATAGAAAAACGGAAGTACTTTCACGGCCTTAAGAATCTAGTGTTATTTATTACTATT
This sequence comes from Iris macrosiphon, assembly GCA_036927795.1. Classification (NCBI taxonomy): domain Eukaryota; kingdom Viridiplantae; phylum Streptophyta; class Magnoliopsida; order Asparagales; family Iridaceae; genus Iris; species Iris macrosiphon. The sequence goes on from JAYESA010000017.1 coordinate 111,123,181, forward strand.
GTCAACATAGAAGAATCAGCTCCTAACAAATTAGAACAATGGTAGAAACTAGAAAGTAATCCCCACGATTATGAGCTGCTCATCTTGAGAGATCAAAGTAAATAAGAAAATGTTCTACAAGTAGTTTGATATTTAGATTATAACCGCTTTAAGTGATATAAATCCACATCAACAGAAAAGTTGTTTGATACTTAGGTTATAATCATTCTAAATGACGTAAATCCACATCAACAGAAAAAAATCACAATTTACAATGATTTTGCATGAAAAGAATTAGGTTCAGCTCATATCTGAACGACCCAACATGCTTGTAGATACTAGATATATGGAACACACATAAGTCGTGAAAAAAGAAATTTGATCATACCAAGTTTATAAGTAAACTCAGTATGCCCATACGTGATTTTCAGGATGCAAATATACTTCCTGTATCAGGGGGACTAAACTAATTTGCTTTAGATATTTAATAAATATAAACGGACTTTATTTACCTTGATTTAACGACTTACAAATTCAATAATTACTCAAAAAGTAGTCCGGATATAGTAAAGAACTAAATTTATCAGCCAAATGCTATATTTCATTATTAAGACTTTTAGTTCCTGAAAGTGTGTGGCACGGGGCTGACGAACTTAGGTTACCCATTTAAGCTGGGCAGAGAAACAATCAAGAAAATGGGTATGTTAACAAGTAAAAGCACTGAAGGGCGTAGCAATCTCGTAAATTGTATTGTGTAAAGGCTATAAGGTTGTAAAGTTGATGCTTGTTGTAAGAGATTCCCTAACGAGGCAAACACTGCACGCGTGGGCTCCATTCAAGTAGCTTCATGGATCTCCCGCAATAACCACAAGTCGCTTTGAGTTGGTTCATTTTCGTATGCGAGAGAGCGAAACAGAAAAGGCTGACTAGGCTTTAGTTGAATATAGTAGTAGACTAGTAGTATAGCCATGATTGTATAACATCCTTCCCTCTTTTTACTGATGACCCCTAGGTTAAAGTACCAGCACGCCCTTAAGTTCTCGTCTAGATCCAACCTATTATTGATATATACAAATCCCCACCGTTTCCAAAAAAAAAATCAATACACCCAGCACTACACTAGAATTTATTGCTAAAATATCAATATTAAATCCAAAACCGCTTCCTCCTCTCTCCCAACAAGCAAGATGAGAGATTCTTATCCCCATATTTTTTCCTTTATTGTTTCTCAAAAGTTGTGTAGAAGCAAAACTTTCCAAATTTATGACCAACCTTTTCTTCGTTGATCTTACAACGAACAAAAGTTTTCCTAAATTAAATGAGTAGGGATCAATCAATGAATTCCGGCAAAATAGAAGATCTAGGTTCAGATTGTCATTTCGCTTCAATTTCTTGGACGTATCACGAGCGAGTTCGACCATACACATGTTATGATAAGTTGATTCTCTCTTTCTTAAGTAACTCAGTGCTCCGGATGGAAAATAAAGTAAAATTCGCCATCTCTCTTCCCTCTCACATGTTCAATCTTTTTTTAGTGGTTTCCCCGAAGATCTTTATCATTAACATATGAACTTTCCTTCACAAGCGATGACAACATCATCACCGAACATATAAATTGGGTCACATCCAGTAAAGTGACTTTTGAACGTGACCCAATAGCTTAGGTTGCTACTATCAAGTGGGTGTACTCGGAACGGGATTCGTACTTCTCAATTATTTGTGTTCAACTTGCACAAAAAGACGAACCCAAACGCATAGGCCTAGCCTTCCTTTGGGCTCCTCATTATTTGATATATGCATCCTCACTTTCTCAAGATGAGTTAAAATGCCGACTATAAGAAGCCAAACGCAAGGAATAGCTCCAAGCAAGGAAGATCTTAGAAATTAACCAGAATTGTCATCACATGTGGTTGATTAATTTCAAACTAGAAACAAAAGACCTTGTTAATTTTATTTCAGTCTCATATTCTAGAATGTCTGCACCTATTGTTCTTGCCATTCCAGCGAAAAGAACTCCACATTCCCTATTCAAGCTTCAATTTGCTAAAAAATGGAATCGACTCAATTATGTCTTTCACATGCAACGATAAAAATGACATTCTTTTTGCATGCCTGATCCCAAAAAACATACTGTTATATCAAAGAACATATTCGTAGAAATATTTGGAAGAAAAAGGGATATTTTGTTGCAGTATGCTTTTTCTTTAGCTAACCTTCAAAAGAGACAAATTACCTTGTCCCTCTCGTGGTTCGGAAGCCAAGATGCTAATTAGCCAAATGAAAGCAAAATTTCATGTTCTGTTTTGAATTAGTTTTGAATTAGAGACGTTAATGTCAACTATAACCCCTAGCCTTCCAAACTAAAGATGCGGGTTTGATTCCCCCTCTCATAGTTGCACAAAAATTTCTCAAATCTCTCTTTTCACAGTAAAGGAAAAAGAATTTGATTCTTATTCGTTCTTTTGGTAAGATACACTGAGATGGCCGAAAATCCCCCTTTGACAGACAGGTGGCAACTTGACAACTAACAATTGATGTGAGACTATTAAACGGTTGTGAAAAACAAAGGTTGCGGATAGACAACTAGGAGAAGACTTAGTACCCAGGGGACTAGGCACGCGTAGGTGACATTAATCATTTTCTGTTATTAATATAAACAAAACGAAATTATAATGTTTTAAATAACTTAAAAAGAACTCAAAATTGTGATAAACCTAAAAATTTCTACAGTGAAACGTAAACAACAAAGCAAAAAAAAACTAAATAGATGGCTTGAGAAATGAAATCAACTGCTAATAAACAAGAAGAAAAAACATCCAAATACACCAAATTAATAAGACATTATTTCATTATTCACCAACATTTCACTAAGCAATTTAGCAAAATAACTAGTCCATCACACTACCACAATGTTCGACAAACATTAACTATAAAGCAAAAAAATATCTCGAGAAACTAAGGGTCTGTTTGGTTCTCTGTTTTTTTTCGTTATGTTTTGATTTAAAACTTCAAAAAGCACTCAAATAGAGTTTGGTTGTGCAACTCAATTTCAGCTACCGCAATTTTTTTTTCCAAAAACAGGAAAAAACAGTTTTCCCAATGCATTTTCCTCTCCTGGCACTCTCTTCCCCCTTCTCATTTTCCAAAAACCAAAAATGTTTGGTTCTTCATTGAGGAGCTCATGCTCTGCTGCGGTCGAGGTCGACGGGCCGACCGAGCACGGGAGCTCGTTGGCTGGGAACGGCGGCAACTCTCTCTCTCCCCACCATCTCCCGACGTTGGCTGTGGCAGTGGACAACGACCTTGACGACGAATGTCAACGTGAACTCTGGGATGAATCTCGACCTCGAATATGGCAGTGGACGACGACGAACTGAGGACGAACCTAGACGTCAGCGGCAGAAAAGAAGAGGGTCGAGGGGCGTGGAGCTCTGGTGTAGGCGATGGGGAGGGGGAAGGGCCGCGTACGGGTCGACGACGGAGGTGGTATGTGTGTAGTGGGGGGGGGAGGGGGGACGATTGCTTGCGGGAGGGGTCGACGACGAGGCGTGGCGCTGCTAAACCTGGGGAGGAGCGGGTGAGGGAGGGCGGTGGGGACGTGGGGGAGGTGGAGGGGGTGGAGGAGGTGGTGAGGGAGATGGTGGAGGCTGCGGGGACAAGCGACAGGGGGAGGAGCTCCTGAAGGGAGATGGTGTTCGGGAACCCCGATCTCGCCGGAGAAGGAGACACAGGACACGGAGATAGAACTCGTTGACACAAGACACAGAAAATCAGCTTAAACATATTTTCCGAAAATTTTATTACCAAACAAAATTTAAAAATTCCAGAAAACTATTTTTCATATGGAAGTAACCAAACGCAAATTCAAAATCTCTATACTCAGAAAACAACTTTATAACTTTATTTCAGAAAACTGTTTTCAGAACAAAATTTCAGAATGACTATCCAAGCGGAACCTAAATCATCTGCTAAGAAAACAAGAAAATCCAAGTAAACCCAATGAATGACTCATTATTCACCAACATTTCACTAAGCAATTAAGCAAATTAACTAATCATTACACTACCAAAAGGTTAACAACCTATTTCATGTTCATGAAGATGCAACAGTAACAACCAGGGACAGTAGCTACCACCCGTATTTGACGATACCTGCTGCCCCTGCAATGTTGTAAGCTCGAGCAGGAAGAACAAAGCGCTGCAAAACTGCTCACACAAGATACTAATCACTGCCCATGTACTGAGTTAGTTTGGAACACTAATTTTGTGGATTTTGTTGGTTTAGTTCTTAGGTCTCAGTTTTGTTACTTTATATCAAACATACCTTTTTGGTGTAGGGTTCGAGTTACCTGCGTAAAGGGCTTACAATATGGAGTTGTAATGATCTTACTTAGTATCAAGGAAATTTGTAGTTTCTCTCAAAATTGGTGGATTCCAGAGGGGCAAAATTGGAACATGGTTATGGGCTTGGACTTTTGCCTAAGGAGATGGGAGGTTCATGTACTCAAGTGTGTATTATTCAACAATCCTTTCAACATGGTTTACCTATCCCTATCAACTATTTTCCACTACGGCTGATATCAGCATGAAGAAATGCAATGGCCAATAACCCAATCACCCATGGTGAGTTTCAGACTGAGAGAGCGCCTTAATAGAGAAATCATATCAAGTAGACATCATGCATGCATATAGAGTTGGAGGATGACTAGAAGCAGGAATTGAGCCAAAGATTGATCAACAAGACTTATTCAGAACCCTCCTCTGAGATTTGACCTCTTCAAATATCGAAAGTCAAGATCTAGCTCGTTCTAAACCTCAAATATCAAAGAAGTTGTGAAAGAAGAAAATATTGATTATGTGCAAGAAATTACTAAAGAATAAGAAGAAAAGAAGGCATTCCAGTAAGTGAAGTAGAAGACTTGCAATAATAGGTTGAAGAGATGTTCAAGTATTAGAAGAAATCAAATATCTTGAAGGAAAAAAAGATACAACAACATGAAGAACTTGTTGATAATAATAAAAACATATATCAAATTCTGAAAGGACAGCTAGGAGCTTTGTGTAGAAAATGCATGAAAACTAGTATCTCAGTCTGCATCGAAGAAGGCATCGAGTTAAAAACTGAAAGGAAAATTTGTTAAGATGAACACTTACTTAAAATATCTACTCTTATGCAAGATTGCAATCATCAAAGACTTGGCGCGAGAAAAAAGCTGTATTTAAGGATGGGAATCTGATATATGATGATTGGCTGTCAACCATTTCAGGTACTCGTCGCAGTTATTGTAACTATGTCGTACCTACCTTGCTACCAGCAGAAACCTCCATATTGTTTGGGAAATATAATAAGAAATTTACGACTCTCGTACTCAAATGTTTTAAAGATTATGACCCTTAGAGCTTCAAATATATTGTGGAACATATAATATTGGCATGTGTAAACACAAAGTTCTGGGTCACTTTTGCATTTTTAAGCACTTAGGAACAATGGTAGGCTTTAACATGTAACTCAATATTTGTACTTTGTTCCAAGCTTAATGTGTTATGGAATTTAACGATAAAATTGAATATCTTCATCATATATTTGCCTAGTCGTTAATAACTACAAAGTCCAACTCACACTTTCAGAAGTCAAAATAATATGGGTGTAGACCCCATCATCTCAAAAGACCCTTTTGGTATTTGTCCGTAAAAGTCAAAACTCTAATTCTTGACATTTCTCAGTCATGTTTTGAAAAAGATGAATTAATATATCTCAGGCCAGAAACAGAATATATTTAGGGTAATGCATATGAGACATAATTTTATAACTCAAACTTGCATTAGGTGAAATATGACGACTACTTAAAGAACAAAACCTTCACATAATATTTTCATTTGTTTGTTCAGTAATATTGTATATGAAATACATTTGTTAATACAATCCCAAAGAACAAGAAGAACTCTATTAACTAACTATATTCCACAGTAGAGACATTATTTTTTCAACTTAATTGGAACAAATGTTGCAGCATAACTCTCTGGTTAACCACAAGAAATCTTAATTTATACTGCGGACAACTCACTGATTGGAATTTCTGCTTAGTCCCTACCCAATTAATTAGATTAAGTGATCAAACAACTCAATTCTCGGAAC
>JAYESA010000017.1:111729394-112022075 GCA_036927795.1 Iris macrosiphon
CTTTCGAGCTACGACATTGTACTCGGGATGGATTAGTTGAGTACGCATTGTGCTAGTATAGATTATCGTGGAGGCAGAGTTTTGTTTAGTCCGCCGGGTGAGCCAGAGTTTCAGTTTGCCAGAGGAGCAGCGGAGCAGACAGAGGGAGTCTTCTGCGGAGCCCTGGTGGTAGAGCCGAGGTCGCTACATCCACTGATAGAGGAGTACATGGATGTCTTTCCGGAGGAGTTGCCAGGGTTACCTCCGGACAGAGATGTTGAGTTCTCTATAGACTTGGTGCCAGGCGCGGAGCCGATATCCCAGCACGTCTATAGAGTCAGCAACAGTGAGCTGGTAGAGTTGAAGAAGCAAGTGGATGAGCTTCAGGACAAGGGATTTATCAGATCTAGTTCTTCTCCGTGGGGTGCTCCGGTACTTTTTGTGCCGAAGAAGGATGGGTCGATACGGATGTGTATCGACTACAGGGCTCTGAACAACCTCACAATCAAGAACAAGTATCCGCTGCCGCGTATTGACGATCTTTTTGACCAGTTGAGCGGAGCGAGGATGTTTTCCAGGATTGATCTGAGGACAGGCTACCATCAGGTGAAGGTCAGGAAGGAGGATATTCCGAAGACAGCTTTTTGGACCAGATATGGACAGTATGAGTTCATGGTGATGCCGTTTGGGTTGACTAATGCCCCGGCAGTGTTCATGAATCTGATGAACAAGGTGTTCCATCAGCATCTGGACAGGTTTGTGGTGGTGTTTATAGATGATATCTTGGTGTATTCGAAGACCCCAGAGGAGCACGAGGAGCATCTGAGGATAGTGCTGGAGACTCTCAGGAAGGAGAAGCTTTATGGAAAGCTCTCAAAGTGCGAGTTCTTCCTTGACAAGGTTGAATTTCTTGGTCATGTGGTGACTGGAGAGGGTATCTCGGTAGATCCGAGAAAGATCATGGCAGTTGACGCATGGAGTGCTCCGAGTTCAGTAGCCGAGGTCAGGAGTTTCTTGGGACTGGCAGGCTACTACAGAAGATTTGTTCAGGATTTTTCCCGGATTGCAGAGCCGTTGTCCAGGCTGACTCGGAAGGACGTGGAGTTTATTTGGTCAGAGGAGTGCCAGATCGCCTTTGATGAGCTGAAGAGGAGGTTGACGACAGCTCCAGTGTTGACATTGCCATCAGGTTCTGGAGGATTCACTATTTATAGTGATGCATCGGGGAAGGGACTGGGTTGTGTGTTGCAGCAGAATGGGAGGGTGATTGCCTATGCTTCCAGGTAATTACGTCCTCATGAGAAGAACTACCCTACCCACGATTTGGAGTTGGCAGCGGTCATCTTTGCTCTGAAGTTGTGAAAATACTATTTATACGGAGAGCGTGTGGAGATCTTCACAGACCACAAGAGCTTGAAGTATGTGTTTACCCAAAAAGAGCTGAACATGAGGCAGAGGAGATGGTTGGAGTTGATGAAAGACTTTGACATATCGTTGCAGTATCATCCAGGGAAGGCGAACGTAGTTGCGGATGCGTTGAGCAGGTATCCGGTAGCTATGTGCCTGACTACAGATCGTTATCTTCTGGCAGATCTAGAGAGCTTGGGAATTGAGGTGATAGTGCCTGGAGTTGAGATGCAGATATGGGGACTGTAGATTCAGTCAGAGTTAGTAGACCGGATCAGGGCTACACAGTTTGAGGATGAGTCCCTGAGGAGCATCAGGGCGCAGGTTCAGATGGGATTAGCAGATGACTTTACCATTGCTGATGATGGTTCTTTGCGGCACGGTACCAGGTTGTGTGTGCCGAGTGGGTCGTTACGCGAGGAGGTTCTCCAGGAGGCGCATCGATCCCAGTACTCTATGCATCCAGGTGCCAATAAGATGTATAGAGATCTGAGACAGCATGTATGGTGGTACGGGATGAAGCGGGAGGTAGCACGCTTCGTATCCCGATGCTTAGTGTGCCAGCAGGTGAAGGCGAAGAGGCAGAGGCCAGGAGGTTTGCTCCAGCCGTTACCCATTCCGGAGTGGAAATAGGAGCATGTGACCATGGATTTTGTTTCTGGACTTCTCCATTCTCCAGACGGGAAGGATGCGATTTGGGTCATCGTGGACAGGTTGACCAAATCGGCCCACTTTCTACCATTCAAAGTGGGTACGTCTACAGAGAGACTAGCAGAGATGTATGTGCGCCAGATAGTCAGACTGCATGGAGTTCCAGTGAGCATAGTATCAGATCGGGACAGTCGCTTTACTTCGCATTTCTGGAGGAGCCTGCAGGCTAGCTTGGGCACCCAGCTCAAGTTTAGTAGTGCGTATCACCCGCAGACAAATGGTCAGTCAGAGAGGACCATTCAGACACTTGAGGACATGCTTCGCACCTGTGTTTTGGATTTCAGAGGCTCTTGGGAGGATCACTTGCACTTGGTAGAGTTTGCTTACAACAACAGCTACCAAGCCAGTATCGAGATGTCACCATTCGAGGCATTGTATGGACGGAGGTGTCGCACTCCGTTGTCATGGGATGATGTAGGTGAGAGAGCCTTGCTTGGCCCGGAGATGGTGGTTGATGCAGCGGAGAAGGTCAAGCTCATTAGAGATAGACTTCGGGTGGCGCAGGACAGACAGCGGCATTGGGCCGATAGCCACCGGAGACCTTTGGAGTTCGAGGTATAGCTTAGAATCTAGATTTTGTTCTTGTGTTTGCTTGTGATTGCTTATTTTAGACTAAGTGCAGAGACCTTGTTTGTGCTAGGTTGGAGATCAGGTGTTCCTGAGGATTTCTCCGACGCGGGGCACTATTCGCTTCGGTGGAGGCGGGAAGCTTAGCCCACGTTTCGTCGGACCCTTCCGTGTTCTTGAGAGGGTCGGCGCCGTGGCGTATAGGCTTGAGTTGCCGCCTACGCTGGAGGGAGTTCATGATGTGTTCCACGTGTCGCAGTTGAGACGGTACGTGGCGGATCCCAGTCACGTATTGGATCACTCAGAGATCGCAGTGGGCCCTACTCTTAGCTATCCGGAGCAGCCGGTGGAGATTCTGGATCGGCGAGAGAAGGTGTTGAGGAACCAGACTATTCCCTTGGTTTGCGTCGCGTGGAGGCATCACTCTCCAGGGGAGTCGACCTGGGAGAGGGAGGATGAAATGCGCGAGCGATACCCCTATCTCTTCGAGCCCTGAGGTATGGTTCTTTCTTTGCATTCCTGTCCTAGTTTCGTCTTTTAATTTCGAGGACGAAATTATTTTAAGGAGGGTAGACTTGTCACTACCCAATTCTAGAAAATAGGGTTATTTTTTTTTATTTTTATTTGGTAAATTGTGTATTGTATTTAAATAATTATATTTGTATTTAAATAGTGATTGTATTATTTTTATTTTTATTGTTTTAGGGTTTTGGCTAGCCTGGACCCATGTCCGACCCTAGTGGACCCATGTCCGACCCAGCCCACACCCTTGTGAGAATTATTTTGGGGCTTAGATTTATTATTTTATTTTTAGGAGGTTAGTTGAAGAGATTTGGAGCTAGTTTGAGCGCATTTGGAACCCGGAACCCAAAACCGAGTGAGTAGGGGCGTTTTGGGAACTTGGAAACTTGTGTGAACCCATTTTTATAAGTGGCCGGCCCCTACCTACCCCTCCCAACCGTGGAAACCAGCAGCCCTCTCCCTCTTTATCATTCCACTTCTTCTTCTTCATTTCTTCTTCTCCACTTCTCCTTTCTTCTTCCTTCTTCTTCCAAGTAAGCTTATCTTCACTTTTCTTCTTTCTTTCTTCCATTCCTTCTTCTTTTAGCTAATCCTAACCTTACATTTTCTCTAACCTAGGTGTGAGGAGCTTAGATCTAGTGTGGGAGCTAGAATTGGTGGCTTGGAGCTTGAGGGAGGTGATTTGGGGTAGATTGGAGACTTTGGCCTTGGGATTTCAACTCCCAAGAGGTAAAACCTAACTTTCCCCTTCCTAATTATTTTTGTGTAGTGTAATTAGTGTTGTAGAACCCTCCTAGACCCTAACCCTACCCGTAGGAGGAAGTTGGAACTAGTTTGGGTGAGTTTAGAGACTTTGACATTAGGTTTTGTGTCGAATTCGGGTGGAATCCGAATTTGGCCCAATTTTGGGTGATGCCCTAGGTTAGATGGACCTAGGTAGACGTTGTCGGGTGTCTAGAGGGTGAGTGCGTGTCTCCGTTTGGATACGGGAAGCCGCGTCGCGGAGAAACGGGCGTTTCGGGCGAAATTGGGGCTTTTCGTCGTCGCCGATTCTAAGTGCATGTGCGTTTCCGCCACGGGCCTAGAATTGACATGGGAGCATATTTTCTAGGATCTAGACATCGTTTAGAGAGCGTGGGTAAATTTTGGGCCGATTCTGAGTTCGTTTGGTGTGCGTTTAAGGAGGTTTTCCGAGCCGCGCACCACGTGTTCGTCGAAATGACCGAACGGCCATTTCGACTTGGTTTCCTCGTTTCGGGCTTGTGCGCGCGTTGGTTTAGTATCGGGGAGTGTGTGCTAGAGTTTTCGAGTTATATTTTATATATTTTAGGGTGTTGGTGAGTGTCGGGGTCGTTGGGCGTGAGCGGGGCGTGTTGTTTGTGTGTTGTTGTGTGTTGTGTTGTGTTAGTGTATATGTGTCTATATATATATATATGTATATATTTATAGGTATGTGTGTTTATGTATATATATTTATATATATATATGTGTGTGTATTTATATCTATGTGCTTGTGTGTGTATATGTCTATGTGTATATATATATATATATGTATATGTGTAAGTGTGCTTGTGTGTGTGTATATGTATATATATATTTTGGGTGTATGTATATATATATATATAGTTGAGAGTGTGTGTAGATATATATATATATTAAGTGTATATATATATATGTAGCTATGTATATATATTTATGTGTGTGTGTGTGTTGTTAGTGTTGTGAGTGTGTGTGTGTATTAGTGTGTGAGTGTGTTAGTGTGTGTTAGAGTGTGTAGATGAGTGTGTATATATATAGATATCTAGTTGATATATATATAGATATATATGTATGTATATATATATATATATATAGGGTGATATATATATATATGTATATATATAGGAGTGTGTGTGTGTGTTTGTAGCTAGAGGGGGGGAGTCCAGACTGCACAGCAGCAGCAGCTGCTTCCCCCAGCAGCAGCAGCAACCAGGGGCAGCAGCAGCAGCCTATGAAGAGCAGTAGCAGCAGCATGTAGAGCCAGCACAGCAGCAGCAGTAGCATGGAGCAGCAGCAGCAGTTCAGTTGCAACAGCAGCAGCTTGCTGCTAGGCAAGGGCTGCAGCAGCAGCAATATGCAGAGGCACAGCAGCAGTAGCAGTCCAAGGAGCAGCAGCAGCAATATGAAGCACAGAGCAGCAGCAGCAGTCCAGGCAAGAACAGCGGGCAGCAGCAGCATTCGCGAGGTAGCTAGTAGCGAGGGATAGGTAATATATGTATATAGATAGATAGATTGATAGGTAACTAGATATAGATAACTAGTTAGATAGATTAATATATAGTTAGATAGAGTTTTAGATAAATTGATAGATAGATGAATAGATAGATATCTATAGATAAATAGCTAGATAGATAGACATATAGATAACTAGATGGATTGATAGAAAGATAGATAGATATATCATTAGATAGATACTAGATAGGTAGTTACTTAGATAAGTAGATAATAGGTAGATAGTTAGATTTATAGATTATAGATAAGTAGATAGCTAGATACTTAGATATATCTACCTAAGATATATATAACTATATACCTATAGTTATATATATATCTATAGATATCTTGATAGGTAATATATATTTATGCGTAGGGTAAGGTAAATGGGTAATGGGTATATATGTGTGGATATATATGTATATAGGTAGATACCTATTTAGATATATATAAATATGATAGGTATCTATATTACCTAGCCTAGATTAATAACTAGGTGCATAATTAATAGCTAGGTAGCTAGTTAGAGGGTTTTAGAGCGAAACCTCAATACCTTGAGATACCGAGGTATCTCGATACCTTGAGATATTCAAGGTATTGAGTTTCGAGCGGGGTATTTGAGCATTAGCCTAGGAAATGCTTGGGAGTGATTTTTATATGTTTATATATATATAATTACGCGTGCTAGCATAGGTTTTAGCGGGGTGCGTGGCCTAGGGCGAGGTATCGGATACCGAGGGTATCCCGGTATCTCGATTAGGCGAGTTTGTGAGTTTAGTAGCTTAATGAGCTCGGTTTGACCTAGAATTTCAGGGACACCCTAGTTTGACCTAGCTTTGACCAAATTTGTCCCCGTTGACCGTAAAAGTCAACGTTTGACCTAGTTTTGACCTAGAGTTGACTTTTTGGACCCCGGGTTGACTTTTTGACCCGAATTTCACCGGTTTGACCCGTTCGACCTAGAATAGCCCTAGAAGCCTGTTTTTAATTATTTTATATCAGTTTAAATGCTTAGAACCCTGTTTAATCCTTGCTTTTCGTATTAGGTCCCTGCGACACCGGTCCGGACCTCGATCCTCATCAGTTGCTCAGGACATCAGGCGAGTACCTACCTCTGATAGTTTCCATTTCATGATAGCGTTTATATCACCTGTTCTAGAACTGTAATACTTGATTCTGACACATTATTACACGAGCTGGTACTAGTGGATCCCGTCATGAGATGCTATCCCCCTTACCGTGTTCAGCGGGTACTCTATCACGTGTATTTCATCATGTGCTTCGGGTATTGATTATCATGTGCTATCATGTGCTTCTTGTGCTCTCGCCTTCGTGTGCACGAGCTATTATCATGTACGTAGCGTGTTGTGGTTGGATCCAATGGTATTAGTGGGGGAGGGGAGTAGTGAGTTGGTTATGTGATCAAAGCCAAACAGTATTCATGTGTATGTCGGTTATGCAACTCACGCATAACGGAGTTATCTTAGTGTTTTTCATGTGCAACCTAAGCCGATCACATAACGAACTTGTGCTCAAGGCACTTAGCTAGCATTCATGTTTCTCACCTGCAGTTACTTTTTTACTACTTGTATTGTTCTCCAGTTTATATTGCAGCTACTTATTGTGCTCCAGCATATATTTATTTCCTGTGCATCTTGTATACTTTTCTATTGCTCGTCATATACACCTTACCATGTATTTGGAGTTGCTTTCAGAGTTATGTACTTCGCTCCAGTCCTGACTGGGCATATTTTTTCCAGAGGATCCTGAGGACTATTGCCCTACGTTCTACGGGCCGGGTGTTGACGACTGTTGTGACCCCGTGATCGAGGAGGAGTGCGCCGAGGAGACGCCTATAGCACCCTAGTTAGCTAGGTGGGTTTCCTGGATTATCCCAGTGGTTTGCATTTTTGGATGACTGTACTTATTCTTTTGTGCTTCTGTGAGATGTTGTAGCTGTTATGGCCTTGGACTGTATTATTTTGGATTGTCTTGCTCTCTTGGTTCTGTTTCTTGGTTTATTTCATATCGTGCTTTATTTCTTCCCCTAGATTTTGTGATTGAGAGTTTATATATATATTGCGTGGTTGCCCTCCTTTTGGAGAGGATTTTGATATATATATATTGTGTGGTTGCCCTCCTTTTGGAGAGGTCATGCCGGATTTTTCTATGAGATATAGATAGATATGGTTGACCTAGAACGGACCTTTACAGCGTTCTACCGCCGATTCTGCGGCATAGGCTGGACGTACCCACGGCTCATGCCCAATTTTCGGGTGCGGGTCGTGACAATGTGCACCTCCGGACGAGACGAGGATAAAGATTTAGGCCGACGGTACAAAATAAGTTAATAGTTGGTTTAACAGCATATATATCGTGTATTTCTTTATTTATCATATATTCACTTTTTTGATAAAAATAATTATCTCTGTATGGATATTATCCCTCGTCGGTACAGAGATGCCTGGGCCACTTTTTGAGGTACAACTATGGTGGCCCTTGGATCAACTACTCTAATGCTCCGGATGAGAGGAAGGCGTTCTGGTTTGCGCGATTCAAGGTAAAAGTATATTTGGTTTTAATTTCAATCATCTAATTTATGCATATTTTATAACTTACTAAATTACTTCTTGTAGCATACATATTTCTATCCACTGCATTGGGTTGAGTTGATCGAGCAGATATTTTCTGCCATTGCCTCCAAGCTGATTCGTGATACTCTGGATGACCAGAAGGCTCGTGATCGCGAAGAAAAACTGATCCAAGGTTGGATCACGTCTAAGTAGTAGACTACGATGAGTGCTAGATTAAATGATCCATGGTACAAGAAAAGGTCTGAGAAGGTCAAGGCGGTTAGGAAGAAGGAAGCAAAATGGTGTGGTGGCTCGATTCCGATGACGGAACATTTGCGTTGTTTGGTTTTTTTTCCAGATATATTATTTTAACGCAAGTACGATAAAATGGTAGTAAAATAAAATATTTAATTTTAGTACTATATAATATATTTTTAACAGGTAAAGAGGGGTGAGGATGCCAACATGGTGACCGTCTTCCTTGCCACCCATCGAAAGGGCGGGAATCTCATTGATGAGATGGCCTTGCAGACCTATGTAAGTATTACATTAATTTATGTTAATTTTAATATAACTTAGGAAATATACAAATAAATATCCATGTAGTTAGTAATATGTACCTAAGACATTAGCAATTATCGAGTATCCAAACTTTTCTAGGCCGAGTATGTTAGGCTGCGTGAGCGGGTGACTGTTAGTGCACCTACAGCGGAAGAGGCTGGTACTTCCTCGTAGCACTCTCCAGCTTCGTCGAATGACGAGCTGTGGGTGACCGCCGCTGGTGGTCTCCAAAGGGGTACATACTACTGTACGGGATCCTATGGCGCCCTTGTTGCGACGCAGTCCTCTAGGGCCTCCACTGTAAGTGCGCATTCCACACATCCCTCGTAGGCGTCGGCCTGAGTCCAGGAGACCGTTGACCTTCAGATTGTGTCTCTCCGTGATGAGTTGCTGTGAAGGATGGAGGAGTTGCCCCTGTCCCAATCGCAGGCGGACAATACGACGCTCATCTCACGATTTGGTACGCTCGGGCGTAACATCATGAAGCTTAGGGATATGACAGCTGATCTTAGAGCATCGACAGAGCGCAGCATGATAGAGCTACATGCATCACAACTATCCATGGGCGAGAGGCTAACGATGATCATGATTCAATGGTTCATAGTAGTTCAAGATTTTTATCTACCATGGACTCATACAACCATCGACTAGCAGCGTTGGAGTAAATATGTCCTTCTGGGGCGCCTTCATCGACACAGACTCCACCGATGTCCCCGCCTTCTTCATCGACATCCGTAGCAATTTTACGGGAGCAGTATGATTTATTCTTATCCCTGATGTGCGCCGGTGGTTATTCTCCTAGTTAGGACAGTTTACTGGTTGTTTGTGTAGATATTTATTGCATTCTTTACGATGAGATTTTTTTTAGACTCGGTTGATAATTTTAATGTTTTATTTTCTTCGAATTTTACTATATTATTCATATTAAATGTATGTTAATTTACCGGTGTTAAGTGTTTCACCGAAGGGGTCGACGAACCCAGGGAATTCAACGGAGGGTTGCTCCGGGTCTATTTATATAAATTGTGAATTCATAAACAGTAGGAAGATTGGTTTGGAAACTATTTTATATTCTAATTTTTTATTTTTTTACCTGAAATTTAGCGACGTTTAGCGACTTTTATATGCGTCGATAAATTCGTCACTAAATACATCACCAAATACGTTACTAAATATATCGCTAAATATCGCTAAATTACTGACATGACAGTATTTGCCAGGTCAACAAAATATCGCTAAATATGTTGCAAAACGTCGCTAAATAGAAAAATATTAGCGACATTTAAAGACACACAATACGTCGCTAATTTAGCTACGTTGCGTCGCTAAACATCGCTAATATGTCGACATTTTTTGATATTTTTCCTGTCAGCGACTAGCTTAAACGTGACTTCATTGAAATGTTGCTAATTACGTCGCTAAATTTTTTTAGCGATATTTTTATGCCATTTAGCGACGTTTCTAGACGTCGCAAATTTGACTTATTCTGGTAGTGAGCTTATGTTCTTGAGGAGATTACAAACTTTTTCTCGATGTATTTCAAACCTCATTTTGCTACTAATAGAATGAGAGATCCAAGAAATAACGACAGATATCAGGAATCTAATGATGTAATATTGAAAGTATTCAATGCGTCCGGAAAGCCTATGGAGAAAATAAAGAATTGATATTTGAATAACGACGAGCTAAGGGCTACTCAATTATATATATTACTCAATTATGATGATAATGAAGTGGAGAAGCTAGAGGGGTAAGTAATTAATACGTCCATATTTATGTTATCTCACTATAATCGTATAAGCTAATATTATGCTACTAATCGACGGTTGCTTCATTATTTTTTAGAACATATAATAATGAGCTGAGGTCGGTTAGACCCTACATAACAGAAAAAAAGTAGAACAAGAAATGAGAATCATTTTCCATCTTGGTTGAGCGCATATGTAAGAAGCTCGGTAATTACTTTTTTGTATGCACTTGCACAATAAATAACTTAATATCACTTCTTTGGTATTTAGATCGATCGTCTAATAACATCCGAGACTGAATCTATTAGAACTTTAGCCAAGGGACCAATTACTATCATCAAAATATGGTCAAGTTACTGTGTGAATGGGTTTAGGTTCAAGTCAAAAAATGCTCCGATCAGAGATAGTTTCCTGGATTTTGATTCCATGAAAGATAGTTGTTTGCGTATCAAATCTTCGAACTACAAAGACGTTGATCCAGGCAATAATTTCTTTGTCATCTTACATAAAATTATGGAGTTGACATATAATTATGGCACAGAACCAGCTAAAATTGTATTATTCAAGTATGAATGGTTTGATCCGATTCAAGATCAAGGTTAAAAAATTGACAAGTATGGTCTTATGGATATAAACTACAAGCGTAGATATCAAGGCTATGAACCATATATCCTATAAAGTCAGGCTCAGCCCGTGTACTTCACAACTTATCCAAGAAGGGGAATAACAAGGTCGGACTGGTGGGAAATATGCAAGACTAAAGCTAGAAATACCTTTGACGTTGACGGAATAGCATATCAGGAGGAAGAGCTACCTCTTGTAACAAATATTGTAGATATGGACTCAACAGAAGTTACTCATTACACGACTAATAATGTAGGAGAGGTAGAATTATTCGAAGACGAAGACGAAGTAGATTAAAGTAAAGATGAGGAGGAAAAGGAAGAGGAGGACGAGGAAGACGAACAAGATTAGTTTTTTGAAGATGATTGAAAAGAAAATAAATCCATTTGGACTTGTGACATATATTACATTTTGACTATAGAATGTACTATCCATTTAGACTTGTGACACTACTAGTTATTTACTGTGCAATTTTATTAATACGGTGAGATATGTATATTATTTTGACTGTAGAATGTACTATATATCTGTTTATTTATTCTATTATCATATGTTATTATCAGGTATGACAGGACGACGTGGAGCGTTCGACAGGTACCGAGGTAGACGGAGTAGTCCTCCGGTACTGCCTACGGCTGGTTCTGGATCCTCGTCGCCAAGTACTCCAGTATATTGACCAACCACATCTCCGACTACGATAATGTTATATGGCAACACTCCTGGGACGAGTGGTTTGGAAGACGATCATCATGTTGGCGTCATCACCCCTTTGTACCTGTTAAAAATATATTATTTAGTACTCAAATTAAATATTTTATCCTACTACCCTTTTATCGTACTTGGATTAAACTAATATATGTGAAATAAAAAAAATACCAAATGACAAAATATTTCGTCATCGAAATTGAGCTACCATACTACGTTGCTGCCTTCTTCCTAGCCCCCTTGGCCTTCTTAGACCTTTTATTGCACCTTGGATCGTCGAATCTAGCCTTCATCATAGTATACTGCTTAGGCGTGATCCATGTCACGATCCGCACCCGGTATAGGGATGCAAGTCGGGAACAACGCCCAGCCTATGCCGTAACATCGGCGGTAGAACAATGTCTTGGTCAACTATACTATCTAAATATCTCACAATAATATAAAAATCTCCCAACAATATCTCAACACAAAACTCAATTACAATTCTAAAAGCACGAGAAGATATGAAGTAAGTCTAATTATACATTCAAAATATATATTAACAATAATTGAAACAATATCCAATCTCATACTATATGCTGGAAACAAATTCGGTACCAAAAAACTAAAGAAACTAAAACTATGAAAAACTAGTGATCCGGATAAACCTTCCGGCAGTCACTCCAGAACTAGTGGGTCCAAGTCTGCACTATCTATAGGTCAAAGTCCATAGTATGTCGGACACCAATCCCCGGGATCCTCTGAAAAATATTTTCCAGTCAGGAATGCAGCGAAGTACATCTCTAACAGCAGTTCTAATCAATGATATAAACTATGTAGCAGTAAATAGATATGAATATACAAGATGCCATATACATGTACAAAAGATACACAATAAAGAAAATACTGGAAATAAATACAAGAATGAGTAATATGGAATGAACAAGAAATACTAATGACTAAGTGAGTGAGTACCAACTTTAACATGTGATCGGCTTGGGAACTTGCACAAGAAACTTGCACAAGAATAAGGGCCTGGCTAGTCATACGTGCGGTGTATGACCAACACTCTTAAGAAACAAGACATGCACAAGAAGGGTATGATCACATATCTACACTACATACTCCCCGTCCCCAACTGGTATAGTGGATCCTACCATGGTACGTCATGATTCAAGTTTCCACAAGAAGGACGCTACTCTTCTCATGAAATAATGTCTATACATGCACAAGAAGAACACTGAACAAGGTTTGCACAAGATACACCATATATACCAAGGAATAATATCTCATGACAAGATCCGGATATATCAATCCGTATAACCATCGTATCAAAAAATTAAGGATATCTACACTAGATACAATGAACATAGAGGATATCATAAATATGAAACTATCAGAGAATGTACTCGCCTGTGGTCCAGAGCAATGGATGTCAAATTGGGTCTGAACGGGTGTCACATAGACCTATATATGGAATATTGTATTAATACAAGGTTTTGGAATGAAATTAAGTTAAACTAGTCAATTTCTAGGTCATATAGCCATTTCTAAGTCAAAACTATCAAACTAGGTCAACTCTATGTCAAACAAGTCAAAACTAGGTATCTCTAGCTTTTATGAGTCTATCTCTAGGATACTAGGTCCATACACTCTGAAACTAAGCTACACTAACTAATCCAAGATACTAAGAAACACCAAAAATTTCGTATCATAGGATATGCAAGTCTCAATATATAAAAATAGTAATTTAGATATATATTCAAGTCAATATACATAGTATCTATAACCAACTAATGCAACTTGGATACCTTGGCCTTGTACCAATGCATATCACACTACCAAACCCCCATCTCGATACCCAACTCAAATACCTTGAGTATCGACCCATTATCTTGACAATACCTTGGTATCCCAAGGTAAATCAAATCCTCATTCAAATAGCTAATACCCAATATATAAGACTATACTAATATAACTAAACTATATACTAACTTATAGCTATTTATCTATTTAACACTAACCATGCATATCGATATTATCTGCTATCTTAACATATAATATACTACTAACCAATACCCAAACTAACCCTCTATACACTATATGCTAGCATATGCTAATTATTATAATAGATACCAATACAATACATACATATCTACATACTAACATATAGCTAATATAGCTAACTATTAACCTACATCTACTAGTATATAGATATTACACTAGCTATTACCCAATCCATATACATAACCTATATGAATATTAGATACTAACTATCTATCACATAACAAGTAACTATCTATTTATACTAACTATTAACTAATTATTACTAGTTAGCTACTAAACTAACTAATATACTAACCTACTAAACTAAGCAAATACCTCACTCAAGCCCAAATACCTTACCTGAATTGAACCTTACTGATAATGCTTGATACCTCAGCAAACACTGAAAACTAATACTGTGCATCGAAGATACTGCACAGTGAAGACTCCTCCTATAGTTGGTTGATGAGCCTTGCTCCTTGTTAAAGCATGCTGCACTGCTCTAGCTCAAGCAGTTGGCTTACAGCACAAGGCTCCCTGCTGCTGCTGACTGAAATCTACCTTTCCTTGCTGTTGTAGTGGCTCTTGTTGCTATTACTGCCAGTGGTGGTTGTGGCCTGCTGTGGGCTAAAACTGCAGGAATTTGCTGCTACACTGCACAGTTTATCCTTGTTGCTGCTGCTAATGCTAGAGCTCTACACACAGCTGAAACTATGGCTCTGCTTGTTGTGTGCACAAGCTACTGCATATGGCTGCTGCATACGTCGAGCCAATTTGCTGCTGTGCACTGGTGCTAGACATGCTGCTCACTGTTCAATGTTGAAATACTGAATTGCTATGCTACTGCACACTGCAAACTGCTTATATCAGTTATTGCCTGGACCCCTCCCTCTAGCACATACAACCATCTATTTACATATCCATATACAACCACTCATATATATATCTACGTACATATATATATACACAACTATACTCATATCTATATATATATATATATATATATATAAACTCTCATCTATATACATATATCGATATACCCCTTCATACACACATATATATACATACAAACATATCTATATACATAGATATCTATATACACTTATATAAACACATATACATATATAGATATGCCTATATAGGTATTAACACACACACACACACACATATATATATATATATATATAGTCTCACCTATATATATGCTATACCCTCATGCCTATACATATATATACAACCATACGCATATACTCATAGATATATCACATATACATATATAACACCTAGCTATATATACATACCTATATAAACACATATTCATATATCACTACATCTATACATATAGCCACTTATACTTACCTATATGATACAATATAGATATATACACATATACATATATATATCATACATAATATATCATACTAATAGTTATACACAAGTCATATTGAATCTAGAAATGCAATCAAACAAATACGTGGAGTGCATCTCACCCGTATCACACTAGATCAATTATACGCTTGTGATACGAGTCCACCACACAACTAAATATACCCCGAAGGACACGAGCATGTCTAAAATACTTTTGTGAACAATATGATGAGTAAAATATATATCTACGTGTCCGTGTCAAAATATGACATGCACAAAGCCTCGTGTCAGAGGAAACCTCCCCCCCCAAAATAATATGTATCACCAAATTATTGGAATAAAACCCACACGTATCTAATTGTGGATACGACACTAGCCACAAATAACTAAACACATGTCAAATTGATCTATATGACCAATTAACCAACACAACAAATGTCAATTTCGGAATTTTTCCAAAATTGATACAAAAAGTACCATAACTTTCTCCATAGGCCTCCTATGAACCTAATTCTAATTCCTATGGGTAGCCTATGCATGTGGGGTGGTTCCTTATGATTAATTCTCAGATTTAGAACCTAATACAAGAGGGAAAATTGAATTGTATCTATTGGGAGATGGATTCCCAATGAAACCTCCAAAATTGGTAAAATTGGCCTTCAACTTGTAGATCCTTGCTCCTCTTTGTAGATACTTGCTTTCTCCTTTTAGATCCTTGCTCTACTAGTCTCCAATGATAATTTAGGAAGGAATTGAGGAGAAATTTGGTAGGAATTTGATGGAATTTGGTCAAAAAAAATTCTAGATCTAGATTTGGAATAAAAATAAAGAGAGAGAAAGTTTTTATCCCCTTTATATTGGCCTCTCTTGCCCCCTCCGTCAAGCTACTATGTAAAATCTAAAATACCCCTTTGGGCGTCTCATGAAAAAATTAATTAAGGAGGGAAGATTCTAGTGTAATGGGTTTAACATAATTAATCATACTCCTAATGATTGAGCTTCTAATTATTGTGCTCAATTCTAACTAGAATTAAATGTTGGTCCATGGATCTAATCTACACTAGTTAGGTCTACTAACACAAGTCCAAAAATAAATCTAATATGCTAACAATAAATAAATAATATAATAAATAAATATTCAATATGCATAATATTTAATTAATTACCAAATGACTAAAATATCCTTTCATAGAAAATGTAGTAGTGACTAGTCTACCCCCCTTAGCAGAATTTTATCCCTGAAATTAAAACTCTCACCCCTCTCTCTTGGGCTAGTCATAACCTATTCATACAAATTTTTCTATGGTCAAACTCCATCAATCACAGTCTAAAATAGTCCTATCATATAACATACAATCCTACCATTCTATTGAAAGAGGAACCATACTTGGATATAGTCTCTAACTATTATAAATTTTAGTCTCTGCCTTGCTGGGGTGTCTTCCTCTACTGGTGCGGTAATCTGCTATGCCACATGTGGCATATTCCATCACACACTAAGCATTCACTAATCATCAACCTAGTCAAAATATTCTTAATACGAAGGGTTACCAAATACTAGTGATATACTATAGTTCTAGGTCATGCTTCACTCACTGGCACTTGCTACCTAGGATACTATACAAAACACCGCTAAGATACTACCTTATTGTTCTGCTCTAGTTCTTGTAATAACCAAAATTTCTCAACCATTCTCTTGCAAGGAACACTTATATACTTTTTCCATCATGTGTTTTACTAGCACACCCTGTCCAACTTGAATACTCCTAATAGGATGCCTTATTCAAATCTTGTTACCGTCTACATAAGGCACCAGCTCTCATATGCATTTTAGATGACATCCTCATACCAAGTTACTCATGTCTCTCCTATATATTATTATACTAAAATGCTTGTTCCTAAACTTTCAAAATACTTGAGGTACTCCGGCTCTTGTTACTAGGGTATCTCTTTCCATCTGATACTTGGTGCAACTCATCTTCTAATATTTGTTAATCACCCTAAGGTTCTCATCTATACATTAGTATCACAATAAATACACAATTACCTTCTAGCCATTACAACACCATGACATATTACTGGTATCCTTATACCCCTCGTATTATTCTCTGATACATACGAACTCTATTAGCAAGGTACTATACCTACTAAACTTAAGTATATATATATATATATATATATATATATATATATATATATATATATAGTCTCTCTCCTCTACTGCTTGGATCACTTGTGCTATTACTTCCAAATGATTCTCTATCCATATAACTAATACACCAATCTAATATTATCACACAAGGTACTTACTGTTACTAGCACATTACTCAACTAATCCCTGATATAGAAATACTAGCACTCTTGATATAGTAACACTAGCTTCCTATCTACACAACATATGCCCTTAATGTTCTAGGATACTAGCTTCATCATTAGATCACCTTATTACACTCACTAGAACTCATGATCACTTGCACTAGTCATTAACTTCTATAATACACATGTTTTACTTCACTCTCAAGGCAGGAATATGGTTCCATATCTCTATTGATGTATACGTATCTCCCCTTAAACCTTACAGACTGATATACTAATTAGTGATACACTATATATCTTCCATGACCAATCTTGATATTTCTCAACCCATGACATACTATTAACACTCAAGCTTCCACTTTCTGATACCCATGAACTTCCACACTGACACTTATCACCCACTGTGCATCATGCACACAATTTCTAGACACTCTTCCACATATTTCTTCAAACACATCACTAGCCTCAATATTAGGTGATATACCCATCACTAGTCATATACTGGTACACTCCTATCTACTCATATCAACCTGTAACACAAGTACTACAACTTTAACACAATGTATTCTTATTCCCTCACACTCTCCTATACACTCATGGGTACCATTCTACTATGGCACACTCACTAATACCCTTGATGCATATATATTTCTTTACTCTTGACACACCCAAGTATCAACCACCCAATTTAATATCATGCTCCATTGATTTCCAACACAATTTTCTGATACTTAATTATTACATGGCTCACCCAACCACATAAATTCATGACTATCCAGAGCATGCATGCTGATACTGATACTAACTCATGGAACCACCACTGATACTCTCTACTACACCTTCTACCTATAGTACCCATACTATCTATAATGATACCTACCATAAAACTATTGCTACAAGGTACTATGCTATGGATTATATCTAGATTGATGCCTATTGCTCTCATGCCGAACCAAGAACCACTTACATACTCATATGCCACACTCCCAATAGTTAATAATGATACTCAAGACACAGACCTAATTGCAATTCACCAATTATTACACTAACAAGGAACCCTAATGGAATGAAGCTCTATAAGGAACTGGACTTAAGAACTGAAGGTATCTCTACTGCTATGCTAAAGAATAATGGAACAAAGTCCTATAATAATATGAGTGGAAAAGTATAGAGATGATACTTTAAGAACTAATTTAAGATACAACCAAATAATCATACACGTCTGTCCGAAATCATGACACTCAGAATCCTCGCCAAGCCAGTAAGCATAGTTGCGATAAACGATAGATCCCATAACTTAGGTATGCACCTCTATAATCATGTCTTCTAGAATCCTCGCTGTGCCGATTAGTATAGCTGCGAGAAATTTTAAATTTCATAAATAAGATATGTACATCCGAAGTCAGGTCCCTACGTTTTTGCTACACCAGCTAATATAGCTGCGATAAACTCTATGCTCCATAACGAAAGCAGACGTTTCACCTTTCTCACTGTCCTCATCAACATATGTCATCAGATGATACCGTAATTTAGTCCGTAAAATTTATCTTGATATAAAATCAAACTTAATAACGAACACCAAAAATTAAAATCAATCGATCACCAAGAATCAAATTCAATAACAACAAGTGGGAGCGAACTGGAACATGGAAATGATTTGAATTAGAATTTATAATAAGATTCTCAAGGGTTGTCCCAGGAATCTCTCAAAAAATTTGTGATTGAGTATCCTCTCGCATCCTAATATCTTATATCCTATCGCAGGCTCACAGTAGTACAACTAAATTATCGCACTACCATGACATCGCACAACTTGCGAAGCCTGACCTACATGGACCACTACTAAAAATGTGTTACGACCCGCACCCGGTGTAGGGATGCAAGTCAGAAACAATGCCCAGCCTACGCCGCAGCACTGGCTGTAGAACGCTGTCTTGGTCAACTATATTATCTAAATATCTCACAATAATATAAAATCTGCCAATAATATCTCAACGAAAAACTCAATCATAATTCTAAAAGCACGAGAAGATATGAAGAAAGTCTAACTATACATTCAAAATATATATTAACAATAATTGAAACAATATCCAATCTCATAATATATGCCGGAAACAAATCCAGTACCAAAAAGATAAAGAAACTAACTATAAAAAACTAGTGATCCGGATAAATCTCCCGGCAGTCACTCCAGAACTAGTGGGTCCAAGTCTGCACCATCTATAGGTCGAAGTCCTTAGTATGTCGGACACCAATCCCCGGGATCCTCTGAAAAATATTTTCCAGTCAGGAATGGAGCAAAGTACTTCTCTAACAACAGTTCTAATCAATGATATAAACTATGTAACAGTAAATAGATGTGAATATACAAGATGCCATATACATGTACAAGAGATACGCAAGAAAGAAAATACTGGAAATAAATACAAGAATGAGCAATATAGAATGGACAAGAAATACTAATGACTAAGTGAGTGAGTACCAACTTTAAGATGTGATCGGTTTGGGAACTTGCACAAGAAACTTGTACAGGAATAAGGGCCTGGCTAGTCATATGTGTGGTGTATAACCAACACTCATAAGAAACAAGACATGCACAAGAAGGGTATGATCACATATCTATACTACATACTCCCCGACCCCGACTAGTATAATGGATCCAACCATGGTACGTCATGACACAGGTTTCTACAAGAAGGGCGCTACTCTTCTCATGAACCAACGTTTGTACATGCACAAGAAGAACAATAAACAAGGCTTGCACACACCATATATACCAAGGAATAACATCTCATGACGAGATTCGGATATACCAATCCGTATAACCATCGTGTCAAGAAATCAAGGATATCTACACTAGATACAATGAACATAGAGGATATCATAAATAAGAAACGATCAGAGAATGTACTCGCCTGTGGTCCAGAGCACTGAATGTCAAATTGGGTCTGAACTGGTGTCACACAGACTTATATATGGAATATTGTATTAATATAAGATTTTAGAACAAAATTAAGTTAAACTAGTCAACTTCTAGGTCATAAAGCCATTTCTAAGTCAAAATAGTCAAACTAGGTCAACTCTATGTCAAACAAGTCAAATCTAGGTATCATTAGGTTGTATGAGTCTATCTCTAGGATACTAGGTCCATGCACTATAAAACGAAGCTACACTAACTAATCCAAGATAACAAGAAACACCCAAAATGTCGTATCATAGGATACGTAAGTCTCAATATATAAAAATAGTAATTTAGATATATATTCAACTTAATATACATAGTATCTATAACCAACTAATGCAACTTGGATATCTTGGCCTTGCACCAATGCATATCATACTACGAAACCCCCATCTCGATATCCAAGTTAAATACCTTGAGTATCGATCCATATCCTTGACATTACCTTGGTATCCCAAGATAATTCAAATCCTCATTCATATAGCTAATACCCAATACATAAGACTATACTAATATAACTAAACTATATACTAACTTATAGCTATTTATCTATTTAACACTAACCATGTATATCGATATTATCTACTAACTTAACATATAATATACTACTAACCAATACCCAAACTAACCCTCTATACACTATATGCTAGCATATGATAATTACTATAATAGATACCAATACAATACATACATATCTTCATACTAACATATAGCTAATATAGCTAACTATTAACCTATATCTACTAGTATACAGATACTACACTAGCTATTACCCAATCCATATACATATCCTATATGAATATTAGATACTAACTATCTATCACATAATAAGTAACTATCCATTTATACTAACTATTAACTAATTATTACTAATTAGCTACTAAACTAACTAATATACTAACCTACTAAACTAACCAAATACCTCACTCAAGCCCAAATACCTTACCTGAACTGAACCTCACTGATACCGCTTGATACCTCACTGAACATTGAAAACTAATACTGTGCAGTAAAGATACTGCACAGTGAAGACTTCTCCTGCAGTTGGCTGCTGAGCCTTGCTCCTTGTTGAAGCCTGCTGCACTACTCTAGGTCGAGCAGTTGGTTGACTGCACGAGGCTCCCTGTTGCTGCTGACTGAAATATGCCTTTCCTTGTTGTTGTAGTGGTGCTTGTTGTTGTTACTGCCAATGGTTGCTATGGCTTGCTGTGGGCTAAAACTGTAGGAATTTGCTGCTGCACTACACAGTTTATCCTTGTTGCAGCTGCTAATGCTAGAGCTCTGCACACAGTTGAAACTACGGCTCTGCATGTTGCGTGCACACGCTACTGCATATAGCTGTTGCATACGCCGAGCCAATTTGCTGTTGTGCATTGGTGCTAGACATGTTGCTTGCTATTCTATGTTGAAATGCTGAATTGCTATGCTACTGCACACTACAAATTGCTCATATTAGTTGTTGCCTGGATCCCTCCCTCTATCACATACAACCATCTATTTACATATCCATATACAACCACTCATATATATATATATACGTACATATATACATACACAACTATATATATATATATATATATATATAACTCTCATCTATATACATATATAGATATACCCCCTCATACATACATATATATACATACAAACATACCCATAGACATAGATATCTACACTTATATAAACACATATACATATATAGATATGCCTATATATATATATATATATATATATATATATATATATATATATATATATATATATATATATATATATATATACCCTCATGCCTATACATATATATACAACCATACGCATATACACACACATATATATATATATATATATATATATATATATATCACATATATATATATAACACCTAGCTATATATACATACCAATATAAACACATATTCATATATCACTACATCTATACATATATCCACTTATACTTATCTATATGATACAATATAGATACATACACATATACACGTATATATTATACATAATATATCATACTAATAGTTATACACAAGTCACATTGAATCTAGAAATGCAATCAAACAAACACGTGGAGTGCATCACACCCGTATCACACTAGATCAATGATACGCTTGCGATACGAGTCCACCACATAACCAAACGTATCCCGAAGGACACGATTAAGTCTAAAATACTATTTATGAACAACACGATGAGTAAAATATATATCCACGTGTTCGTGTCAAAATGTGACATGCACAAAGCCCCGTATCGGAGAGAAAACCCCCAAAATAATACGTATCACCAAATTATTGGGATACGACCCATACGTATCCAATGACACGATACTAGCCACAAACAACCAAACACATGTCAAATTGATCTATATAACCAATTAACCAACACAATAAGTGTCAATCTCGGAATTCTCCCAAAATTGTCACAAAAAGCACCATAACTTTCTCCATAGGCCTCCTATGAACCTAATTCTAATTCTTATGGGTAGCCTATGCATGTGGGGTAGTTTCTTATGATTAATTCTTAGATTTAGAACCAAATACAAGAGGAAAAACTGAATTATACCTATTGGGAGATTGATTTCCAATAAAACCTCTAAAATTGGTGAAATTGGCCTTCAACTTGTAGATTATTTCTCCTTTTTGTAGATCCTTGCTTCCTCGTTCTAGATCCTTGCTCTACTAGTCTCCAATGATAATTTGAAAAAGAATTGGGAAGAAATTTGGTAGAGATTTGATGGAATTTGGTTGAAAAAATTCTAGATCTAGATTTGGAATGAAAATAAAGAGAGAGAAAGCTTTTATCCCCTTTATATAGGCCTCTCTTGCCCCCTCCATCAAGCTACTATGTAAAATCTAAAATATCCCTTGGGCGTCTCATGAAGAAATTAATTAAGGAGGGAAGGTTCTAGTCTAATGGGTTTAACATAATAAATCATCCTCCTAATAATTGGGCTTCTAATTATTGGGCTAAATTCTAACTATAATTAAATGTTGGTCCATAGATCTAATCTACACTCGTTAGGTCCACTAACACAAGTCCATAAATAAATCTAACATGCTAACAATAAATAAATAATACAATAAATAAATATTCAACATGCACAATATTTAATTAATTACTAAATGACTAAAATACCCATTCATAGAAAATACGGTAGTGACAATCCAACCTTGGATCGGTTTTCCTTTGCGATCATGAGCCTTCTAGTCATCCATAGCATCACGGATATGCTTGGCGGCGACGACAGGAAATATCTGCTCGATCAACTTGGCCCGGTGCGGTGGATAAAAATATGTTTGCTACAAGAAGTAAATTACTAAGTTATATAATATGCATAAATTAGATGGTTGATATTAAAACTAAATATACTTTTACCTTGAAGTGCACAAACCAGAACGCATTTATCTCGTCCAGAGCATCAGAGTATTTGATACAAGGGCCACCGTAGTTGTACCTCAGAAAGTGGCACATGCGTCTCTGTACCGACGAGGGACGATATCTATATAGAGATAATTACATTAATAAAAAAGTGAATATATAATGAATAAAAAATATACGATATATATGATGATAAACCAACTAATTGACTTACTTTGTACCATCGGCCCAAATCTCCATCCTCGTCTCGTATGGAGGTGCACATTAAGGATCTCGCTGATACGGAGACGGCATCGGTCCAACCTCTTCTATTTGTTCATTTGTTTCCATGGTTTCGTTAGCAGAAGGAATGCTAGATGAGGGAGTAGTCTCAGGCTTAGAACTACTCGTCCTAGGAGTGTTGCCACGTAACATCGTCGCAGTCAGAGATGTGGTTGGTCGATATACTGGAGTACTTGGTGACAAGGATCCAGAACCAGCAGTAGGCAGTACCGGAGGACCACTCCATCTACCTCGGGACCTACCGAATGCTTCGCGTCATCCTTTTATACCTCATAACAACATATGATGATAGAACAAATAAACAGATATATAGTACATTCTACAGTCAAAATGTTATACATATCTATAAGTATTAATAGAATTGCACAGTAAATAACTAGTAGTGTCACAAGTCTAAATAGATAGTACATTCTACAGTCAAAATATAATATATGTCACAAGTCCAAATAGATTTATTTTATTTTCAATTATCTTTAGAAAATTTATCTTCTTTGCCTTCCTCGTCCTCCTTTTCCTCTTCATCCTCAACTTCACTTTTATCTACTTCGTCTTCCTCTTCATCTTCGGATAATTCTACCTCTTCTACATTATTAGTCGTGTAGTGAGTAACTTTTATTAAGTCCACATGTATAATATTTGTACAAAAGGTAGCTCGTCCTCCTGATAAGATATTTTGTCAACGTCAAAGGTATTTCTAGCTTTAATCTTGCATACTACCCACCAGTTCGACCTCGTTGTTCACCGTCTAGGATAAGTTGTGAAGTACACGAGCTGAGCTTGACTTGATAGGACAAATGGTTCATAGCCTTGATATCTACGCTTGCAGTTTATATCCACAAGACCATGCTTGTCAATTTTTCAACCTTGATCTTGATTCGGATCGAACCATTCACACTTGAATAATACGATCTTAGCAGGTTCTGTGCCATAATTATATGTCAACTCCACAATCTCACGTAAGATGCTAAAGAAATCACTGCCTGGATCGACGTCTTTGTAGTTCAAAGATTTGATACACAAATAACTCTTTTTTATGGAATCAAGATCTAGGAAGCTGTCTCTGATCGAAGTATTTGTTGACTTGAACCTAAACCCATTAACACAGTAACTTGGCCATATTTTAGCTGTAATAATTGGTCCCTTGGCTAAAGTTCTAATAGATTCAGTCTCGGGTATTATTAGACGATCGACCTAAATACTAAAGAAGCGATAGTAAGTTATTTATTGTGCAAGTGCATACAGAAAAAGTAATTACCGAGCTCCTTACATATACGCTCAACCAAGAAGGAAAATGTTGTCTCATTTCTTGTTCTACTTTTTTGTCTGTTACGTAGGGTCTAACCGACTTTAGCTCATCATTATATGTGCTAAAAAACAACGAAGCAACCGTTGATTAGTAGCATAATATTAGCTTATACTATTATTTTGAGATAACATAAATGTGGATGTATTAATTACCCCTCTAGCTTCTCCACTTCATCCTCGTCGCAATTAAGTAACATATACAACTGAGCAGCCCTTAGCTCGTCGTCATTTAAATATCTTTTCTTTATTTTTTTCGAAGGCTTTTCGGATGTATTGAATACTTTCAGAATTTCATTATTATATTTCTGATATCTGTCGTCATTTCTCGGAGCTCTTGTTCTATTAGTAGCAACATGAGAGTTGAAATACGTCGAGCAAAAGTTTGTAAACTCCTCGAGAACATAAGCTTCATAAATAAAACCCTCAATTCGTGCCTTATTTTTTACCTTTTTCTTTAGGTGATTCAAATGTCGCTCGAACGGGTACATCCATTGATAACCGATAGGCCCACCAACAAGTGCCTCACAGGAAAGATGAATTAACAAATGCTTCATGAAGTCAAAGAATCCATGAGGAAACACCTTCTCGAGCTTGCACAATATTACCACAATGTACTTCTCTTATTTTTCTAGACGATCGACGAGCAACTTAGTAGAACAAAGATATCTGAAGAATATGCTAAGCTCTGTCAATGGATCCCAGATGACCTATGGTAAGAATTACCGGAATGCAATCAAAATTAACCTCTCCATGATTATGTGACAATAGTGGCTCTCCCTACCCATCAGTTTGTTCTCCTTGAGGTCGACGCATTATTTCAAGTTCAACACGTACCCGTCTGAAAATTTTAGGCCCTGAATCCACCTACAAAGTCTCAATTTATCCTCATTCACTAGTGAGAAAATTGCCTTAGGCTGCTTTAACTTTCCATTCCCATCCTCTATCAAATGCAACGTAGGACGTCTACATATTTCTTCGATATCCATCCTGGCCTTCGGATTGTCTTTCTTCTTCCCCTTTACGTCTATTATAGTATTAATTATGTTGTTAAACATATTCTTCTCGATATGTATAACATTAAGGTTATGTATGATCAGATTGGTGCTCCAATATATCAGATCCCATAATATACTCCTCTTCGTCCAGTTATGAGTGTGACCAAATCTGTCACACTTGTACTCCTTCTTAGGCTCTTCGATAGTACTTGGTAAATCTTTTACCTCTTTTCATATCATTTTTTTGGGCCACCTTGGAGGTGGATTGGCCTTATCCACAATGTCGGCACGAAAAATATTAATGTTCCTCCGCTACGGATGATCCTTCGGCAGAAATTATTGATGACAATCGAAGAAGGACAGTTTGCCTCCATATTTCAAACGAAAATCCTTAGTGCGGTCTATGCAATATGGACTTGAGAGACGGCCATGAGTGCTCCATCCGGATAATATTTTATAGGATAAAAAGTTGTTGATGCTTCACATAAGTGTTACACTCATCTAAAATTTTTTTTCTAGAAATATCGTACGTGTTGGCACCTACTTTCCATAGCTGATTCAACTTATCTATCAATAATTGTAAATACACATCGATGTTTCTCTTTCGATTGTTTAGACCCGAGATAATAACGGTTAGGAACATATACAGAGTCTTCATGCACATCCAAGGCGGTAGATTATACGAAGTGACAATCACGGGCCAACACGAATTCTAGGAGCCCGAAAGTCCGAATGGGATAAAACCGTCGGAGGATAGGCCAATCTGATATTACGCGGATCCGAAACAAAATCTAGATACACTCGATCAAAGTGCTTCCATACTTCTCCATCGGATGAATGATCCAATACTCCTTCGATCTATTTTTGCCTGTGCCAACTCATGTTTTTTGCAGTCTCCTTCACCATAAACTACCTTTGCAACCGCAACGTCAAAGCAAAGTAGTGCATCAAATCAGTAGGCTTTCTTGCACCGACAGACCTTCCTCTACCAGTGGCCTTGTAGATCTTAGCACTACATAATATGCACATATCTTCATCCTTGTCGTCTTTGTAGTACAACATGCACCCGTGGTGACATGCATCAATTTTCTCGTATCCTATCCAGAGCGATCTCACCATCCTCTTAGATCGGTAGAAGTCTTTAGGCAACTTAGCACCCTCCGGCAAGATCTTTATAATCAACTAAATCAGTCGGTTGTAGCATTCTTGAAATATGTTAAAATTGGACTTGATAGTCAATAATCTTGTAACTACCTCTAATGGTAAATGATCCTCACAACGAAGATATAATATAGTCCTTGCATTATCCAGTAACTCTATGAACTTTACAGCATCGGCATTTGGTGCCTCCTCATCTGCATCATGATTATCCGAATTAAAAATAGGTCTGGCAGCATCAAAAAACTGTTTTCATGCATCTGTCGTCATAATCAGCGTGGTCGTGGACATCTATATACGGCTCCACATTAGGCTTCGACTCTGATGCTAATGACACAAGTTCTACATGTGAGGTCAACTGATAGTAATTCGACGTAAAATCCCTTGAGTACAAATGATATGTCACATCCACTTCAGAGTGATATTTTAAGTTGAGACATCTCTCATACGGACACTTAATTTTGGTGCCATCTATGTCCTGAGGGAACGTCTTGGCGAACTTCTAGAATTATTTCACCCCCTGTATGAATTTATCCTGCATACAGCACATGTCATCAGGATGACGGTTGTACATCCAAAAATGATGACACAAGTACTAATTCAGATCTATTTCTAGATAATTCTTCAAAGATTAATAGACATCGTTCAAGTATATTATCCATGTATCTTGGTATATTGACACCTACTCAAGTATCTTGGGATACTAAACCAAAATTAAATATCCTTAGATACTCAATCCTAATATACATACCCTCACTCAATACTTAAACACTAAACCTATACTAACTCACTAACACTCACTTACTAAACACACTCAAACACACACATGTATACAATGTGCACTCACTCCAAATATAGGTTACCTGACCCTCGGACCGAGGAGGGAGGTCATCGGGGTTGAGGGGAGCCGAGGGGGGTCATCTGGGATGAAGGGGATGCTGTGTCCTTAGTTATGTGATACATATACCAATGTCGTGCCACAACCATCTGAACATGAACTTTTGTGTCAATGATAGATTTGACACTTCTCTAACCCAAGTTGGATACGAGTTCTAGAAGAAGCCAATACCGTATCATATATTGGCTTTGAAAAGTCATTCCTGTGTTCGTATATACGAGTCTCCTTGAGTCAAGATCTGCATCATATTGTATACGATACTGATACGCAATATTGCGTCTAAGCTCAGACAACTAACTAGAAGAGAGATAGGGTTAGGTTTAGGGTTAGGGTCTGTGTCATGTTCTGTGTCGTGTCAATGTAAGTGTCTGTGTTGTATCCTATATCATGTCTATGTCTGTGTGGCCATTTTATGTCTTGTCTATGTCTGTGTGTGTGTGTTCATATCCGTGTCCGTATTAGGGTTAGTGTCCGCTCGTGTTAGTGTGTTTGCACATGTGTGAGTTCATATCCGTGTCTGTTGTTGTAACGCTGTCCTCTAGGGCCTCCTCTGCAAGTACACATTCCCTACATCCCTCTCAAGCGTTTGCTCAAGTCCAGAAGATCGTTGACTGTCAGATTGCATCTTTTTGTGATGAGTTGCTACGAAGGATGGAGGAGTAGCCACTGTTTCAGCCGCAGACGGACGATGTGATGCTCATCGCAAGATTTTAAACGCTCGAGCGCAGCATCATGGAGCTTAGGGATATGATCGAGAGGATGGAGCATGGTGTTACTGATCTTAGAGCATCGACAGAGTGCACGATAACGGAGCTGCAGGCATCACAGTTGTCCATGGATGAGAGTCTGACCATAATGCAGGATTTAATGTCTGCTAGCAGTACCTGGCTGTTATCTACCATGGATTCATACAACCATCGACTAGCAGCGTTAGAGCAGATACGTCCTCCTAGTGCACCTTCATCGACACCGAATCTACCGACGTAACTACCTTCTTCATCGACATCGTTGTCGATTTCACGGGAGCAATATGAGTTGTTCTTATCCCTGATGTGCGCCGGTACTTATCTTCTTCCAGATCCGCAGTAGTCCTAGTTAGGACATTTTACTGGTTGTTTGTGTTTTGACCCATGATATTGGGTCATTTATGAATATTATACATTTATTGAGGCTTTTAGACTTTATTTTTTGCACTTAGTTGTGTGGATATTTATTACATTCTTTACGATAGAATTTTATTAAGACTCGGTTTATAATTCTAATGTATCATTTTCTTCAAATTTTACTTTATTATTCATATTAAATGTATGTAAATTTATTGGTATTGAGTGTTCCACCGAAGGGGTCAGCGAACCCAGAAAATTCAACGGAGGGTTTCTCTGAGTTTGTCTATTTTTATGAAATATGATATTGTAAGGATATATGACAAATTATATGACAAACTACAAGCATACATTTATTTTAGATCTTTTATAATTTTTTTATAATTTAGCAATGTTTAGCAACATTTAGCGACGTCGCTAAATACGTCGCTAACTACGTCGCTAAATACTTTGCTAACTACGTCGCTAAATACGTTGCTAAACGTCGCTAAATGGATGACATGGCAGTATTTTTCAGGTCAGCAAAATGTCGCTAAATGTGTTACAAAAGATCGCTACATAAAAAAATATTAGCGACGTTTAGCGACAAATGACACGTCGCTGATTTAGCAACGAAAACGTTGCTAAACGTCGCTAATATAAAAAAATTAGCGACGCCTAAACGTTGCTAGTAAACGTCGCTATAGCAATATTTTGCGATGTTTTCCCTATCAGCGACTAGCTAAAATGCGACTACACTGAAATATCGCTAATTACATCACTAAAAATTTTAGCGACATTTTTATGTCATTTAGCGACATTTCCAGACATCACTAATTTGAGTTATTCTAGTAGTAAAATAAATAAGTGTCTGAGTTGAGTGCAGGTTCACCAACATCCTCTGTGTGTTGTATCTTCACAAAATTCATGCATGTGTACTATATTCCAATATGTGCACATG
Source organism: Iris macrosiphon (assembly GCA_036927795.1). NCBI lineage: Eukaryota > Viridiplantae > Streptophyta > Magnoliopsida > Asparagales > Iridaceae > Iris > Iris macrosiphon. The sequence goes on from JAYESA010000017.1 coordinate 111,759,777, forward strand.
AATGTGTTCCTCTGTGCGTTATAGAAAGGGTGCAATATATATGGATATGTGTGTAGCAGTATCTTAGTGTTAGATAAAACTGACTGTCTGAAATTGTGTGTACTGTAGAATATAGAAGTGTATATAGTTGTGTTATAGAGTGTATGTGTGCACAGATGTGTTTGTGTTAATGTGTGTGTGTGCAGGATCTCAATAAGAGGATTTGGAGAGGGAGAGTAGTTTTGAGTAGGCACAGATGTGCATGTGTGCACATATGTGTTTGTGTTAATGTGTGCATATGAATGAGTCTCAATAAGATCATGCCTATGTTGGATAGTCCGAAGTTAAGTTTCCATGTGAGCCATTATTTGAAAAGAAAGTTTACATGTGTAAGCCTTTTGAGACTTTTAGAGTTCTACCAGATTTTTGAATAATCCAAGAAAAGGCAAATAACGAAAGGAGTAAAAAATTAAAATAAATAATTAACGAAAAATCCTAGAAAAGAAAATTTATAATAGTTAGCATTTTTTAGGATTTATTCTAAATCTGGTAGAACTCTAAAAGCTTTAAAAGGCTTGCAGAAGTAAATTTTATTTTCAGAGAATGGTTGACAAAGGAACACGTGATGACACCCATATCCTTCTGTATTTATGTTCAAGGTAGTCCAAGTCTGGTTTCCTTATCGTGACTATCTGTATTATGTATTACTAGTTACTGAATATTTAAGATGGTCGAAGTCTGGGTTCCTTTACCCATGAAAACTTAACTGCAGTACATTTACTCATAAGTGGTTGGGTTTTTTTCTGGTACTTTTGGTGTCTTTACTAGGATGTTCAAATATTTCGGAAGAAAGGCTATTGATTATCTTTTTTGTGCACAAAATTTTCTTTGTGAATTTTTAATAATGAGAAGGTTAAGTGGTTCCTTGGGTTATCTTTATATCCGACTTTAGATCGATGTACTCGAATGAAGATGGTTGATGACCCTATGAATTATCTTTTGCTTGTACAACGATCGGAAGTCAGGTAAAGATCGACCAAGAAAACACTTAACCCCCTCATTGTTAAAAATTCACAAAGACCATCTTGTTCACAGAAAAGATAATCAAGAGCATTTTTTCGTAACATTTGAACATCCTAATAAAGCTACTAAAAGTACCAAAAGAAAACTCTATCTCTTGTGAGTAAGTATGTTGCAGTTAAGCTGTCATGGGTTAAGAAAACCAGACTTTGACCATCTTGAACATTCAGTAACTAGTAATACATAATAACTTATATCTAATTATATCCCTAATATGTGTTGGTAATCACGAATCATGTAACGAATAATCATGTGTCATGAATAAAGATAGTCACGAATTATAATACGAATACTCTTGAATCACGATATGGATGCTCGCGGATCATAACTCGGATACTCAAGGAGTTGTTACTTTGATGGACATGTGTATCCATCTTTGCATCCATTTGACAATATACTTGAACATTTGTATCCATCTTTACATCCCTGATACGACACACACACAAACACACACACACACACACACACACACACACACACACTTAAATTTACTTCTGTAAGCCTTTTGAGGCTATTAGAGTTCTACCAGAAAATATATTATAATATTTTAATTTATAGTACTTTTTAATTTATAATACATTGGCTTTTCTAGGATTTTTCAAAAATCTATTATACTTTTAATTTATAATACTTTATCATTTAGTTTATAATACTTCGGCAATGATGATGTATTGATCCAACACTCTTTTCTAATGTACACTTCTACTTGCACAATTTTACCAAACAGTTACATATTTAATAAGTTATTTTCATTAATTTAATTTTACAAGAATGAGAAAAGTAGGTCTTCGTACTAGAGAATGGTATTACATTTTGACTATAGAATGTACTACCCATTTAGACTTATGAACATGTACTAGTTATTTCTTGTGCAATTTTATTAAGACTGTGAAACGTATTATATTTTTCTTCTTCATTTTATTTCTTTGTTCATGTTATATATATATATATATATATATATATATATATATATATATATATATATATATATATATATATATATATATATATATATGTGTGTGTGTGTGTGTGTGTGTGTGTGTGTGTGTGTGTGTGTGTGTGAACGGGATATGAGTCATAGTGCTCATTTTTCTACATGAACCATGAACAAGTGGACCAATAAAAATATAGTGTACTAGTGCACATGGGTGCACATAGGATGTTGAAGTCTATTCCTATTGGTCTACATGTGCATGGCTCATGCAAAAAAACGAGCACTATGGCTCATATCTCATTTACCCTATATATATATATATATATATATATATATATATATATATATATATATATATATATATATATATATATATATATATATATATATATCTGTGAATTTGTTTTATCATCATATGTTATTATCAGGTATGGCAGGACGACGCGAATCATAGTTTGGCCAGTCCGAACGTGGTGGAAAGAGTTCTCCTCTGGTACCGGATACTGGTTCTAGATACTCGTCTCCGACAAATCCAGTGTACTGACCAGTCACATCTCCGACTGTGTCGGCAGTACTAGGCAGTACTCCTGGGACGAGCAGTTCTCGTCCTGAGACTAGTCCCCCATCTACCGTTCCTCCTGCTGATGGCACCATGGAGACAGTGGAGCATATGGAGGAGGTCGAGCCAACTCTGTCTCTGTTTTAGAGCGATCCTCTACACGCACCTCCGGACGAGACGAACATGAAGATTTGGACCGACGGGTCTACAAAGTAACTTAATTAGTTCATATTTTCCAAATAATTATATCTATATATTCATGAATTTGATTATTGTTGTATATATATCGTCCCCCGGCGGTGAAGAGAGAACTGGGACAGTTTCTGAGGTAGAACTATAGTTGGCCTTGGATCAACAACTCAGATGCTCCTGAAGATAGAAAAGCATTCTGGTTTGCCCACTTCAAGGTAAAAATATATTCTTTTAATATCAATAATCATTTATGCATATTATATAAAAATCTATTTTACTTCTTATAGAAAATATATTTCTATCTACCACACCGGGTTGAACAGATCGAGCAACAGTTTTCTACCGTCGTCATCAAGCTGATCCATGATGCGATCGACGACCAGAAGGTTCGTCATTACTCCTGAAAACCAATCCACTGTTGGATCACGCCTTAGCAGTGGACTGTGATAATGGCTAGATTTGATAATCTCAGGTACAAGGAAAGGCCGGAGCAGGCAAATAAGGCTAGGAAGAGGGAAGAAAAGTGGTGTAGTGGCTCGATTCCCATGACGAAATATTTTTATTGTTTGGTATGTATTCTATTAAATATATATTATTTTAATAAAATTAGGATGAAATATTTAATTTTAATAACAAAAAATATATATTTTACATGTACAAAGGGGTGAGGATGCCAATATGGTGATTGTCTTCCTGGCTACCCATCAGAAGGACGGAAAGATCATCGATAAGAGGGCTACGCAGACCTATGTACGTTTTACTACCTTGTGTTAATTTTAATATAACTTAGAAAATATGCAAATAGATTATAGTTAGTAATAAGTACCTTAGACATTAGCAACTAATTTTCTAAGACGAGTATCTTAAGCTACGTGAGCGGGCGACTGCTAGTGTACCTGTAGAAGGAGGGGTTGGTACTTTCTCGCAGCCCTCTCCAGCTCCATCGGTGGACGAGCTCTAGATAACCACCGTTGGTGGTCTACAGACGGATACGTACTACGGTACGGGATCCAATGGCGCCTTTGTTGTGACGTAGTCATCCAAACCCCCCGCCATGTTGCTGATCTACGTGACGAGCTGCTGTGGAGGATTAATGAGAAGCCCCAGTCTCAGTCGCAGTCGAACAATGTGACACTCACCGCATAATTGGATACGCTCGAGCGCAGCATCACGAAGTTGAGGGCTCTGAGCGAGAGGATGGACCATAGCATTACTGATCTTGCTGCGTCGATAGAGCGCAATATGACGGCGATATAGGGGATACAGGTCACCATGGGCGATCAATTGGCGAGGATGCAGGATGCATGGCTCAGAGCAATATGAGACTAGCATCTACCATGGATTCATACACTGCTTGACTACTAGCATTGGAGTAGATACGTCCTCCTGGTTCGTCGACATCGACACCGACTCTATCTATTCTACTGTCCCCTCTATCGGCATCGGTGACGCTTTCACAGGAGCATTATGAGTTCCTTCTATCCCAGATGTGCGACAGTGCTCCTCTTGATCAGCAGTAGTTCTTGTTTGGACAGATATTTAGTGTGATTGTGTGTATTGGCCTATTCTTGGGTCTTTGATGTATTTATTTCATACTTTTTATTATATTCTTTTTTTTGAGATGCATGTGATACTTATTTTAAATTTATTTATCTACTTCTTGGGACATATTTAGTGTAATATAAGTTTGTAGATTTCTTTAGATTTGAGTTTAGTTTATTATTCATATTAATTGTATATGAACTTACCAGTGTTGAGTGTTCCATCAAAGGGGTTGGCGAACCCAAAGAATTCAATGGAGGGTTGCTCTGGATCTATTTATATAAACTGTGATTTTATAAGTACAGGCAGAGTTTTGTTGGAAAATATTTTACAAACTGCATTCTGTTTCTTTAAAAAAATTATATTTTAGCGACGTTATGTGGCGTGTAGCGACGTAAAGTTACGTCACTAACATGTACCAGATGTCAACGACCAAGAAATTTGTGACAACACCAAAACTTCGCTAATTACGTCGCTAATTAATTTTAGCGACATTTATTTACATATTAGCGATGTTTGTAGGCGTTGCTAATATGTCATATTTTGGTAGTGCTAGTTATCCAAAACTATGGATAAAATAGTAATACCAATCTCAATCAACAAAAATAAAAATATTAAGATTGTACATAATGTCTTAAGGTTGACCATCCAGTAAGTAATACACTTGTCCGAATAAGCCCCAGAAGTACATCAGGGCCTACAAACACTAGGATATAGCAGCAAAATAAATAACAAATTGAGATATACATCTATGACGACATGATTCGAGCACATAATATTAATACATGAATCCGAGAAGATAATCATCAACGTTTTCATTTAGAAAAGCTCTACAAAATCTACTTAACTAATATGGAATAAAACTAGGTTCTTAATGAGACATAACAAGATACACAAAGAACATACCATAAAATAAACAATATAAATATCATTCCCATAACTCAAGACCTAGATACACTAACTAATATAAACTACACACAACTCAAGGCTGAGGTACAATGAATAATATAATCTACGTGAATGCAGTTAATGACAACTTTCATACTCAAGGCTCTCTGATTAAGTGGTAACAGGAAACCATGCTCATATGACACTACAAAAATTATGGATTTAGCGACGGACAAATCCATCATCGAGTTGCTACTAAATAGCATTAGCAGTGAGCTTACGACAAATATAGGGAAGATTATAGGCCTCGATAGTTTACTCGTCCCTAACATTGTTCCATCGCCAAGCAGTGAAACCTTTGAAGACTGTGCGACTACTTAATGACGTACTATGTAGCGACGACTTTGTCAAACAAGCAACGGACTAGTTTGGCATCGTCTTAGTGACTCCCTAGAGGCCAACTCTTTTGTGGATTAAACGACTGCTTATCGACAGATTAGTTTCATGTTTGACGTCTATTTGGCGACTCCCAGGCGACATCTCTTAGCTTTTTATACTAAAATTGGTTTCTGATACTCAATTGGACGATGACTGGGCGACTTATCAATTTGTCGCCTATGAGAGTACAAGAGACTTGTCATACATCGGTCAACCGTCACTTACCTGAGAATTCTCAATTAGCGACAACTTAGTTCGTCGCCTAGGAGTCGCGGGAGTGTCGCTATCTATCGTCAAGCCACCGCTTAGCCATGGACAACATAAAAAAAATATTTTGAATTACAACACTCATATACGTACTATATAACATGCCAATCACAACAATAACAGTATATCACCACCCAGCACAACAAACCATAAAATTCTCGTCGGATCAGACCTTTAGAATCATAAAATGCACGATGGAACCACACAGTAGACAATAGAATATAAATAAAATGCACATTCAAATAAAGACAAATAATCTATGAAAGATCAACATTACCACAATGTGCAATAAGTACATAAATCCACATGTTAATACAAATATTCAACGAATAAGTCCCAAAATACCTTAACGAGTAAGATCGCGTCCCTCATTACGAGCTTGTACACATGCTTCTGGATAGAATAAAAAATACAGTATTTACCGAAAAAATTATTTGGTTGTTGGAGAAGAGGAGAGGAATTACTAGCTCGTAGGCTTCAAAATGATAACTTCTTTCCTTGCCCTCGAACCGACTATCCAATGACATAGAACACTTAGCATTTGGGAATAAGAAGGGATTCCATCGCTTTTTTGATCATTTTGATAAATGGGGATGGATAAAGCGGTGCACACATAGGAGCGGAGACAGGAGGAAGATAAAAAATAATATCCATAATATATACATAATATTAATAATACATACACTACTACAACAATAATACAAATCTCAAAAAAGAAAATATCATTGGTCTGACGGTAGTCTCTGGCCTATTAAATGAGTCAAGACATCCGGAAGAATTTAGCTTACTACGTCAGGTGGTAGTGAACTCAACATCTCCGGCGAAAGTGAACTCAGGATACTAGACAAAATGCTAAGAGATACGACAAAGGAACCGAAAGGAGCAGAGACAGCAATGGGAGCAGAGGCAACTGAAGAAGTAGACGTCATAGTAGCTCGAGTATCTGGGGCAGCACTGCTAGGAGGTATAATAGTCAGGACCCCAATGGTAGCCTTAATGGTGCTAATAGACTCTTGTATCACCGCCACATTGGTCTGTAGGGTGGTCATTGCCGTAATAATTGGCATTATCTATGCAGCGACATCCGAAGGCGGAGCACATTAGAAAAGGCTACAGTAAAAAGTGTAGATTAGAAACGAATGTTAAATCCATGCATCATTATTGCCAAGTGTGAGGAAGGGATATAAATAAATTATAAGTATATGTATTTGACTTTAGTACCGTGCAAATACATACATGTAATGAGAGGCTTTGAATTCCTATCAAAATGTTCCAATACTTACATAAAATAAGCTCCCCCTTTTTAATCCATGATATGGGTGGCTCCGAACACAATCCAAAATTTATTCTAGCAAACATTAGTGTTGATCATCTAAGTTCTGTTATTAAGTGTAGTATATGTTCTTAACAAATGTAGCATCTGCATGATATAACAAAAAAACAAGAACCCACATAATGTAAATGCTAAGACATAATCTCATATTATAGTATACTGATGGTTGAGTTAGGGCATCATCATTACTAGGGGGCATAGAATGTTATCTACGTTTGCATGGTCTCTGCCTTGCTAGTCAAATTGCTACAGGGGTTTATGCCTCATTATTATTATTATGGACTGTGTGTGTGTATGTGTGTATGTGTGTGTGTGTGTGTGTATATATATATATATATATATATATATATATATATATATATATATATATATATTAACAAAAGACTTTTATAGCTTGATAACCTGGAAAACCATTTAAAGGATTACACGGTCAGCTAGTCCCAAACCAAAACAAAGTTATGAGCTGCTGTAAAAACAAAAAAAAAATCTACAACCTACAATCACCCTATAGCAAATTTGGAGAGGGCAATTTGGCACGGGTGGAGGAGGAAGACTAGAGGTTCTTGAGTTGTTGGGCTATGACACTGTGATAATTTTTGGTCTTCCTATACTTCGGAATCTTCCAAAAACTAGAATCATCACCCCCTTCGGCGGTCGCCTACGAGAGAGGATTAGAGTACTCAACCCCCATGGAAATAGTTGGCTGTATATTAGTATAGGTGACAGTGCTCACGACGGTGAAGCTAGGGGTCGAGAACTCCACTGGAGAAGAACCCCACCGTCAATCTGAACAACCGTCGAGCAACCCAAAACACCCAACGGGAGTGACATATTGTTGCCATTACAAAGTTTTTTGTTTTGCTAACTTTTTACTTGTAAATTACTACAAAGAAAGTACAGAGAACCCTAACATTGAGAATTCTAAGTACAAGTTTTAGAGATCTAGGGAAGTGGGATGATAGAGATCGAGTACTGCAGTTGACTCCTTTACTCCGTTGACTGTCTCACAACGAAAGCGAATTACAAGGTCTCTGGCTCACTGGCGAGAAGGATAGAAATTAGGCTCTCTCTTCTCTCTCTGTGTGTGAACGTACAGGTTCCTGCTATTTATAGCCATTTACCTTGAATGTCCATGCACACATGTGATGAAAATTATTGTTTTCAGCCTATGCGCGTAGGTTTTTAGGTTGTCACATGGTATTCTTAACAGAATATGGTTGTAACTGTGCTCACATGTTGCAGTCCAACTACCACGTGGCATTGGTTGGGATTGATTGTTGCTGAGATCTTGGGACGTGCACATGTAATCTGGGATGTTTACAGCCATTTATGTGCATGACCTGGTCAACTTGGCACATGGCATACACTGGTTGTTGAGGATCCCTTGTTGGTTATGACGGTAAGATTCTACTGAATGGAGGCTTATGGGAAGACTCTGTCGCATGAAGGCTCTACCAGATAAAAGTTCTACCTCATTGAGGCTCTGTCGCTTGAGGGTTATGCCATATGGAGGCTTGTCTTGTCAGAAACACATGGCAGTGCACAGTTGTGTCTAACAAGAGTAATTATGACGTTGACGTGAGCGCTGATATTCGTCGTCTGCACCGGATATGAGGCATTCAGAGCAATAAATGCTGGCAGTGCCCTTAATATTGTTACTTACAGAAGTGACTTTATGAGGCAAAATCGTATACGCCTAATCTCCCTTCTGCATGCTTTCAGGATCGCTACTTGTATGTGCCTCAGTTTATTGTCGCATAAGCTTCATGTTACAAAGATGTGAGTGTATGCGGTCTGGCGCGTGGATTTTTAGATATTCTCATGCTTCTACAGGACCCCCTTCAAAGTTTTTAAAACTTGAATAAGTTTGAAATACTTTAAAAACAAGCATAGATGAAAGAGCTTTTTGTCGCATGAATATTCCCATCGCATAAACTTTTTGCCACATGGACTTGATGCCACAAAGGACTGTAAGATCTTTATGTAGCCACATAGAATCCTTGCCGCATGAATTTGATGTCGCATAGGGTTGCCAGGCTATCAGATCTCTTTTTGGATTGGATTAAATCATATTTGAACCATTACTAGTGCATGGTCGCTGGATTTTAGACGTCAGTTTAACTCGTGATTACTGCCAATCACAATAATAATGTCATCGTATCCCATTAATCGTTGATGGACCAAGTTTTGAGGCATCAAATCCATCCTCATAACAGCCCAATTCATCACCTTGATCTCATCACACGGCTCTGGGCCTATAAATAGGTAACTCAAGGAGGAGAGAGAGAGAGAGAGCTTTGTCTATGCATCTTTTCCCCTCATGATGATGTCGAGGGCCTCCTTCCCCTTGATGAGGAGCCTGTCAGGGTTAAAACACTAGGCCAGAGCGAAGAAGGATGCTGCCATTGCTTTCTTCTGGCAACGAATATGTGAGCTATGCACTAATACATAGCTTTTGTACTTTTCTTTTATTTTCCTTCCCCTTTTTTGCTTTATTTTGACTAGGGTTTTAGAAAACCCTTAATGTATCGCTTTTCTTTGTGCAAAAGAAATAAACACTTTTCTTTCGTCCAAATTGTGTGTGAACTTCGATATTGTACTATAGGTAATGTGGACGTAGCACAACATCGTAGCTATTAAGGACGTTACACTAGAGGAATTTTGGTGGACTTATTATCCATGATGTACTTAATAATCAAGTACATATAATAAGTTTGAAACGAGACCCTATCAGAGGTGATATGGACCTGATAGGTTGAGGTAATTCTGATGGAGATTTTTGTGGACTTATCATCCCTGGCGTACTTAGAGCTAAATACAGATGATAAGTTAAAATGACATACACCACCAGAGGTACTATGGACGTGCTGGTAGAAAGTCGATAGGCAAGAATGTTTGCTCAGAGATAATATGGACATGGAAAACATAGGAATCCGCTAGAAATATCTTATTCAGAAAAAATGTAGACATGACAAGATATAATTCTGTGGCGATAGAGAAAATAAGGCAGAGATGATATTGACGTGACTGTTTTCTTCCGAAATTAAATTCACTCTACTGGGAATGAACCGATGGCAGTTTAGAGGTAGTATGGACGTGAAGTACCGTTAGTGGTGATTTCATTTTAATTGGGAAGAAGTCTTTAGGAATAGAGCATCTCTGATCCTGACTGGGATCACAAATGAGATATCCCTGAGGTAGGTGGGCTTCGAGGACATACTTGTTTGCTTGAAAGAATCAATTTTAAATGGTCTCAACGAGAGTGTTTCGTTGGACCTGAGGACTGCTCCGCTGGAGAATTTTGGAGATCCATTATCTATTGCGTATTAAGGACCCCCGAATACAGATAATGGATTTGTGACTCATTGTGGGAGATAAATGTTACGTTGTATATTTACACATGCTGGGGCTAGAATAAAAATATAACCGTTGTACATTCAAATTGTCCTGCTAGGGATAAAGGGGTATATGCCTAGCTTAGACATAATACTTTTTGAGGAACTTACCGTTGATCGACATCATTATCAAATCTCCATTAGGCTTTAGAGCTGGTACGCACTATTAGAATCATTGATTCTACCACGAAAGGGCTTTCCCACTTATCTTGGAACTTTTCTACCATCTTGTGCATCATGACCATCGATCTTCTCACTCTAAGGATGAGGTCACCGACTTGGAACGCTCGTTCCTTCACCTTTTTGTTGAAGTCTACAAAAATACATGCTTGATATAACACATTACACCGTTGATCCAGGAGATGTTTATCGTCCAGTGCAACTCTTGTAACCGCCGATGATGGTTGTCCTCAGTTGTCAACTAGTTGGAGTGGGCTACTTGGAGAGAAGAAATTTGGATTTTGAGGGAAAGAACTGCTTCGCTCCCTTAAACCAATGAGAATGACGTGTTATAATGTCTTACTTCTTGGGTCTCTTTAGAAAGACAAAGGTGCTCAAAAAGTGACAACCTTGTTGGCATATTGGCAAGTTGTGCCAATATGTCGAAGTTGCAGGGCTTAACCAGCCCCTGTGCAGAGTCTTTCTTTAGAGACTTGTCGAAGTGAATCTCCTTTTCTTTTGTTTGTCTGTCGCAAGAGGCTGAGACGGACCTGCTTCAGGTACTACTGGAGCAACGGGGGAATTAGAAGAGTAGCATCTTCCTGAGATGGATTATAGGTACGCAGGTAGTTTCTATCTGAACTAGTCTCTCCTGCCATGGCTTCATAAGTTGAGGGAGAGACCATGTGACATGACGGGCCTCTTCCCTTTAGACTTGGTAGTTGGACTTGTCGCTTGCTATGTCAGGTCTTGGGCAATTTCATGGTAGACCCACATGATTTTACCCCATGGAGTTGTAAGGGGTACCACCCCTGATGCTTAGTCCCGGGCTGTTGTGAGGTTAGTAACCTCCAATGCCGCCTTAAGAATGGGGATGACGCTATCTTGAACCTTGATGCTGGAGAGATTGCCAAACTAAAGTGACACCATGTTGGCAGGGACCATTTTATCCTCGAAGTCGAGGGTGACAGCCTTAGAATCAATAGATTGTTGGATACGTCTCTTTGACATAGAGTAGTCTTTGGTAGGGTGGTGGACGTACCGATGGAAGATGCAGTACTTTAGGTTGTTGAAGGAGAAGGTCTGATGTCAGGCAGCCGGAGCTTATTTTCTTTCATTAGTACGTTGAAGATTTCCTCTACATTATCATCGTCGAAGGAGAAGGTCTTTTTTGGCTTGGGTTCTTCCGATGGCTTTTGCTTAGATGATAAGCCTTTGGATATGTTGACGGTAAGTGCTTGCTTCTCTTTACCATCTCGACTGCCATTGTGACTCTGAGAGCATTTTCCTCGATCGTCAGAGCCGGGGATATGGATTCCGAGCGCGTATAATTATTTTCCATTCTTTTCAGTCATGTCCGCGCTTGCGAGGAATGCTGACCAGTCTGCAAGTTGGGTAGTGCCAATACATAGTTTTATCGTCGACATCAGGTTCCATCTATAAGTGTCCATAAGCACAGTTTCAAGAAGACCGGGATGCATCTTCAGGGCTATCTTCCTGAAGCGCTCTTTGTAGGTGCACACTGGCTCCTTTTCCCTCTGGACTACGTTGATAAGGGATGACATCACTACAACAAAAATATCGTTTTATGACGCTCAAAAAAAGTTATTATAAGCTTTATATAAAAACGTTACAAAGTTTCAGAAACATGGATTGATATGACGTTTGGAGAATTTTTTTTGCCTATTATAGCATTTTTAATATGTAAGCATTATATATAGGAGATACTTTTACAACGATTCTATACTAAAACGTTATAAAAGGTTAAAAAAATATTTCCTCCGTTGGCCCGCTCTTTTTATTTTTTTTGGTTCCGCTAGAATATTTTTCGATCCATCAAAACAACCCGTTGTCCCCTTCTCTCTCCTTCTCAAAACTTTATTTCTTCAACACATTTTCTTCCCTGCTCATTTGTTTTCCCGCAGAACCAAGAGAATCCCATACCCTAACCCTAATTTCCCCAACTCTAACCCTAACCCGCCCCAAACCCTAACCTTAGAAACCTCTACCCTCCTATCGTAAACCCTAGGCTACAACGCCTCTGACGGCGAAGAGGATGTCACGAAGGACGACACGGCGAAGTGGATGTTCATGTTCTTCATCATCTTTTTCTTTGTTCTTTCGGTAAAATCTTCTCTAATTTCTTTTTCTTCCTCTCCATGAACCCTAAATTTCTAGGGTTTTGTTCAACCGAAGGTGCGATGAGGGCTCCGACGAGCTCCAGGAAGCAGTGATCGATCCCGACCCCGTCGGCACTCAACGACGAGCCTTCTCCGGTGGATCGCCGTGGGTTCGAGCATCTTCTCCGACTTCCCATGAGCAGCTCAAGCTCATCTTTTCTGGCAAGAACGGACGAGCACGAGGTCAACGGGATTCGATGACCGACATTTCTCTGGCGAGAAGCTGATCCGATCTTCCAGGAGGTGACCATCTCGATGATGATGAGGCAGTCTCTATGAGTCCTCTTCTTCCCCGACTCCTATGTAAGTTTTGTTTTTGGGCTTTGTTTCTGAGTTGTTCATTGGAACTCGATAGAGTTTCTCTCAGAGTGTCATCGACTCCGATAGGACTGCAGTGCCGAGGAGATGCTTCTCTGTCGAATTGTCATTCGAGTGATCTTGACTGATTTCGTTGGCGCCGCATCGACGACGGCGGTGAACTCCGAGGAAAGTATCAACTGTGATCCTCGTGATCACCAGGTTTTCGGTAAAACTTCACAGAGAAGACATTAGCTCCGACGATGAATGCCTCATCAGCAGTACGATGTTCTCAGAGACCCTCAGCGAGATGGGGAGGGGCGACTTGGACATCGGCAGGAGGAGGATCACGGAGGTGATGGGGGTTTTTTTTCGGTTCCGGCGGGAATCCAGAGGAACGGGGAGGTGGGGTGGGGGTTGGAGGGAAGTTGGAGATTAGTACAATATGACATGCTACTATGAAAAACTGTTATGACAGTCATTGTTTATGGTAAATTGTGCTTTTTTGTTTTTGTTTCAGGATTTTCTGAATCGGTTGGTTAATGATAATGGAAGCATTGACCTTGAATGGCTAAGAGATGTTCTGCCAGAGAAAACAAAGTAAGATCTATAGTGCTTAAACCACCAAGTGTCTAATTTACTGGCTGATGCATGTGGTCCTATTTATTTGTTAGAAGTTTCATAGAATCAGCTGGATCTAACAATTGTAAATGTTGCCCCAGTCCTAGTACAAGTTTCCAGTCTAATGGATGTCCAGTCTACTGCAATGATAAACTGCTTGAGAATTTGTGTTTTGACTGCTTTTCCTAGAAAAGAAATCATAGCAAGTACAAGTAGATGCCATAGATTTTCCTGTGTACGAGTATGGTAGTTCAAGCAACTTTGTGGCATTGATTTTCAGGAAGTATGTTTGGTCATAGGAATGGGTGGTTAGTAAGAGTTGTCTGCAACTTATTTATATGTTGCACACTTTGATAGGTTATGGTGCTAAATTGATAAGGTAGTAGAAGGACCGTTCATGAAAATAGTGTTGTATTTTCTTGTGCTATTGGAACACTAAATGCCTACGATTTATTCTTTTAAAATAATGAGGCTTGTTCTAAATTTAAGATTGTGGTCAAATTATTAATTTTGGTGTTTCCAGGGATTAACTCTTAAGCATACGGGGTCTGGGACTAAAAAGTCTTGAATGTGTTTGTCTTTTGACGCTTCACCATTTGGCTTTCCCAGTAAGCACTCTATCCTCTTTCCTGGAATGCAAAAGTAATTGTATAAATACCAAAATGAAATTGATATTCTTTGCTTCACTGAAAAGGTTGACACAAATGTTGGTCGCATTTGTGTGAGTCTGGGATGGGTACCACTTCAACCCCTACCTGAGTCTCTTCAATTGCATCTGTTAGAAATGTAAGCATAGTTATGACGTAAATCATGGCATCTTGTTCTAATCATATGTTTGGCCTCACAGGTATGAGTTACACTATCAATAAATTACTTTTGGCAAGGTATGTAATAATACTACATGAAGTTTATATATGGAAAACGAAACACTTCACTGAGAACAATAAGGCATGTATTTGATTTTTAAAGCAGGTTTTCTGTACAAAGTGTAATGTCCCGCTTCTAGCGGGTTACTTATGGAACACTTGTTACTTTGACTCGGTTGAGAATCGAGTCTCGGGAAAACCTTACCGCCAATCAACACAGACGAAATGCAATGAACCCTTCAAACTGATGGAACGGCTTCTATTGAAATGAGTCCAAGAATTTTCGTTGGTTATTTTGCTGCTTGGTTTTGTGTTGCTTTATGTTTTGTCTTACTTTCGATGATTTGCTTTTCATGATTCGCTTTTCTCACTTGCGCATTCTTTTCGAATTGTAAGAGAAAGAGATCGAAGGATGCTAACCAAGTATTGTGGCAATTTCAGGACGCAAAACCAAGGAGTGATCGTCGCATAAGGCTTCCCCATCCTCTCGTTCGATTCAATCAGTGAGTGGCTAGGCCCTTCGATGAATCCTTCAGTCCATACGCTTTAATAAAATGATCTCTAGTCTGAACGAATTGCACGTTCCGATGGTAATGATGCCTCACTAAACAAGATAAGCTAAAAGAGATGAATTGCATGCATGCATGCATGCATGCATGATATATATATATATATATATATATATATACATATATATATATATATATATATATATATATATATAATTGTTGTAAATGCTTGTTCAAATAGACGTGTATCTGTTACTTACTCATATGCTGCACAAGAGATGTTTAGAGAAACCTTGTATAGGTTACCAGAGAAAAGTGTAAAGAGATAGAGATATTTATTTATAGTCTAACTGCTGCATAGTAAGAGTTTATATGATATATCTGCATACCATGCATCGGTCTTTAGACAACTTGTACACATGGGTAATCCCACGAACGATTCCCGGGGCACTAGGGATAGTTCGTCCTAGGGGGATCAGAGGAACACCCTGAGGCAATAGTGTCCTCGCGATCAGAGGGGTGTTCATGTCTATATAGCATGGGTTTTTCACGGACCATCATGTAGTTAGGTCGCATGATAATTTACTTGCTATGAACACTTGACACTTGATGCCAACACAGATGCATGAGTTATATGTACATATATAAAAATTGTCGCTAACTTGTGTGTCTGCTGCAGGGATAACCGCTCGACCGTGGGTAAGATTTATCACATGCAAAGTCTATCTATTGTTTATATTTTTTTGCATGAATTGTTAAAAGAAACTAGACAACTAGAAAGATCACCTAATAATGCAAGCTTCACCTGTTTACTTAGTATAGATTTCTAGGTAAGTTTGGCCATGGTCGCTAGCCAGTACATATTGTAGTACTGACCCATGTTTGTAGACAAATCTCTAGGTTCTTGTAGCTAGAGCTTAACGAGCATTTTGAGCCAGTACTAGCGCATCCATCCAGCTGAACCGTGCTCGTGCTGCTTCCTTAGCTTTCCTCTCATGTGTGCAAGCTCTTCTTCTACTAGTTGTTTTAATTTTTTGGTCCTACTACAAGGACATGATGTATGGACATTGTGGCTAGTTTTGGGTTTATAAAAAGAGTTGTAAGCCACCTATGGCATATTCTTGTAACTCATCCAAGAAAGTACTTTGTAATCCTATCTTTAAGTATTTAAAAAAGAAAGTATTTTGTGTTTCTATCAAATGTGTTCAACTTTGGTTCTACGCATTTACATTCTGTGCTTATATATGTATATTTTCGTCTGACTTGTGTCTTATGCAGGTACTATGCCTGGTGCAAGCGCAACTTAGGCATGCACGGCATCGCGCCCAAGCGAGGATAGTCAGTTCCGTATGGACCAAGCAACGACGATCTGCCCTTATGGGACTGGGGCATGACAGGTGGTATCAGAGCACGGCTTTACGTCCTTGGCCTCTACAAATATCGTTTTAAAAAATAATATAAGTTTTCTAGAAATTTCAAAAATCCTAGATTTCAAAAATGGTTGCGAATCTATATAAGTAAACTGAAGGTGTTAAATGTCCCGATCTTGAAGAGCATGAAAACCCAATGACCCATACAATAAGTCCATAATATGTAATGAGACTAATGCAAGCTACATTTTTTTGTAGCAAAATACTAAAAGTGAGTAATCCAGGGACATCGCACGCATCGGACGTGAGCGATAACAAAATTGATAGGCTGATTGGCATGTTTGAAAATCAACAAGAACGATTCAATGCCCAACATGATTGATTTGAGGCTTAACAGTAACGGACTGAAGCTCGAGCCATAGCACACCAGAAAAGTTAGACTCTTTGACTCAGATAGTGACAACCTTGGTCACCAATAGCAATGCATCGGGAACTGCCACTACACCTATGGCAGCCGCACCTGCGCCTTGAGAAGCAGGCCTAGCAGAAGCTGATGAGCCTCCACAGGCTGCCAGAAAGTCTACCTTTAAAGGTGCTGAGTTTCTAAAGTTGAACCCCCCTGAGTTTGAAGGAAGGACCACGCCGGACAAGGTGATGGACTGGGTCGCCAAGTTGGAGGACTTGTTCGAATTTGCAGGGATACCTGTGAACAAGAGGGTGGCATGAGCAGTCATGCAGCTGCGGTTACGAACACACGATTGGTGGCAGATCAAGAAACATGATCTTGTCACAAGGCGCCAAGACGGCAAAATTACTTGGGAAATATTCAAGGAAGCATTCCAGGAGCAATACCTTCCACTAGTCGTTAGACAGAGAAAGGAAGATGAGTTTACCGAACTTAGGGAAGGGAGCAAGTCCGTCGGGGACTACGAGTTAGAATTCTCAAACATGCTAAGTTCGCTAGCTCATTGATTCCTAACGAGAGGGCCCGTACACACGAATTTATTAAGGGTTTGAATGACGGTCTCAGAAAAGATGTTATAAACCGTGAATGTACCTCCTACATAAAAGCTTTTGAGACAACGGTTCAGAAGGAGAAATATGCGCTATGGAGTGCTTCCGAGAAGGCGCCTGTTGCTCGAAATCCTCCGGTCAAAAAATACCAAGATGGGGAGAAAAAGATAGAAGGTGAGCAGCACCTGGTTCAAGAGTGCACTTTCTATAGCTGACGGGGCCATTGCATTGAATATTGTCGCACAAAAATAGAGAGTGCTTCAACTGTAGTCAGAGGGGCCATAGCTTCAGAGATTGTCAGAACAAGAAAATGGTTCCAGAGAACCAACTAGACATTGTAGAACGTGCTTAGAATAAGAATCCCGCTCGAGCCCCAGCCAATAGGCAGACTGATCAGATGGGAAGGGCTAGAGTGTATCAGCTGAATATTGAGCGTGATATAAGCGGGCACGATGTTGGTGAGTCTGATTCCTTTGACGTCTTGATGCATTATTTATTGACTCCTTGATCTCTTAAGTTTCGAGACGAAACTTCTTCTCAGTGGGGTATTATGTAATGCCCCGCTTCTAGCAGGTAACTTATGAAACACTTGTTACTTTGACTTTGTTGAGAATCGAGTCTCGGGAAAACCTTACTGCCAATCAATACGGACGAAATACAATGAACCCTTCAAACTGATGGAACGACTTCTATTGAAATGAGTCTAAGAGTTTTCTTTGGTTATTTTCTTGCTTGGTTTTGTGTTGCTTTGTGTTTTGTGTTGCTTTTGATGACTTGGTTTTCATGCTTCGCTATTCTTGCTTGCGCATTCTTTTTAAATTGTAAGGGAAAGAGATCGAAGGATGCTAACCAAGTATTATTATAATTTTAGGATGCATAACCAAGGAGTGATCGTCGCATAAGGCTCCCCATCCTCTCGTTCGATTCAATCGGTGAGTGGCTTAGGCCCTTCGATAAATCCTTCAGTCCATACGCTTTAATAAAATAATCTCTAGTCTGCACGAATTGCACGTTCCTATGCTAATGATGCCTCACTAAATGAGATAAGCTAAAAGAGATGAATTGTATGCTTTATATATATATATATATATATATATATATATATATATATATATATATATATATATATATAGAGAGAGAGAGAGAGAGAGAGAGAAAATTGTTGCTAATGCTTGTTTAAATAGACGTGTATCTGTTCATTACTCATATGCATCATAAGAGATGTTTAGAGAAATCTCGCATTGGTTACCAGAGAAAAGAGTAAAGAGGTAGTGATGTTCATTTATAGTCTAATTACTGCATAGTAAGATTTTATATGATAGAGCTGCATACCATGCATTGGTCTTTAGGTAACTTGTGCACAAGAGTAATACCACGAACGATTTTCGGGGCACTGGGGATCGTTCATCCTGGGGGGATGAGAGGAACACCCTGAGACAATGATGTCCTCGCGATCAGGGGGTGTTCATGTCTATATAGCATGGGTTTCCCATGGACTATCATATAGTTAGGTCGCATGATAAGTTACCTGCTATGCATACTTGACACTTGATGCCAACACAGATGCTTGAGTTATATATACATATATGTAAATTATTGCTAACTTGTGTGTCTACGGCAGGGATAACCGATCGACCGTGGGTTAGATTTTTCATATGCGTAGTCTATCTATTGTTTATGTTTTCTTGCATGAATTGTTAAAAGAAACTAGATAACTAGAAAGATCACCTAATAATGATGTTTTTACAAGTTTACTTAGGTGGATTTCTAGGTGAGTTTGGCCATGGTCGCTCGCCAGTACATATTGTAGTACTGACCCAAGTTTGTGGACAAATCTTCTGGTTCCGGTAGCGAGAGCTTGGTGAGCATTTTGAACTAGTACTAGTGCATCCATCTAGCGGAACCGTGCTTATGCTGCTTTCTTAGCTTTCTTCTTCTGTATGCAAGTTCTTCTTCTGCTAGTTGTTTTAATTTTTTGGTCCTACTACAAGGACATGATGTATAGGCATTGTGGCTAGTTTTGGGTTTGTAAAAAGAGTTGTAAGCTACCTATGACATATTTTTGTAACTCAGCCAAACAAGTACTTTGTAATCCTATCTTCAAGTATTCAATAAAGAAATTATTTTGTGTTCCTATCAAATGTGTTCAACTTTGGTTCTCTATATTTACATTCCGTGCTTATATATGTATAGTTTTGTCTGACTTGTGTCTTGTGCAGGTACTATGCCTGGTGCAAGCGCAACTTAGGCGTATACGGCATCACGCCCAAGCGAGGACGATCGGTTCTGTAAGGACCAAGCGAGGACGATCGGCCCTTACGGGACCGGGGCGTGACAAGTGGTATCAGAGCATGGCTTTACGTCCTTTGCCTCTACAAATATCATTTTCAAAAATGATATAAGTTTTTGAGCTATTTTAAAAGTCCTGAATTTCAAAAATGGTTGCGAATCTATATAAGTAAACTTAAGGTGTTAAATTTCCCGATCTTGAAGAGCATGAAAACCCAATGACCCATACAATAAGTTTATAATATGTAGTGAGACTAATGCAAGCTACCTTCTTTTGTAGCAAGATGCCGAAAGCGACTAATTCAGGGACATCGCACGCAACGGGCGTGAGCGATGACCAAATTGATTGGCTGATTAGCATATTTGAAAATCAACAAGAATGATTCAATACCCAATAGGATCGATTTGAGGCTCAGCAACAAAGGGCTGATGCTCGAGCCATAGCACAACAGAAGCAGTTAGACTCATTGACTCAGATAGTGACAACCTTGGTCGCCAATAGCAGTGCATCGGGAACCGCCGTGACACATGTGGCAGCCACACCCGTACCTCAAGAAGCAGGCCTAGTAGAAGCTGATGAGCCTCCGCAGGCGGCCAAGAAGTCTACCTTTAAAGGTGTTGAGTTTCTAAAGTTGAACCCTCTTGAGTTCGAAAGCAGGACCGCGCCGGACAAGGTGATGGACTGGGTCACCAAGTTGGAGGACTTATTCGAATTTCCTAGGATACCTATGAATAAAAGGGTGGCGTGTGTAGTCAGGCAGCTGCAGTTACGAGAACACGATTGGTGGCATATCAAGAAACATGATCTTGCCACAAGGTGCCAAGGCGGCAAAATCACTTGGGAAATATTCAAGGAAGCATTCCAGGAGTAATACCTTCCACTAGCCGCCAGACAGAGAAAGGGGGGTGAATTTATTGAACTTAAGCAAGGGAGCAAGTGCGTCGAGGTCTATGAGTCAGAATTCTCCAAACTTGCTAAGTTTGCTAGCTCGTTGATTCCTAACGAGAGGGCCCGTATACATAGATTTATTAAGGGTTCGAATGACGATCTCAGGAAAGATGTTATGAGCCGTGAATGTATCTCCTACATAAAAGCTTTTAAGGTAGTGGTTCAGAATGAGCAATATGCGCCACGGAGTGCTTCCGAGATGGCGCCAGTTACTCGAAACCCTCATGTCAAAAGATACCAAGATGGGAAGAAGAAGATAGAAGGTGAGCAGCGCCCTGTTCAATAGTGCACTTTCTGTGGCCGACATGGCCATAGCATCAAAAATTGTCGCACTAAAAATAGAGACTGCTTCAACTGTGGTCAAAGGGGACATAGCATCAGAGATTATCAGAACAAGAGAAGGGTTCCAGAGAACCAAGTAGACAATACAGAACGTGGGTAGAATTATAATCTCGCCCCAGCCCCAGCCAATTGGCAGAATGATCAAATGGGAAGGGCTAGAGTGTTTCAGCTGAATATTGAGCGTGATAAAAGCGGGCACGATGTTGGTGAGTCTGATTCCTTTGACCTTTTGATGCATTATTTCTTGACTCCTTGATCTCTTAAGTTTTGGGGCAAAACTTCTTCTTAGTGGGGTATTATGTAATGTCCCGCTTCTAGTGGGTTACTTATGGAATACTTGTTACTTTGACTCGGTTGAGAATAGAGTCTCAGAGAAATCTTACCGCCAATTAATACGGACGAAATGCAATGAATCCTTCAAACTGATGGAACTGCTTCTATTAAAATGAGTCCAAGTATTTTGTTGGTTATTTTGATGCTTGGTTTTGTGTTGCTTTGTGTTTTATCTTGCTTTCGATGACTTGGTTTTCATGATTCGCTTTTCTCGATTGCCCATTCTTTTTAAATAGTAAGAGAAAGAGATCAAAGAATGCTAACCAAGTATTATTGCAATTTTAGGACGCATAACTAAGGAGTGATCATCACATAAGCCTTCCCCATCCTCTCGTTTGATTCAATCAGTGAGTGTCTTAGGCCCTTCGATGAATCTTTCAGTCCAAACGCTTTAAAAAAATGATCTCTAGTCTGCACGAATTGCACGTTCCTATGCTAATGATGCCTCACTAAACGATATAGGCTAAAATAGATGAATTGCATACTTGATATATATATATATATATATATATATATATATATATATATATATATATATATATATATATATATATATATATATACAGAGAGAGAGAGAATTGTTGCAAATGCTGGTTCAAATAGACGTGTATCTGTTCCTTACTCATATGCTGCACAAGAGATGTTTAGGGAAACCTCGCATGGGTTACCAGAGAAAAGAGTAAAGGGATAAAGATATTCATTTAGAGTCTAACTACTGCATAGTAATAGTTTATATGATAGTGTTGCATACCATGCATCGGCCTTTAGACAACTTTTGCACAAGGGTAATCCCACGAACGGTTTCCAGGGCACTGGGAATCATTCGCCCTAGGAGGGATCAGAGGAACACCTTGAGGCAATGATGTCCTCACGATCGGGGAGGTATTCATGTCTATATAGCATGGGTTTCCCATGGACCATCATGTTGTTCTATAGCAGGATAAGTTACCTGTTATGCACACTTGACACTTTATGCCAACACAGATGCATGAGTTATATATACATATATACAAATTGTTGCTAACTTGTGTGTATGCTGCAAGGATAACCGCTCGACCGTGGATAAGATTTATCATATGCATAGTCTATCTATTGTTTATATTTTGTTGCATTAATTGTTAAAAGAAACTAGACAACTAAAAAGATCACCTAATAATGCTAGCTTCACCTGTTCACTTCGTGTAGATTTCTAAGTGAGTTTGGCCACGGTCGCTCCCTAGTACATGTTGTAGTTCTGACCCATATTTGTGTGCAAATCTTCAGGTTCTGGTAGCGAGAGCTTGGCGAACATTTTGAACCAGTACTAGCACATCCATCTAGCGGAACCGTGTCCGTGCTGCTTCCTTAGCTTTCCTCTCCTGTGTGCAAGCTCTTCTTCTGCTAGTTATTTTAATTTTTTGGTCCTACTATAAGGACATGATGTCTGGACGTTGTGGCTAATTTTGGGTTTGTAAAAAGAGTTGTAAGCCACCTGTGACATATTTTTGTAACTCAGCCAAGCAAGTACATTGTAATCCTTTCTTCAAGTATTCAATAAAGAAAGTATTTTGTGTTCCTATTAAATGTGTTCAACAGTGGTGCTCTGCATTTATATTTCATGCTTATATATGTATATTTTCGTCTGACTTTTGTCTTGTGCAGGTACTATGCCTTATGCAAGTGCAACTTAGGCTTGCATGGCATCGCGCCCAAGCGAGGATGATCAGTTCCGTAGGGACCAAACGAGGACGATCGGCCCTTACGGGACCGGGGTGTGACAAGTAGTATCAGAGCACGGCTTTACATCCTTGGCCTATACAAATATCATTTTCAAACATAATATAAGTTTTCAAGCAATTTTATAAGTCCCAGATTTTAAAAATGGTTGTGAATCTATATAATTAAACTGAAGATGTTACATGTCCCGTTCTTTAAGAGCATGAAAATCCAATGACCCATGCAATAAGTCTATATTATGTTATGAGACTAATCACTACCAGAATAAGTCAAATTAGCGATATCTCGAAACATCATAAATGGCATAATAACGTCAATAAAAAAATTTAGCGACATAATTAGCGACATTTCAATGAAGTCGCGTTTAAGCTAGTCTCTGACAGGAAAATATCGCAAAACGTCGCTATAGCGACATTTTTTAGCGACGTATTTGCGTCGCTAATATTTTTATATTAGCGACGATTAGCGACGCAATGTAGCTAAATTAGAGACGTGTTGTGTGTCACTAAACGTCGCTAATTTTTCTATTTAGCGATAATTTGTAACATATTTAGCGATATTTTGTTGACCTGGCAAATACTGCCATGTCAATAATTTAGCGACATTCAGTGACATATTTAGCGACGCATATAAACATCGTGAAACATCGTTTAACGTTGCTAAATTTTTAGTAAAAAATAAAAAAATAGAATATAAAATGGTTTCCAAACCAATCATCCTGTATTTTTTGAATTCGTAATTTATATAGATAGACCCGGAGCAACCCTCCGTTGAATTCCCTGGGTTCGCCGACCCCTTCAGTGGAACACTCAACACTAGTAAATTCAGATACATTTAATATGAATAATATAGTAAAATTTGAAGAAAATAAAATATTAAAATTATAAACCGAGTCTGAAGAAAATCTTATCGTAAATAATGCAATAAATATCCACACAAACAACCAGTAAACTGTCCGAACAAAGACTACTGTGGATCTGTAGGTGGATGACCACTGGCGCGCATCAGGGATAAGAACAAATCATACTGCTCCCGTAAAATCGATACCGACCTCGATGAAGAAGGCAGTGACATCGGTGGAGTCTGTGTCGATAAAGGAGAACCAGGAGAACGTATCTGCTCCAACGCTACTAGTCGATGGTTATATGAATCCATGGTAGATAACAGCCCTGTACTGCTATAAACCATTAAATCCTGCATCATCGTCAGTCTCTCACCCATGGACAGCTGTGATGCCTACAACTCCATCATGCTGCACTCTATCGATGCTCTAAGATCAGCTGTCATATCCCTGAGCTCCATGATGCTGCGATCGAGCGTAGCAAATCGTGCGATGAGCGTCGTATCGTTCACCTGCGGTTGGGACAGGGGCTGCTCCTCCATCTTTCATAGCAACTCGATACAGAGAGACGTAATCTGACGGTCAATGGTCTCCTGGCCTCGGGCTGATGCATGTGAGGGCTATGGGGAATGCGCACTTACAGTGGTGGCCCTAGAGGACTATGTCGCAACAAGGGCGCCATAGGATCCCGTACCGTAGTACGTACCCCTTTGGGGACCACCAGCGGCGGTCACCCACAGCTCGTCCATCGACGGAGCTGGAGAGGGCTGCGAGAAAGTACCAGCCTCTCCCGCTGTAGGTGCACTAGAAATTGCTCGCTCATGCAGTATAAGATACTCGGCCTAGAAAAGTTTGGATACTCGATAATTGCTAATGTCTAAGGTATTTATTACTAACTACATGGATATTTATTTGCATATTTCCTAAGTTATATTAAAATAACACTATTAAAATTAACCCTATTAAAATTAACACAAAGTAAAGTAATACTTACATAAGTCTGCGAGGCCCTCTTATTAATGAGATTCTCGCTCTTTCGAAGGGTGACCAAGAAGACGGTCACCTTGTTGGCATCCTCACCCCTCTATACCTGTTAAAAGTATATTATTTAGTACTAAAATTAAATATTTTATCCTAGTACCATTTTATCGTACTTATATTAAAATAATATATCTGAAATAAAAAATATACCAAACGATAAAAATATTCCGTCATTGGAATCGAGCTACCACACCACTTTGCTACCTTCTTCCTAGCCGCCATGGCCTTCTAATACCCTTCCTTGTACCTTGGATCGTCGAATCTAGCCCTCATTGCAGTCCACTGCTCATGCGTGATCCAACCTTGGATTGGTTTTCCTTCGCTATCACGAGCCTTCTGGAGATGTGACTAGCGATATACTGGAGTACTTGGCGACAAGGATCCAGAACCAACAGTAGACAGTACCGGAGGAGAACTTCGTCTACCTCAGGACCAACCAAATGCTCTGCGTCGTCCTGTTACACTACCAGAATAAGTCAAATTAGCGACATCTAAAAACGTCGCTAAATAACCAAAAAATGTCGCTAAATGAGTTTAGCGACTTATTAGCGACGTACGAAAGTTGTCAGAAAAAATCAAGTCGCAAAAAAAAAAATGTCGCTAAACGTCGCTATACCGACATTTTTTAGCGACTTTAATGTGTCGCAAATTTTTGCGACGTTTAGCGACGCCGCGTCACTACTTAGCGACGTCAGTAAAGTCGCTAAACGTCGCTAATTAGCGACTTATATAGCGACGTTACACCGACGTCTTTAATGACCTGGCAATACTGCCGTGTCAGCAGTTGGCGACGTCATTAGCGACGTCATTAGCGACGTCAATAGCGACGTTACACCGACGTCTTTAATGACCTGGCTATACTGCCATGTCAGCATTTGGCGACGTATAGCGACGTCATTAGCGACGTCTTTAGCGACGTATTTAGCGACGTGTTACAGCATCGCTAATTAGCGACGTATTTAGCGACTTAAGATAACGTCGCTAAACGTCGCTAAACGTCGCTAAAACTGTCGCTAATTTTTAAAAAAAATTAAAAAAAAAAATATTATCCAGATTGGTGATTCCCTGCAGTTCTAGTCCTCCTCCTCATCCATCTCCTCTTCTTGACACCACAAGAACCACCCTTCTTCGACTCCTCCTCCATCTCCACTATATAATCCAATTAAATTAAAGACCACAAGAAGCATTGTTGAAGTATCAATCCAATTAAATTAACTAAAAAATTAAATACCACAAGAAGCATCATACATCATGCCTATTGTTGAAGTATCAATAATTCATAATATACAATCGCATCATAAATAATAATAAAAATAACTATACTACTGCGGATCTGGAGGACGCTGACCACCGGCGTGCTTGAAGGATAAGAACTCCTCATACTCGTCCCGTGGAATCGACACCGATGTCGATGGATAAGGCAGTGACGTCGGTGGAGGCCGTGCCCGCTCCAAGTCTGCGAGTCGCTGGTTGTAAGAATCCAGGGTAGATAACAGCCTCGTACTGCTATCACCTATTGAATCCTGCATCCTCGTAAGCTTCTCGCCCATCGATAGCTGTGACGCCTGCAGCTCCATGATGTTACGGTCATTGGAGGCTCTAATATCATTTGTCAGGTCCCGTAGCTCCGTCATGCTGCGGTCGAGCATATCCAATCGTGCGATGAGCATCGGATCATCCGCCTATGGCTGGGACCGAGGCTGCTCCTCCATACTTTGCAGCAAGTCGTCACGGAGAGACGCAATCTGACGGTTAACGGCCTCCTGGACGGCCTCCTGGACTTGGGCCGACGACTGCGAGGGCTGCGACTGCGAGGGGTGTGTGCAATGCGCAGCTGTCTGGGAGGCCCTAGATGACTGCGTCGCAACCAGGGCGCCATAGGAGCCCGTACCGTAGTACGTATCCCTCTGGAGACCACCAGCTGCGGTCACCCACAGGTCGTCCGCCGACGGAGATGGAGCGGGCTGCGACGAAGTACCAGCCTCTCCAGGTGTAGGTGCACTAGCAGTCGCCCGCTCACGCAGCCTAAGATACTCGGCCTAGAAAAGGTTTGAAAACTCGATAATTGCCTAAGTTATATTAAAATAAACACAAAGTAAAGTAATACTTACGTAGGTCTGTGAGGCCCTCTCATCAATGAGATTTTCGTCCTTGCGATGGGTGGCCAAGAAGACGGTCACCATGTTTACATCCTCACCCCTCTGTACCTGTTAAAAATATATTATTTATTACTAAACTTAAATATTTTTTCCAAGTACCATTTTATGGTACTTGTATTAAAATAATATATTTTAAAAAAAAAAACATACCAAACGACGGAAATGTTCCGTCATCGGAATCGAGCCACCACACCACTTGGCAGCATTCTGCCTAGCCGCCTTGGCCTTCTTAGACCTTTCCTTGTAGCTCGGATCGTCGAATCTAGCCCTCATCGTAGTCCACTGCTCAGGCGTGATCCAACCTTGGATCGGTTTTCCATCACGATCACGAGCCTTCTGGTCATCCAGAGCATCTCGGATAAGCTTGGCGGCAACGGTAGGAAAGAGCTGCTCGATCAACTCGGCCCGGTGCGGAGGATAAAAATACGTTTGCTACAATAAATAATTCATTAAGTTAGCAACACGAATAAGTTATATAATATGCATAAATTAGAGGATTTATTTAATATACTTTACCTGGAAGTGCGCAAACCAGAACGCCTTCCTCTCCTCCGGAGTCTCAGAGTAGTTGATCCAAGGGCCACCGTAGTTGTTCCTCAGAAATTGGCCCAGGCGTCTCTGAACCGACGATGGACGATATCTATACAGAGATAATAATTTAGATTACTGAGCCGGTCAATATACGATGAATAAAGAGAAACACAAATATATACTAAACTATCTAATTGACTTACTTTGTACCGTCGGCCCAAATCTCTGTCCTCGTCTCCCCCGGAGGTGCACATGGAGGATCTTGCTGATGTTGGGACAACGTGGGCACGACCTCCTCGACATGCTCATCTGTCCCCATAGTTCCGTCAGCAGGAGGAACGCTGGACGAGGGTATACTATCACGCCAGGAACTACTCGTCCCAATAGTCGGAGATGTGACTGATCGATATACTGGAGTACTGGGTGACGATGATCCGGAACCAACAGTAGGCAGTACCGGAGTGGCACTCGGTCTACCTCGGGACCTGTCGAATCCTCCGCGTTGTCCTGTCATATCTGATAACAACATATGATGAATATAGAGAAACACAAATATATACTACATTCTACAGTCGAAATATGATACATATCTCAAAGCATTATACAGTTAAAATATAATACATATATTCGTTAATGGGTACATCTACTTTGTCAATTTTCTAACATTGATCTATATTCTACAGTCATAATATAGTTACATTCTACATGCAATATTTTTTAATTTCAATCATCTTCAAAAAATTCATCTTGTTCGCCTTCGTCGTCCTGCTCTTCCTCTTCCTCGTCTTCACTTTCATCTACTTCGTCGTCCTCTTCGGATAATTCTACATCTTCTACATTATTACTCGTGTAATGAGTAACTTCCGTTGAGTCCACATCTACAATATTTGTTACAAGAGGTAGATCGTCCTCCTGATAAGCTATTTCGTCAATGTCAAAGGTATTTCTAGCTTTAGTCTTGCATACTGTCCACCAATCCGACCTCGCTGTCTCCCGTCTAGGATAAGTTGTGAAGTACACGAGCTGAGCCTGACTTGATAGGACAAATGGTTCGTAGCCTTGATATCTACGCTTGTAGTTTATATCCACAAGGCCATGCTTGTCAATTTTCCAACCTTGATCTTGAATCGGATCGAACCATTCACACCTGAATAGCACGATATTAGCAGGTTCTGTGCTAAAATTATATGTTAACTCCACAATCTCTCATAAGATGCCAAAAAAATCATTGCCCGGATTGACGTCTTTGTAGTTTGAAGATTTGATACACAAACCACTATTTTTCGTGGAATCAAGATCTAGAGAGCTGTCTCTGATAGGAGCATTTGTTGACTTGAACCTGAACCCATTCACACAGAAACTTGGCCATATTTTTACGACAATAATTGGTCCCTTGGCTAGAGTCCTAATAGAATCGAAGAATCCTGGAGGAAACACCTTCTCGAGCTTACATAGTGTTACCGCAATGTCCCTCTCTTGCTTTTCTAGACGATCGACGAGCAACTTAGTACAACAAAGATCTCTGAAGAATATGCTCAGCTCTGTCAATGGGTCCCAAACGACCTGCAGTAAGAATTCCCAAAATGCAATCAGAATTAACCTCTCCATGAATACGTGACAATCGTGGCTCTTCATACCTACTAGTTTGTTCTCCTTGAGGTCGACGCATCTTCTCAAGTTCGACATGTACCCGTCTGGAAACTTTAGACCCTGAATCCACCTACAAAGTCTACCTTTATCCTCTTTATCTAGTGAGAAAACTGACTTAGGTTGCTTTAACTTTCCATTCCCCTCCTTTATCAAATGCAATACAGGACGTCTACATATGTCTTCTAAGTCCAACCTGGCCTTCGGATTATCTTTCGTCTTTCCCTTTACATCCATTACAGTATTAATTATGTTATCAAACACATTCTTCTCAATATGCATGACATCAAGGTTATGTCTGATCAGATTGGTGCTCCAATATGGCAGATCCCAGAATATACTTCTCTTCGTCCAGTTATGGGTGCGACCAAATCCGTCACACTTGTACCCTTAGCAGGCTCTTCGATAGCACTTGGTAAATCTTTTACCTCTTCCCATATCGTGCATCCGGGCCACCTTGGCGGTGGATTGGCCTTCTCCACAACTCCCGCACGAAAAGCATTCCGATTCCTCCGGTACGGATGATCCTTCGGCAAAAATTGTCGATGACAATCGAAGAAGCACGGTTTGCCTCCGTGTTTCAAACGAAAAGCCTGAGAACGGTCCATGCAATACGGACATGAGAGACGACCATGGGTGCTCCATCCCGATAACATTCCATAGGCCGAAAAGTCGTTGATGATCCACATAAGTGCTGCCCTCATCTGAAAATTCTGCTTTCTAGAAACATCGTACGTGTTGGCACCTACTTCCCACAGCTGATTCAACTCATCTATCAAAGGCTGTAAATACACATCGATGTTCCTCTTCGGATTGTTCGGACCTGGGATAATAACGGTTAGGAACATATACGGAGTCTTCATGCACATCCAAGGCGGTAGATTGTACGGAGTGACGATCACAGGCCAACACGAATATTGGGAGTCCGAAAGTCCGAATAGGGTAAAACCGTCAGAGCAGAGCCCCAATCTGACATTACGCGCTTCCTCGGCAAAATATGGATACTCTCGATCAAAGTGCTTCCATGCTTCTCCATCGGATGGATGATCCAATACTCCTTCGATCTGTTTTCGCCTGTGCCAACTCATGTTTTCTGCAGTCTCCTTAACCATAAACAACCGCTGCAACCGTGACGTCAAAGGCAAGTAGTGCATCGAATCGGTAGGCTTCCTTGCACCGACAGACTTTCCTCTAACAGTGGCCTTGTAGCGATCAGCACCACAGAATCTGCACGCATCTTCATCCTTGTCGTCTTTGTAGTACAATATGCACCCGTTGCGACATGCATCGATTTTCTCGTATCCCATCCAAAGCGATCTCACCATCCTCTTAGATCGATAGAAGTCTTTAGGCAACTTTGCACCCTCGGGCAAGATCTCTATAATCAAATCGAGCAGTCGATTATAGCATTCTTGCGACATGTTAAAATCGGACTTGATGCTCAATAATCTTGTAACCACCTCCAACGGTGAATGATCCTCACAACCAGGATATAGTGGAGTCCTTGCATTCTCAAGCAACTCCATAAACTTTGCAGCATCAGCATTCGGTGCCTCCTCAGCTGCATCATAATTGTCCGGATTGAAACTAGGTCCCGCCACATCATAATTGTCAGGATTAAAACTAGGCCCCGCCGCATCATAAACCATGTTCACCAACCCGTCGTCGTAAGCATCGTGGTCTTGGACATCCATATACGGCTCCACATAGGGCTCCGACTCCGATGCTAGAGATACAAGTTCTCCATGCGCGGTCCACTGATAGTAATTCAGCGTAAAGCCCTTCGAGTATAAATGATATGTAACTTCCACTTCTGGATGATATTTCCTGTTGCGACATCTCACACACGGACACTTAATTTTGGTACCGTCCATGTACTGAGGGAACGCCTTGGCGAACTGCAGGAACTGCTGTACACCCTCAATGAATTTATCCCGCACACCGCACATGTCATCAGGATGACGGTTGTACATCTACGAACGATAACGCAGATAGTAATTCATATCCATTTCTAGAAACTTCTGCAAAATTGACAGTATGTATCATATAAATCATTACATACAATAGTTTATCACCTAACTTCCTAACTTAACCGTACTATAAAAATCATAAATGATATAATATATATTTTTATTTATCAAAACTGCAGCTGCCCCCAACCCCATAGTACTATGAACTACACTATAAGTGTGCAGTCAACATCCTAGAAATAGTGTGTCATACTATAGAACTGCAGCTGCCCCCAACCACACTCCTAGGTCCTGATCAGTGTCTGTGTCAGTGTGTGTGTGTGTGCCGTGTCTGTGTCTGTGTCAGTGTCCGTTATGGAAAATGCAGTATATATATATATATATATATATATATATATATATATATATATAACATTACCCAAATAATATCTTAATACCACTTTACTACTATACCTTAACCCACTGCACCAAGATACTAATCCACAACCTTGGTACTAGCTTAACACACACCCAAGTACTGGAGATACCTACTTGGTTACACCCTTAGTATCCTAAGCTCATAAACTAAGTTTTTTGAGATACTTGATTAACAAATACCCATACCTCAACCAATATCTTGTATCATAACTTTACATTAGCTTATATTCTAATATCTATACTACCCACTTAACTTGACACTATCCCTCACTGACACACTTCTCCAACTCACAGACTTGCATAATACTACCTAAAGCTAATCACTGCCTACTTCTTCTAGTGCACTGTACACAGTTGCATACATCCCTTAGCTGAACACATCACTATACCTCTTTAAATCAGTCACCCACTGCTACTGCTTACCTTCTTCCTCAATATTTGATTACCCTTTATCCCGAGCCACACACTCATGTGTGCACTATAGTATCACTATGAATACCCAATCTTCTCTCAGATGTTAATTGGTGTTATATCTGACACTTGCCCTCATGTCCTTCAAATCATACGAGTTCAAACCCCATCTCAAACACATCCACATCCTGCCTTGCACTAGTTGCTGACTAGCTCAGTAAGTTGCTGGCAAGGATGCAGTGTTTACACTGTATTAGGACCCCCTCACACCTGCCTGCAAAAGCTAACAACCAACTATAATGCACCTAAACCTTAATGCACACTATGTTCAGCTGTGCAGTGCCTCCCCAAGTTGCCTGTTGCACATTGGGCTGGTGTGCCTCAAGTCTCCCCCTGCTCACTGCTAGTAAGCAGTGCTCACTGCTGCTGTTACCTCTCTCGTCGACTTGGGCCAGTCGGCCCTAACCCTAACCCCATGTCAAAAAACCTAACCCTAACCCTAACCCTAGGTCCTGAACAGTGTCTGTGTCAGTGTGTGTGTGTGTGTGCAGTGTCTGTGTCTGTGTCAGTGTCTGTGTGTCGATGGTGTGTGTGTCAATGTCACATGTGTCCTGTGAGAGAGAGAGAGAGAGAGGTTTACCGGAGTAGTCGCGGTGGAGAGTCGGTCGACGGAGCGGGGGGGGGGGATTTTTTTTCGAATCAAAATTTCAACAGATGGGGGAAAATGAAATCGAGCCCTAATTAACCAAATTTTAGCGACGTTTAGCGACGTCCACTAAAAACGTCGCTAAATTGAATTTTAGTGACGTCAATGACGTCGCTAAACACGTTGCTAAATATTTTTAATATAAATGTCGCTATATACGTCGCTAAACGTCGCTAAATTAGACATATTAGCGACGTTTAGCGACCTTAATTGAACTTATAGCGACTTATCTTTTAAAATCTTAATAAAAGTCGCTAAACGTCGCTAAATGTTGCCATTTAGCGACGTCTAGCGACGTTTTCATAAGGAGTCGCTAATTTATATATTATTAGCGACGTTTATTTTGACGTCGCTAAAATACGTCGCTAATCCCGCTTTTTCTAGTAGTGTTATACTTGATAACAACATATGATTATAGAATAAATAAACAAATATATAGTACATTCTACAGTCAAAATATTATGCATATCTCACAGTATTAATAGAATTGCACAGTAAATAACTAGTAGTATCACAAGTCTAAATGGATAGTACATTCTACAGTCAAAATATAATACATGTCCCAAGTCCAAATGGATTTATTTTATTTTTAATCATCTTCAGAAAATTTATCTTGTTCGTCTTCCTCGTCCTCCTCTTTTCTTCACTTTTATCTACTTCATCTTCGTCTTTCTCTTCGAATAATTTTACCTCTTCTATATTATTAGTCATGTAATGAGTAACTTCCGTTGAGTCCACATCTATAATATTTGTTACAAGAGGTAGCTCGTCCTCCTGATAAGCTATTTCGTCAACGTCAAAGGTATTTGTAGCTTTATTCTTGCATACTGTCCATCAATCCGACCTTGATGTCCCTCGTCTAAGATAAGTTAAGAAGTACACGAGCTGAGCCTGACTTGATAGGATAAATGGTTCGTAGCCTTGATATCCACAAGACCATGCTTGTCAATTTTTCAACCTTGATCTTGAATCGGATCGAACCATTCACACTTGAATATCACGATCTTAGCAGGTTCTGTGCCATAATTATATGTCAACTCCATAATCTCTCGTAAGATGCTAAAGAAATCATTGTCTGGATCGATGTCATTGTAGTTTGAAGATATGATACACAAACAACTATTTTTCGTGGAATCAAGATCATTATCGGAGCATTTGTTGACTTGAACCTAAACACATTCACACATTAACTTGGCCATATTTTAATGGCAATAATTGGTCCCTTGGCTAGAGTTCTAATAGATTCAGTCTAGGGTGTTATTAGATGATCGACCTAAATATCAAGGTAGCGATAGCAAGTATTTATTGTGCAAGTGCATATAGAAAAAGTAATTACCGAGCTCCTTATATATGCATTCAACCAAGAAGAAAAATGATGTCTTATTTCTTGTTCTACTTCTTCATTTGTTATGTAGGGTCTAACCGACCTCAGTTCATCATTATATGTGCTAAAAAATAATGAAACAACCGCTAATTAGTACCATAATATTATTTTATACTATTACATTGAGATGATATAAATGTGAACGTATTAATAACTTACCCCTCTAGCTTCTCCACTTCATCGTCGTCTAATATATATAACTGAGCAGTCCTTAGATCGTCGCCATTCAAATATCTCTTCTTTATTTTCTCCGAAGGCTTTCTGGACGCATTGAATACTTTCAGTATTGCATCATTAGATTCCTGATATCCGTCGTCGTTTCTTGGAGCTCTCGTTCTATTAGTTGCAACATGAGGTTTGAAATACATCGAGCAAAAGTTTGTAATCTCTTCGAGAACATAAGCTTCACAAATAGAGCCCTCACCTGTTCCTTATTTTTTACCTTTCTTTTTAGGTGATTCAGATGCCGCTTGAAAGGGTACATCCACCGATAACCAATATGACCACCAACACGTGCCTCATAGGAAAGATGAATTGGCAAATGCTCCATGGAGTCGAAGAATCCAAAAGGAAACACCTTCTCGAGCTTGCACAGTGTTACCACATTGTCCTTCTCTTGCTTTTCTAGACGATCGACGAGCAACTTAGTAGAACAAAGATCTGTAAAGAATATGCTGAGCTTTGTCAATGGATCCCAAATGACCTACGGTAAGAATTCCCGAAATACAATCAAAATTAACCTCTCCATGAATACGTGACAATCGTGGCTCTTCATACCTGCCAGTTTGTTCTCCTTGAGGTCGATACATCTTCTCAAGTTTGACACGTACCCATCTGGAAAATTTAGGACTCTGAATCCACCTACAAAGTCTCCTTTTATCCTCCTTCTCTAGTAAAAAATTGACTTAGGCTGCTTTAACTTTTGATTCCCCTCCTCTATCAAATGCAACACAGAACGTCTACAAATTTTTTCTAAGTCCAACCTGGCCTTCGGATTATCTTTTATCTTCCCCTTTACCTCCAATACAATATTAATTATGTTATCAAACAGATTTTTCTCGATATGCATGACATCAAGGTTATGTCTGATCTGATTGATGTTCTAATATCGTAGATCCTAGAATATACTCCTCTTCATCCAGTTATGGGTACGACAAAATCCGTCACACTTGTATCCCTTAGCAGGCTCTTCGATAGCACTTGGTAAATCTTTTACCTCTTTCTATATCTTGCATCTGGGCCATATTGGCATAGGATTGGCCTTCTCCACAACGCCTGCACAAAAAGCATTCATGTTCCTCTGGTACGGATGATCCTTCGAAAGAAATTGTCGATGACAATCAAAGAAACACGATTTGCCTCCGTGTTTCAAACGGAAAGCCTTAGTGTGGTCCATGCAATACGGACATGAGAGACGACCATGAGTGCTTCATCCCGATAACAATCCATAGGCCAAAAAATTATTGATGGTCCACATAAGTGCTGCCCTTATCTAAAAATTTTGCTTTCTAGGAATATTGTACGTGTTGGCACCTACTTTTCACAGCTGATTCAACTCATCTATCAAAGGCTGTCAATACACATCGATATTCCTCTTCGGATTGTTCGGACCCAGGATAATAACGGTTAGAAACATATACGGAGTCTTTATGCATATCCAAGGTGGTAGATTGTACAGAGTGACGATCACAGGCCAACACGAATACTAGGAGCCCAAAAGTATGAATGGGGTAAAATCGTCGAAGGAAAGCCCCAATCTGACATTACGCGAATCCGAAGCAAAATTTGGATACTATCGATCAAAGTGCTTTCATGCTTCTCCATCGGATGGATGATCCAATACTCCTTCGATCTGTTTCCGCCTGTGCCAACTCATATTTTCACCAGTCTCCTTCACCAGAAATAATCTCTACAACCGCGACGTCAAAGGCAAGTAGTGCTTCGATTCGGTAGGCTTCCTTGTACCGACAGACTTTCCTCAACCAGTGGTCTTATACCGATAAGCACCACAGAATCTGCATGCATCTTCATCATTGTCGTCTTTGTAGTACAACATGCACCCATTGTAGCATGCATCGATTTTCTTGTATCATATCCAGAGCGATCTCACCATCCTCTTAGATTGGTAGAAGTCTTTAGGCAACTTTGTATCCTCTGGCAAGATCTCGATAATCAAATTCATCAGTCGGTTATAGCATTCTTGCGACATGTTAAAATTGGACTTGATGCTCAACAATCTTGTAACCACCTCCAACTGTGAATGATCCTCACAACCAGGATATAATGGAGTCCTTGCATTCTCCAGCAACTCCATAAACTTTGCAGCATCGGCATTCAGTGCCTCATCAGCTGCATCATGATTGTCCAAATCGAAATTAGGCCCCTCCGCATCAAAAACTATGTTCATCCACCAGTCGTAAGCAACGTGGTCGTGGACATCCATATACGGATCCATATAAGGCTTCGACTCCGATGCTAAAGACACAAGTTCTCCGTGCGTGATGCACTGATAGTAATTTGACGTGAAACCCTTCGAGTACAAATAATATCTGACTTCCACTTCTGGATGATATTTTAAGTTGCAACATCTCACACATGGACACTTAATTTTGGTATAGTCCATGTACTGAGGGAACGCCTTAGCGAACTATATGAACTGCTGTACACCCTCTATGAATTTATCCTGCATATTGCATATGTCATCAGGATAACGGTTGTGCATCCACGAATGATGACGTATATAGTAATTCATATCCATTTTTAGATACTTCTGCAAAGATGAATAGACATCGTTTAAGTATATACTCATATGAATATTTGGTAGTGTTTATTATTCAAATGACACTCACTCCAAATATGCAAAGATGAATAGACATCATTCAAGAAAATAGTTAAATTATAGTACATGTCACAAGGCTAAATAGATTTTCTATTAATATTTTCAATCCTCTTCTGAAAATTCAACTTCTTCGTTTAATATAATACATGCACTGATACTCCTAGTCCTAGCATTGATACTCAGGAATACCCAATTATGTTATACACTTACTCGTCTAAACACACATAAGAATACTCAGAAATACAGTACATGCACTGATACACCTAGTCCTAGGACTGATACTTCTTCGTTCAACTCTGTTTCCTGGATACTTATATTATAGTGTATTAGTGAGTGTCAACTCTGTATCCTGGATATCCATACTTGACATTTTTTTAGGCCATGACTTTCTAATTGAAAAGTTAAGTCATGGATATCCAGTGTTAATTTTATTTGGTCCAGGATACATAGTTGACATTCACTGATACACTCTTGGATATCCACACTTGACATGTATGCGTGTGTCCGTCTCCGATAAAATGTTTACAACCTTATCCTCGATATCGTGTCCTAACCTTTCATATACATGTGTCCTATAATTTCACCATATGTATCATGAGATAACATGATAAAAATATGTGTGTATGTTAGTGTCCGTGTTAGGTTTAGTGTATGTGTGTTAGTGTGTCCGCGTGTCCGAATTTGGGTTAGTGTTAGTGTCCGTGTGTGTGTGTGTCCGAGTTCGGATTAAGATAGGGTTAGTACCCACAACACCGAGATATTCACACACACACACCCTTACTGCACTGTGCACAAGTGTGCACTACACAACACCTCCCTTGATACCCAAGACTGCATCTAATTAACTCAGATAGGGTAAGGGTATGTGTCGTATCTCGGCTTTGGGTTAGGCTCTATGTCATGTCATGTCATGTGTCATGTCATAACCAAATTGCCACTCTTCCACACTACCTACAGCAGTTCTCATATAATCCAACATCCCGACCATATCCTATATATATAATATCAAAGGAACCCCCCAAATCAACGGCTATAAACTATAAAGGCAATGCAATTAACTGCTCCCTAGCCACCAGTTGTTACCACTGTACTACTCAATATTTCTCACATAACTCACATATAATTGCTTCTACCCCATACCATGCCCACCCTTCCTCTCATGCATTAGATGATGCTACCCCCATCAGGTGTTGCCTAGGCTGATGCCATTTGTATGAATTGCAAACAACTGCTTCCTTGCCTCCCTATTGTCTGCTGCTGTTCTAATTGCAAATTGCTGCTGCTGGTGCAACTAAATGTTGCTGGTGCTACTATGCTTTCGTACTAGTGCTGCTGTTAATGCTTGTTGTTGATGTTGCTCTTCTAATTATTGGTACTACAGCAATTGTTGTCACCTATATCTTGCCCGATCACCCCTAATATCTGAGAACACTCACCTCCACTGCTAATAACACTCTCCACAAGTACTGGAATACTCTGAAATCCGAGAACCACATCCCCTTCTCGTCACCTCCATGTCACAACACCAACACCACAAAGCTAAAATACACACACACACACACACACACACACACACACACACACACACACACACACACACACACATATATATATATATATATATATATATATATATTTATATATATATATATACTTAAAACTTATAAATATGCCTATTCTAATGAGTATATAAATATATAATCAAGGGTAAAACTGCGAATCAAGCCGAAAGTGACCAACTTGTCATTTCAACAAATACGTGGTGGGAGAAAACTGGAAAGCAATCACTATAAATGATTCTTAAGTTCACAAACCCTAATTTATAGCACAAGCATATCACCCGTAGGACTTCACCTCCCATTGTAGTATATCCGTGTTAGTGTTAGTGTTAGTGTTAGTGTGTCCATGACAGTGTCATTTCGAATAGGCTACAAGGCACCAGTCACTTCATACATACACACTCTATGGCAGTGTTAGTATTTCCGTACCAATTTTAGAATAATTATGGTGTGTGTGTCTGTGTCAAAATATTTGTGAGTGTCCATATAGGTGTCATAAGAATTAGGGTTAGGGTTTACCTGATCGAGGAGGGGGGCTGACTAATCGGAGAGCCAGAGGTGGAGGGAGAGTGGAGCATAGAGGGGGGAGCCGGAGGGGGAGCTGGAGCACAGAGGTGGGGAGCCGGAGGGGGAGCTGGAGCACAAATTGGGGAGGGGTCCCGTAGCGCCGGAGGGGGAGTCGAAGGGGGGGCTGGAGCAAAGGAGGGGAGAGCCGGAGGGGGAGCTGGGGGGGAGCACGGCATTGGGGAGGGGTCCCGTAGCGCCGGAGGGGGTCACGGAGCCGGAGGGGGTGCGTGTTTCAAATTTTTGCGAATGAAAACGAACGGAAGAAATAAAAAACCAGAACCCTATATTAAATAATTTAGCAACGTATAAAGTAGGAGTCGCTAAACGTCGTTATTTTTTAATATATTATGACATAATTATTACATGTCACAAAATATGTCGTTGTAATTAAAATATTAGCGATGTTCAGCGACTATTACCGACGTCTATTTCCATAATAATAATGATAGTCGCTGGATAACGCTGAACGTCTCTACTAACGATGTTTTGCGACTATTTTAAATGGAGTCGCTAAATTCTTAGGAATTGGTGACATTTTACTTAGACGTGGCTAACGACGTCGCTAATTGGACAAAATTTAGTAGTGAATGCAAGCTACCTTCTTTTGTAGCAAGATGTCGAAAGAGTGTAATCCAGGGACATCGCACACAACGGGCGTGAGCGATGACCAAATTGATAGGCTTATTGGCATGTTTAAAAATCAACAAGAACGATTCATTGCACAACAGAATCGATTTGAGGCTCAGCAGAAACGGGCAGATGCTCGACCCATAGCACAACAGAAGCAGTTAGACTATTTGACTCAGATAGTGACAACCTTGGTCGCCAATAACAGTACATCGGGAACCACCGTGACACCTGTGGCAGCCGCACCCGCGCCTCAAGAAACAGGCCTAGCAGAAGCTGATGAGCTTCCGCAGGCGGCCAGGAAGTCTACCTTTAAAGGTGCTGAGTTTCTAAAGTTGAACCCTCCTGAGTTCGAGGGCAGGACCACACCGGACAAGGTGATGGACTGGGTCGCCAAGTTAGAGGACTTATTCGACTTTGCTGGGATACCTGTGAACAAGAGAATGGTGTGTGCAGTCATGCAGCTGCGGTTACGTGCACACGATTGGTGGAAGATCAAGAAATAATATCTTGCCACAAGGCGCCAAGACGGCAAAATCACTTGGAGAATATTCAAGGAAGCATTCCAGGTGCAATACCTTCCACCGGCCATCAGAAAGAGAAAGGAAGATGAGTTTTCCGAACTTAAGAAAGGGAGCAAGTCCGTCGAGGACTATGAATCAGAATTCTCCAAACTTGCTAAGTTCGCTAGCTCGTTGATTCCTAACGAGAGGGCCCGTATACACAGATTTATTAAGGATTTGAATGACGATCTCAGGAAAGATGTTATGAACCGTGAATATACCTCCTACATAAAATCTTTTGAGGCAGCGGTTCAGAATAAGAAATATGTGCCACGGAGTGCTTCCGAGAAGACGCCAGTTGCTCGGAATGCTCATGTCAAAAGATACCAAGATAGGGAGAAGAAGATAGATAGAAGGTGAGCAGCGTCCTGTTCAAGAGTGCACCTTCTGTGGCCGACGGGGCCATATCTAGAAAAAATATCGTACTAAAAATAGAGAGTGCTTCAACTGTGGTTAGAGGGGCCATAGCTTCAGAGATTGTCAGAACAAGAGAAGGATTCCAGAGAACCAAATGGACAATGCAGAACGTGGGTAGAATTAGAATCCCGCTCCAGCCCCAGCCAATAGGAAAATTGATCAGATAGGAAGGGCTAGAGTGTATCAGCTGAATATTGAGCTTGATGCGAGCGGGCACGATGTTAATGAGTCTAATTTATTTGACCTCTTGATGCATTGTTTCTTGACTCCTTGATATCTTAAGTTTAGGGACGAAACTTCTTCTCAGTGGAGTATTATGTAATGCCCTTCTTCTAGCGGGTTACTTATGGAACACATTTTATTTTGACTCGGTTGAGAATCGAGTCTCGGGGAAACCTTAGCGCCAATCAACACGGACAAAATGCAATGAACCCTTCAAACTAACGGAACGACTTCTATTAAAATAAGTCCAAGAGTTTTCGTTAGTAATTTTTCTGCTTGGTTTTGTGTTGCTTTATGGTTTGTCTTGCTTTCGATGACTTGGTTTACATAATTCACTTTTCTCGCTTGCGCATTCTTTTCGAATCGTAAGAGAAAGAGATCGAATGATGCTAACCAAGTATTGTTACAATTTTAGGACGCATAACCAAGGAGTGATCGTCGCATAACGCTTCCCCATCCTCTTGTTTTATTCAATCGGTACGTGGCTTAGGCTCTTCAATGAATCCTTCAGTCCATATGCTTTAATAAAATGATCATTAGTCTGCAGGAATTGCACGT
Source organism: Iris macrosiphon (assembly GCA_036927795.1). Classification (NCBI taxonomy): domain Eukaryota; kingdom Viridiplantae; phylum Streptophyta; class Magnoliopsida; order Asparagales; family Iridaceae; genus Iris; species Iris macrosiphon. The sequence goes on from JAYESA010000017.1 coordinate 111,801,488, forward strand.
TCCTATGCTAATAATACCTCACTAAACGAGATAAGCTAAAAGAGATAAATTTCATGATTTATATATATATATATATATATATATATATATATATATATATATATATATATATGTATGTATGTATATATATATATAATTGTTACAAATGTTTGTTCAAATAGACGTGTATCTGTTCCTTACTCACATGCTGCACAAGTGATGTTTAGAGAAACCTCGCATGGGTTACTAGAGAAAAGAGTAAAGAGATAGAGATGTTCATTTATAGTTTAACTACTGCATAGTAAGATTTTATATGATAGGTCTGCATACCATGCATCGGTCTTTAGACAACTTGTGCACAAGGGTAATCCCACTAACGGTTTCCGGTGCACTGGGGATCGTTCGCCCTAGGGGGGTAAGAGGAATACCCTGAGGCAATGATGTCCTCGCGATCAGGGGGGTGTTCATATCTATATAGCATGGTTTTTCCATGGACCATCATGTAGTTAGATCGCATTATAAGTTACTTGCTATGCACACTTGACACTTGAAGCCAACACAGATGCATGAGATATATATACATATATGCAAATTATTGCTAACTTGTGTGTCTGTTGTAGGGATAACAGCTCAACCGCGGATAAGAATTATCATATGCGTAGTCTATCTTTTGTTTATGTTTTCATGCATGAATTGTTAAAAGAAACTAGACAACTAGAAAGATCACCTAATAATGCTAGCTTCACATGTTTACTTAGTGTGGATTTCTTGGTGTGTTTGGCCACGGTTGCTAGCCAGTACATGTTGTAGTACAGACCCACGTTTGTGAAAAAATCTCCAGGTTCTGGTAGCGAGAGATGGACAAACATTTTGAACCAGTACTAGCGCATCCATCCAGCGGACCATGCTCGTGCTGCTTTCTTAGCTTTTCTCTCATGTGTGCAAGCTCTTCTTCTACTAGTTGTTTTGATTTTTTGGTCCTACTACAAGGACATGATGTATGGGCGTTGTGGTTAGTTTTGGGGTTAGTTTTGGGTTTGTAAAAAGAGTTGTAAGCCACCTATGGCATATTTTTGTAACTCAGTCAAGCAAGTACATTGTAATCTTATCTTCAAGTATTCAATAAAGAAAGTATTTTCTGTTCTTATCAAATGTGTTCAACTTTGGTTATCTGCATTTATATTTCGTGCTTATTTATGTATATTTTCGTCTGACTTGTGTCTTGTGCAGGTACTATGCATTGTGCAAGCGCAACTTAGGCTTGCACGACATCGCGCCCAAGCGAGGACGATCAATTCTGTAGGGACCAAGCGAGGATGATCGGCCCTTACGGAACCGGGACGTGACACAAAAAGCAAGCCAAATTGAAATGCATGTCCTACGAGAGGAGAGTGCAATCACTTTGCAAATGCATTTGCCAGGTATGCTACTAGAACTTCAAACAGTTGAATGATGAAATGGTACAGATCTTAGGATCTCTTTTTACTATCGTGTAAAAGAATGAGTTTGGTATATTATACAAGTGATACTTATGAGTAACGTAATAGGCTCATTTATTTATTTAAACTGATGAATACTAGCAAAATATTTGCATCAAGTGGGAGACTGTTTATCTTAAAAGAGATTATAAATCATGGGAAGGACTATAACTATATAGTGTGAAAGTCCATATGAGGTGATTAAACATTCACAAATACGTCATAAAACCATACTTGGTGACTTTTAGAGGATTGCATACATAGCCATCTGATTCATTGTTGTTTGAGGTTGGAAAATGTGTTGGCAAAGGTTAATTATGCAAATGATTAAATTCCTTTATTTGCATCACCCCAACCATTATGTTTTATTTTATTTTATTTTTATATGTCCTTTCCACCAGGTTAGAAACTAAGTTCCCAAAAAGGAATTCTAACTGTGCCTATCTATAGAATCATAGTTATGTTAAAAATTAAATTTTAGTGTTCTGATTACAATTTATTTTCAGAATACTTGGATTATTCGCCAATGGTCGATCCGGAGATCGAGGCACTCCCTGCAGATGAAGGGGCTCTAACGAGTTCAAGCGCTTCATCCGACGCCTCCCTTAGTTCGAGTTCTGGTACACTACATTCTAGGAAATGTTTTATTCAAGTATCAGTTAATTTTGCTAAGTATTTGATTCATAAGCATGGTAGCTACAATACTACATTCTAGTGAATTCGACTCTAAATGAGAACATATTGTAATATTCTTATTGGGGATGTTGAAAGTTGACAAATGATGTCGATGGAGATGGTGAAAGTTGACAAATGATGCCTAAAAGGAAACAGTACTCGTTCAAATGATCACTTGGAAGAGGAGATTGTTTAAAACAAAAAATTTGTAGAGGAATTAAAATGATTATATGGATACTTAATTTGTAGAGTTGTAGTTTGTGCACCACTTAAAAGTCGGATTTAACCTATGCAAATTTAGGTCATATAGTATTTTCCGCCATATCGAATGTATCTTCCATATCAGGTGATACATATTGTATCATATGATACAGAACGTGCATAGTAGGAACAGCATAGAAGCATTTATATATGGAAATAAAGTATATACATGACAAAAGTCTCTTGGCTTAGTGTCAGTTCTCCTTCCAGGGGCTGGGACAGTTATGAAGATCTCATTCATATACCTAAGGTACTTTTCTTTGCATTGTATCTCCATTTTATTATTAAAGTCCCGCAGCATATATATTCATGAAAAATAGGTGAGTAATCTCACCATGGACCGATAAAATCTTTTACTATTTTAAATATGAAGGACGCTATGCTCTAATTGGCTTTTAAGCTTTGTTCTAAAAATAGGTGAGCATATATCTTACAAGCCTTTGATATATTGTTTTGTTTAAAAATATTCCAATTTTTTTCAACTGATCAATCATGCCTCATTTTCAGACTTAGTGATTTTTTAGAGAATCTTTGTTCTCTATTACTAGTCCTAAAATTGAATTGTTGACCTCTACAATTATTTTATTGTACCCTTAGCAAGCTGTCAACTCCTTATTAAATATATTACCATGGGATCTTGGTGTGGGAGGACATCAAATCAGTTTCTTGTTCTGCTTGGCTCATGCATTCTCCTTTCTTTTTTCTGTCAAATTGTTCCTTCCCCTCTTTGTTGCAGGCTTGTTTAAGTTATTTATTTTGTGAGTTGCAAACAACTTCCTAAGTTTATCAAGATATGACCCACCTTTGTTTTTTTTTTTTCCACAAATAAATATCATAGAGAAGTAAAGATCTGAAATTAGTAAATATATTCGTGCATATTCGTGCATATATGTTGACATGGGCTTTTGCTAGCATATTTGTGCATATGTTTATTACATACTGTAGACGTTTGTCCTTTATTCAATATTACCTTTTCTTGCTTTCTGAAATTAGTAAATATATTCAGTCCCCATTGCTGCTCATATTGCCCAGAACTCACTGTACGCATATTAACTACAATTACATAGGTTTGAAGGTGGCAATGTCGACATCCAGGTAACACAGGCCGATTTGACTGTAGAACAATATATGGTAAATATTTCTATATTGAATACCATTATTGAGAGCTAAGCACTTGACTAAATACTCCCCTTGTCTATAATGGTATGTTAAATATTGGAAGCATAACCATATTTTTGTTTTATTCATGTGTCAAATTATTCACAAATATCTCTAATCGGTTGAGTCTTCTTAATCTTCACTAGTGTTGAAATACAAGGTTGGTTATAGTTGTAATAATGAAAGTTTCTTGCATCAAATCATTATATCTTTGTCAATCTTGAAGCAAGGATGTATGTATCTTTGATATGATGGATTGAAATATTCTAACATCATCTTTCTCCTTATTTTCTTATGGGAGCAGAAATTCTAACATCTACTGTCAGCACCAAGGATGATAGCAAGGGCAAACTAATTCGGAAAGCCAAGGTCATCAATCTCTATAACAATTCCTTGTACTATTTCTTTTATTGCTGACTAGAATGAAATTGAAAGCTAGCATTTGAATTTGCACTCTGATACAGATTGAGATACTAATGGTGATGTCCGACAAGTTTGACAACATGATGACTGCTAGCAAAGTCCAAGGAAGCAACAAGGAGGTGGCTGCTGATGCTGCCTCCTAAGTGAAGAAAGAATGAGTTCTTATCTGTTATATGTGTCAGCTTTGATTCATTCATTTATTACTTCCTGCTCTTGTGTTGCTGTCGGATAAATACTCTGCAGTCATTACCTACTGTGTTTAGTTGCTACCATAGTTTAGGGCTGTTGATAAAGGCACTACAAAATTCACTCGGAACAGTCTAAATTTTCACCATTGATAATTACAATTTTGTCACTCCCAAAAATTACTCACCGGACTGTCCACTTCCAATTGATATTTTTTTATAATCAGGACTGTCAAAATTTTGGCAGTCCTACCAATTAGAAGGACAGCCAAAATTTTGACAGTCCTAACAATTGGTAGGACTGTCAAAATTTTTACAGTTCTAAAATTATATCTTAATTTTTTAGGACTGTCAAAATTTTGACAGTACTAACAATTGGTAGAAATGTCAAAATTTTACAGTCCTAAAATATATGTTGGTTTTTTAGGACTGTCTAAATTTTGACAGTACTAATAATTTGTAGGACTGTCAAGATTTTTACAGTAATAAAATATATTTTGATTTTTTAGGACTGTTAAAATTTTGACAGTACTAACAATTGGTAGAAATGTCAAAATTTTTACAGTCCTAAAAATATATGTTGGTTTTTTAGGACTGTCAAAATTTTGACAGTCCTAACAATTTGTAGGACTGTCAAGATTTTTACAGTAATAAAATATATTTTGATTTTTTAGGACTGTCAAAATTTTGACAGTCCTTCCAATTGGTAGGACTGTCAAAATTTTTACAGTGCTAAAAATATATGTTAATTTTTTACAGTCAAAAATTTTGACAGTTCGGAAGGAAGGACTACGCGAGTTGACCACGAGTGCTGGACTGAGCTGCGTGGAGGCCGAAAAGGAGGACGAGACGGAGGTGTGGGAGGGGAAGGAGGCGGGGGAGGAGGCGGCGGTGGAGGAGCGGTGAGGACGGCGAAAAGCGGTGGAGAAGTGGGAGGGGGAGCAGGAGGAGGAAAGTGTAGTGGGTGGACAGTACTAGTAAAATTTGGACTAGCCTGAATAAATTTTTTTTATAATTGGACTAGTCCTGGAACTAGTTCTAAGTGTACAAAAAGGCTAGTCCTGAGTGTACTTTACATTGGCTTTATCACAAGTCTAGTTTAGTTATATATAATATGTTCGATGATGATGTGATCATGATGGTTTTGTGTCTTGTATAGTTGTTGACGCTGTGTTATTTTCTGCTTCCCCTTTCGCGGAGATTGTGTGGAGAGGTGACAGAGGTTGTTTCTCTTGATATTTCTGATTAGCTTTAGAAGAAGTTGCCTCAGACCCTTCAAATGTTCCAGAGAGAGAGAGAGAGAGAGAGATACATGAGGACTCAAGATGTTGCCTCATCTTTCCTCTGACATCCCTGTCATTGATATGGCTGTCCTTGCTTTTCAATGCGGAAAATTTTATTCAGAACAATTAAATTTAAACAAATTCTACTAAAAATATAAAAAATTTAAAATTTTCAAACAAAGTATCATCACGTCCATCGAAAGAACATTTTACGCTTTTCCGTCTATCCGCCGTTGACTGGCGTTTAGAGAAAGAAAAAAAGATAATAATAATATACAGAGAAAAAAATAATAATATAAGAAAAACATCTTTTGGAATGGCATTTTTCTTAGAAAAAAACTCCCTTCCAAAAAATGTTTTTATTATATTATTAGTTTTTTTTTTAAACGAACTATCTCTCTCACTCAATCACTCTTCTCTCTCTCTCTCTTCTCTCTCTGCTCACTCTCACTCACTCACTCTCACTCACCCGCCAACTCTCTCTCTTCTCTCTCTCACTCACTCACTCACTCTCACTCTCACTCTCACTCTCTCTCTCTTCTCTCACTCACTCACTCACTCACTCTCTGACTCACTCTATTCTTTTTAAAAAATAATATAAGAACAAGAGTTAGTCGGAGAGAGAGAGAGTTAGCGGGTGAGTGAGAGAGAGAGAAGAGTGATTGAGAGAGAGAGAGAGAGAGAGAGGGAGTCCGTTTAAAAAAATAATAATAATATAAGGAAAACGTCCTTTGGAAGAACATTTTTCCTAGGAAAAATACCCTTCCAAAGGACTTTTTCCTTATATTATTATTATTTTTTTAAACGGATTATATTATTATTATTATTATTTTCTCTAAACGGCAAAGACGGCGGACAGACGAAAAAGCGTAAAACGTCCTTCCGATGGGCGTGATGATACTTTGTTTGAAAATTTTAAAATTTTTGTACTCACAATGGGATTTGTTTAAATTTGTTTGCTCTAAATAAAATTTTCTGTTTGCAATGACATGCTTGACAAGGCATGCAAAGCCGGGGCTTCTTTCAGGTAAATTTCACAGACCATCATTTTCAAATTGAGTAGCTATATTTTTTAAACTTGGAATTCATAGTGATAACGATGCAGATAATCAATCATGGGATACTTGTTGGGGTCCAGTTTGGTGAATTTTGAAGTCCAAATATGGTCAAATATTTGATTTGATATAATTTGAAAATCTACATTAACTGTAAGATTTGATTAGATTTCAAATTTGTGTCAAATATTTAATTTGACCATATTTGGACGTCCATAATTAGTGTTGGCTATTTTAGGTGGAATATGATTCATATTTTAAGGTTTTCTATTTAGGAAATACTATTATGACCTAAAATAAGATTTCTAATCATATAAATATAGGAGGAGGGTGGAGGCACAAAGCATAGCACAAGTTGGAGATTCAGGGTGCTCGTCCACAGAAAATCTAAGAGAAAGTTTGTGCTTTGCTCTTAGGACTTCGCCATCCAAGACAGAAGGAAGAAAGAGATCTGATCGATGAGTCGTCGCCTTCGCTCAGGAAGATTGCTACGGGTTGGTGAGCGATTTTAATTATAATATATTTCTTTTCTTCTTTAGTGTGGTGAGGAGGTTGAATCTATTAGGATAAATGGTTCAACATTGATTTTGTCAATTTTGTAATTTCACCCGAGTTATAAAGGTTAAAATTTGTCCAAATGACGTAGTCACCGTTATATACTTATTTTTATCTGTGCTTGGTGTTCGTTAGACATTGATTGATTATCTCAAGTGGGTTGGCCTAAAGTTTCTACTGCGGGCACTCTCAGACACGGTATCGGAACGCTTGCAGGATATATCTGATTCCTAACATCTGGTATCAGAGCTACTAGATTTGATTTTGGCAACTATGTCTATGGAGCAGATGAACACTCGTATGATCACCCTCATATGAGAAGAATTGGACAATTTGGAAGCTAAGGATGGAGGATCTACTCTGGTGCAAGGACTTGCTTGTCCGTTGGAGGTCGACAATGCTAAGCCATTGGACAAAGCTGCTGAATACTAGAAACGATTGGATTGGAAGGCCATTGGATTCATCCGACAATGGCTAGACGACTCGATATTTCACCACATGTCCATGCAGAGTTCGGCAAAAGTATTGTGGGAGAAGCTGCATTCGTTGTACGAAAGGAAGATGTCATCACCCTGATTTTTTAGAATATTTTTAAAATATTTTCTCACAATTTTCTGTAAAATTTTGGATTTAAAAGTAAGGTATTTCATGATTAAATAAATTTTTAATTGATGTTAATTAATATTAAAATATTATGAAAATAATATTTTTTGGTGTAAAATGAAAAACTGGACATAGGGTAATTTTCTGTGAATTTATTGGACTCCGAAAACATTTCTAAAACCCAAAAACTAATGTATTTTTAAACCTAATTAAACCCTAACTGAATCCGGTTTACTTGGAAATAAACCGACCCAAACCGCTATCAAACCGAACCGGACTAACCCAGCCTTAACGGGTCGGGTCGGGTCGGATCCGAATCTAACCCGACCCGAAACAGTGACCGAAACCCTAGATCCCGAATCCTACCGGAATTACTGTTCCGACCCCTTTAAATAGCCTCGAAGTCTACACCCCGCCGCCGCCGCAACCCTAGTTATCATCTCCTCCGCCGCCCGCAGCTCAGCCCCGGTCATCCTAGCCCTAGTCGGATCCCCAATCTCCGCCATCGCCGACCTCCGCCTAGCCCCGTGCCCTAGCCACCAGCTCCGTCTCCACCTTCCCTCCGCCTCAGCCCAACACCACCCTTAGCAGTCGACCCGCCCCCGACCTCATCCTCCCCAAAGCCGACATCCCCTCATCGTCTCCACCACTCGCCGAACTCCGCCCTGAGCCCAGCCCAGCACCACCACCATCACCATCCCCCCCGACGTCATCCTCCCCAAAGCCGACAGCCCCTCACCGCTCTGCCCTAGCCCAGCACCACGAACCCCGCCGACTCGCAGCGCCCGACCACCGCCCTAGCGGTCGACGGGCTCCGCCCGACCAGAACGCCCACTCCCAGCCGACCGTCGCTGCCCTAGCACGGACACAGTGGCCCGGACACAGCCGCCCTAGCTCCGGACACAGCAGACTCAAGACAGGACACAAAACAGTGACCTGGACACGAGAAATTCTCGTTCCACGTAGCCCAGTTCAGGTAACCCGTTCTCTCTCCTCGTTATTCTGTTTTCCGTTCCGTCAATTATGATGCGTACTCTGTGTAACCCTCTCGATATCCGTGCAATCCGCTCGGTGCGTCGCGTCCTGTGGAGATCGCAAACCGCGATCCAAAAATAGGAAAACTAATGCCCTATTTTACCCCGGAACTGAGTGCGCCCCGCCAAACGGGACAATTTGGTCGCGCGCGGTCTTTACCGAAATATGCGTGCCGTTGATACGGACGTGCAGAATTTCACAGAAGTTGATTTGGATGTGCGTGCACACCGGAATCAACGAGTATCCGCCGACAACGCCCCGTATCTGCCTGTTCTGGAATACGTTGTAACTTTGTGTACACACGTCATATCGAAACAAAACTTGCGCCATCGGACTCGTAGCAATACGCTGGTCCTGTGACCCAAGTTTGGTTCGATTCTGAGAATATTGACAAAATCGCGTATCGTGGGTCCCACGACTCCACTTGACGGACGATTTTGTGATCGGCTCATCGGAATCCAGTTCTGGAAGTTTTATTGGGTTCATATCATCGTTCCTGACTTGTTGACACTAAGTTTGACGAATTTGGAGACATTGGCCCTGACACATTTTTCGGTGCAAAGCGGCCCACATGTGGACCCCACTTTGACCCGGAACTGTCATTTTTGCCCCTGTGTCCAAATTGGACTTAAGGATAGGCGTTTCTAGCTATTTGATATTTTCTGAGACTGTTGGTGATGTTTATTATAGCTTTTGGAGGAGTACCTGCAGGATCCAATGATACAGGGACAACTATTGGTATTCAAACCCCAGGCAAGTGTACCTTGCCAACATTGCAGTTCTTGTTACATATTTTCTTGTCTTATTTATATATATTATTGTACATGCTTGACCTAGGACCATGTGACTTTACTTAGCATCCGATTAATAGTCGGGTGCCAACACCGTACACGGAGTTGTGTAACGTCACATAGACATGGATACCGAGACCCTATACTTCTCGTACTTGTCTTATCAAGTACATCATAACCCAAGACACTTGACACTATTCATGAGACAGAATCTTTCTAAGATATTTATGGTAATTCTGTGTAGGATACAGGTTTTATGACATAAACATTATATTCATAGACATTATATGACTTGCTGCATTAGATATGATCTTACATGACATGGACATGAGGCATCGTGGACATGAGACGTGTGATTACATTGGGTGGACAGAGACACACAGGCTACAGGCTGATTTTATATATATAATACATAGTAAACTACATAGTAAAATACATAGTAACACTGCTACCGGCTCCCAGACACAGAGCTTGTAGTGGTCTCAGCCTGAGTTTTAGTGATGCTCTCAACTTGCATTTCACATAGATGGTTACATATTTACCCTGCTTATTTCATTTACTATTTTACTGCATTTATGTTGGCTTGAGTTATTTTGTACCTTGCTATGTCCCCTAAGGACCTGGATCAAGATTATGTCCCCAGGGTTAGCTGACGAGATCTATCCCGAGGTATACGGGACCGGAGCATTCGTATTAGCAGAAGCAGGTGCCTACATTGGAGCAGAACCAGGATCTGAGGATGAGATCGTGCCAGAGGACTTCTCCTGAGTATTGGCTGGAGATACTCAGTTATTTCTGTTTCTAGTACTTTATTTCCAGTCTATTGCACTGATGTATCAGACTTGTTCTTGGATTGTTCTCCGAGATACTTTTTTGAGACTTGTTAGTTTATATTTATTTGTATTTATTCTGGCATTTGATCTGTGATTATCTGTTGTGGATGAGATTAGAATAGACTGTGACTTGTATCATTAGACCTATTTATTGTTGTAATACAGCTTAAGTACGCCCCGATGGATCCATTAAATAGGGTTTGTCCATCGATGTGTGCTGCTGGCCATTGCCAAGTGTCCAGTCCCTCGACATTTTGGGACTGGGGCGTGACATTATTTTTGTGGTGGCCCATGCAGGTCATCGTGTAAACACCCTAAAATTTCAGAAAATTTTAAAATAATTTTTCCGTATTTTTGGTATTTTTTTGGAATTTATAACAAAGGTAATTGTGGGTTAAAGAATTTTAAGTGTGGCTAATTGGTGTTAAAATATTCTAGAAATAATATATTATGATGCAAAATGGAAAGACGGACATGTGGTATTTTTCGGGGGATTATTTGGACTTCAGAGACGAGTTGTAAGCCTATAAAACGATTTGATTTTTGAACCGAACCCAAACGAACCAGAAACCAATCTAACCCGACCCGAGAAACCATTAGGAAACCCTACCCGCAGAGTTCCTGTAGCAGCCCTACTTATTCCCTCGACTTCCGTGCCCATCCAACCGCCGCAACCCCCTCTCATCACCTCACCGCCGCGGACACTCGAACCCCTCGCCGTCGACCCCGTCGTCGACCATCCACCTCCCCGAGCACCCCGCTCGCAGCAGCAACCCCGACCCAGCCCTCTTCGCATAGTCGCTCGACGCCGTCGACCAGCACCGTGACTCCCTAGGCAGCGTCGACCCCCGCCGGCGAGTTCTTTCCCCCGCTGTCTCCGGATACGGACACCGTGAGACGCGAACAGCAGACCCAGCACACGACCGGGACGCAGATTGGACTCTCGTACACGTGAATTTCAGCGTTCACGGAGCCCTGTTGAGGTATCATTTTCTTCCTCGTCGCAACTCCAATTTCAATTCCGTCAGTTGCTATGCGTAGACTGTGTAACCCTCTCGGTGCCCGTGCAACTCGCTCGGTGCATCGCGTCCTGTAGTGATCGCACACCGCGATCCAAAAATAGGAAAAACAATACCCCGTTTTACCCCGGAACTGAGTACGCCCCGCCAATCGGGACGACTTGGTCGCACGCGGTCTTTACCGAACTGTGCGCGACGTTGATACGTCGTGTGGGATTTCACAGAAGTCGATTCGGAGGTGCGTGCACCCCGGAATCAACGCGTATCCGCAAACGACATCCCGTATCCGTCCTTTCTGGAATGTGCTGTAACTTTGTGTACACACGTCTGATCGAGACGAAACTTGCGCCATCGGACTCGTAGCAATACGTTGGTCCTGTGACCCAAGTTGGGTCCGATTCTGAGAACGTTGACAGAATCGCGTGTCGTGGGCCCCACAGGCTCCACTTGACAGGTGATTTTGTGATCGGCTCATCGTAATCCAATTCTGAGAGTTCCGTTGGGTTCGTATCATCGTTCCTGACTTGTAGACACTGAGTTTGCAGAATTTGGAGACCTTTGACCCTGATGCGCTTTTCGGTGCAAAGCGGGCCCACATATGGAACCCGTTTTGGCCCGGAAATGACCTTTTTGCCCCTGTGTCCAAATTGGACGTAAGGACAAGCATTTCTAGTTATTTGACATCTTCTGAGACTGTTGGTGATGTTTATTACAGCTTTTGGAGTAGTCCCTATCGGTTCCACCGATACCAGGACGACAGTTGATATTCAAACATCAGGCAAATGTACCTTGCCAATCTCTGCAGTATTGTTACCTATTTTCTTACTTCATATCATTACTGTGCATGCTCAACCTAGGACCGTTTGACATACTTAGCGTCCGATTATCAGTCGGGTGTCAACATCGTACGCGGTGTTGGGTAATGTCATTTAGATATGGACATACGTGACACTTTATCTTCTCGTACTTGTCATACCAAGTACACTTGACCCAGGTCACTGGACACTGATCATGAGACAGGATCTTCTCGAGATGTTCGGGGTGATTCTGTATAGGGCTTGGCATAGATTATATTTTAGATACATTATGACTTGTGCATTAGCTATGACCCCGCTGACATGGACGTGAGACGTTATGTTCATGATTTGTGTGGTTACATTGGGTGGGGAGAGACACACAGACTACAGGCTGATTTTATATATACACCCCTACTATTGTGAGGCCCAAGACTCTGAAGCCGAGCTTGGCCCATTACTCATTATTACTGTTGCTACCGGCTCCCCTACACAGAGCTTGTAGTATGCTTCAGCCTGAGTTCTCGTGCTGCTCTCATCTTGCATATCAGTTAGCTAGTTATTTAGTATTCCCTTATTGTTCCATCTATTGCTGAAGAGACCCACAGACTACAGGTTGATTATGTTATGCCGGCTACTCAGTCTCCCGCTGAGCTAGACCACCTCTTGACACCACTGCTACCGGCTCCCCTACACAGAGCTTGTAGTTGTTCAACCTGAGTACTATTGATATTCTCTCTTGCATTTACACAGATGTTTACATACTTACCCTGCTTACTTCATTATTTGCTGCACTGTATTTATTTTGGCATGAGCTTTCTTGTACCTTGCTATGTCCCCTGAGGACCTGGATCCGGATTTTATCCCCAGATTTTGCAGACGAGGGTTATCCCGAAGTATACGGGACCGCAGCAGGAGGAGCCGATTCAGGAGCTGTACCGCCATCTGAGGATGAGGTCTTAGCCGAAGACTTCTCTTGAGCATCCATGATCATGCTCAGCTTTTATTATTTATTTCAGTCTTTTATTTTTTTGGTCTGATGAACCATTGTACGAGATATTTATCGGGTTGTTCCCGGAAGTACTTTGTGAGACTAGCTGATGATTTACATTCCTTATTTATTCTGTGGATCATATTTTATATCTTGTGTGGATGAGATTAGTTGTGCCATGATTGTCGTAGACTTGATTTTACAGCTTAAGTATGCTCTGATGGATCCATTAAATTGGGTTGTCCATCGGTGCGTACTGCTGGCCATTGCCACGTGTCTGGTCCCACGGTATTTTGGGACTGGGGCGTGATATGGTTTTTGTGGTGGCCCATGCAGGTCTACGACTAAATTGTTCGGTTTCAACTTAGGGACCGAACCAGCCTGCCCTAAGGATAGGATAAGTTCTAGGTTCTCATCCATCATTTAACCATTATTGAACTCTATATCGAACTCAAAATTATAATTGATTTGCATCCTGTATTGATTCCTCTGAGCGTTCTTACAGTTTATCTTTGGTTGCAGAGAAATGGATCCCAGGAACGGAGATGATATTCCTTTGGATACGCCACACGACGCTGTGGTTACTTATACAGACGGAGTGACTCCTGGGAGTGGAGGACAAGCATCGCAGGGCGATCAAACCGGTCAGCCTAATCCAAGGTTCCGGAGAGATGACATCCCACCTCCACCACAGTTCACTCCCCAGATGCCAGTATTCCCGCCAGGACAAGCTATGGACGGGCAACAGATGTTCCAGATGATGTATGCTATGATGCAAGCACAGCAACAGATTCAGCAAGAGGCCCATCGGCAGGAGGCCGATTATCTGAGGACCAGCCTGGTATCCGCATTGGAGCAGGCAAATCCACCAGCGAGGAGAACGACGACGGGATCTATCACCGACTTCCGTCAGCTCAAGCCTCGTACATTTTCGGGTAAAGAGGGGCCAACAGAAGTTCACGAATGGCTCACAAACATTCAGCATCAGTTGGAAGCCGCTGAACTTCCTAGAGAGAAGTGGATGACTGCCGTCAGAATGCAGTTAACTGAGAACGCACATCACTGGTGGTTAGCAGAGGAGATGAGGCTCGGGCAGGACCGAGTCACCTGGGAAGAGTTCTCCAGACTCTTCAGAGAGATGTATATTCCCGCAGTAGCGAGGGCAGAGCTTAGAGACAAGTTCCACCGCCTTATCCAAGGCAACATGACAGTAGAAGAGTATAATGCGGAATTTATTCGCCTGAGCCGCTTTGCCCCGACATTGATTTCGACGGAGGAAGAAAAAGCTGAGAAGTTCTTTGACGGGCTGAAGTTCGAGCTTCAGAGATTGATTGGATCGGTCGCACCTACATCTTATACCGACGTCCTTGCAGCAGCCCGACGCATGGAGCACGTCACTAGAAGGGAGTCGACCCTGAAGAGGCATATCACATCAGCACCATCGAGGACAGGACATGGGGATTCAGCGAAGCGGACCCAGAGGAGTATGCCTGAGAGGACAGCGCACAGAGCCATATCTCTCCCTACTTGTCACCACTGCGGCAAGATAGGTCACATTGAGAGAGAATGCAGACGCAAGTTGGGACTCTGCCTAGCTTGCGGTTCCAACCAGCATCAGACCAGAGAGTGCGCAGAGAGGGAGCACCGAGATTAGCTTTGCCTGTACCGCGACCAGTTTATCCAGCCGTAGGAGCACAGCAGGCAGGAGTTGGTGGAGTCAGACCACCAGCCCAAGGAGGGAACCAGCAGAGACCACCCCTGGCACCACAGGCAGCTTTATTTCAGCAGGCTCAGCAGCAGCGAGGCCCAGCACAGGGGCGAGGACAGGCATTCACTTTAGCTGTTGAGGAGGAGGCTACAGCAGGCGAGGTCATCGCAGGTACTTTTCTAGTAGCTTCATTACCAGCGGTAGCATTATTTGATTCTGGAGCATCGCATTCATTTATAGCAGCTAGCTTTGTAGCCACCCATAGAGTAGCTACCGCACCCCTTCCGAAGATGAAGAGGATTCTTACGGGAGGTAGAATTATTCCGGTTAGTGACGTCTGTAGATCATATTCTGTAGTCGTTTGTGGCCGAGAAATGCGAGCGCAGTTCCTGATATTCTTCATGTCGGATTATGATGTCGTACTTGGTATGGACTGGTTAAGTCAGTACCATGCGACTCTTGATTGTCGGCTTGGGCGGGTTATATTTAGACCGCCTGGACATCCAGAATTCGAGTTTCTCCGAGGAGCAGTAGAGCAAGGAGTTCAGCCTACTCTTAGGGTACTATCTGTAGAAGGGGAGACAGGTTACCCAAGAGTCATATCAGAATTTGTGGATGTATTTCCTGATGATCTTCCAGGTTTACCACCTGATCGGGAAATAGAATTCACTATAGACTTAACTCCAGGAGCAGAGCCTATCACTTCATCAGTATATCGGCTAGCACCTAAGGAGTTAGTGGAGTTGAAAGATCAGGTTGATGATCTTTTGGAGAAGGGTTTCATTCGGCCCAGTGTATCACCTTGGGGAGCACCCATATTATTTGTGCCAAAGAAGGATGGAACAGTACGATTGTGCATTGACTACAGGGCACTGAATGCTGTAACCATCAAGAACAGGTATCCCTTACCACGCATTGATGATCTATTCGATCAATTGAGTGGAGCTAGGGTATTCTCGAAGATTGACCTTCGATCCGGCTATCATCAGATCAAAGTAAGGAAGGAGGATATACCGAAGACAGCTTTCAGGACCAAGTATGGACATTATGAGTTCTTGGTGATGCCGTTTGGTTTAACCAACGCGCCAGCAGTATTTATGAGTTTAATGAACAGAGTCTTTCATCAGTTCTTAGATAAATTCGTAGTGGTGTTCATTGACGACATTCTCATATATTCCAAGAACCATGAAGAGCACGAGGAGCATCTCAGAATCGTGTTAGAGACCTTGAGGCAGGAAAAGTTATACGCCAAGCTCAGTAAGTGTGAGTTCTGTATGGACAAAGTGACTTTCTTGGGACACATCATATCAGGAGAAGGACTTTTAGTGGATCCAGAGAAAGTTGCGGCAATAGAGACTTGGCCTACACCCACATCAGTCGCAGAGGTGAGAAGTTTTCTCGGACTTGCGGGATATTACCGAAGGTTTATAAAAAATTTCTCGAGGATTGCAGAACCGATGACGAAGTTGACACGAAAAGACCAGGAGTTTATATGGACAGAAGACTGCCAGAAGGCTTTCGAAGAACTGAAGAGAAGATTAACAACAGCACCGGTCTTGACTCTTCCTTCAGGGTCAGGAGGTTTTGTTGTTTACAGTGATGCATCAGGCAGTGGACTAGGATGTGTTTTGATGCAACATGGCAAAGTCATTGCTTATGCATCAAGACAGTTGAAGGTCCACGAGAAAAACTACCCAACACACGATCTGGAGTTAGCAGCAGTTATATTTGCATTGAAGATATGGAGGCACTATCTTTATGGAGAGAGGGTAGAAATCTTTACTGATCACAAGAGTCTGAAGTATGTGTATACTCAGAAGGAGCTTAACATGAGGCAGAGATGCTGGCTGGAACTGATGGTAGATTTTGACATAGATCTGCAGTATCATCCGGGAAAGGCGAATGTTGTTGCAGACGCCCTCAGCAGGAAACCTACGGCTTATTTCTTAACGATGCAGCCCGAGTTGTTGAAGGACCTACAGGAGCTTCAGATAGAGGTTGTCATACCAGGACAGAATGGCTTGATGGCTAATCTTGAGATTCAGTCATCACTCGTGGAGAAGATTAAGGAGGCATTGCCCACCGATGCTAGATTCCGAAGACTCAAAGAGAGGACAGAAGCAGGCATGCAGACAGGACTTCGCATACACGAAGACGGGACATTGAGGTTTAGAAATCGCCTGTATATTCCAAATGGAGAATTGAGACAGGAGTTGATGACGGAAGCACATAGCTCTATGTACTCTGTTCACCCAGGAGGAACCAAGATGTATCGAGACTTGAGACAGTATTACTGGTGGCATGGAATGAAGAGAGAGATCGCAAGATTTGTGGCCAAATGCTTAGTTTGCCAGCAAGTAAAGGCCGAGCATCAGAGGACTGCAGGTATGTTACAGCCGCTTCCTATACCAGAATGGAAGTGGGAGCACATCACGATGGATTTTGTCACAGGATTTCCGAGGAGCCCCAGCGGAAGAGATGCGGTTTGGGTTATAGTGGATCGACTCACTAAATCGGCACAATTCTTGCCATTTAGAGTTGGACAGTCCACGAAAGTACTAGCCGACATGTATATGCGACAAATCGTCAAATTACATGGAGTACCTGTTAGTATCGTATCGGATCGAGATTCGAGATTTACCTCTCATTTCTGGAGAAGCATGCAAGAGAGTCTGGGCACCAGACTCAAATTCAGCATGGCATACCACCCACAGACAGACGGCCAATCAGAGCGCACCATTCAGATCTTGGAGGACATGTTGAGATCATGTATGCTAGACTTTGGAGGATCTTGGGAAGATCATTTGCACTTAGTGGAGTTCTCCTACAATAACAGTTATCAGGCCAGCATCCAGATGGCACCATTTGAAGCTTTATACGGAAGGAAGTGCAGATCACCTATATGTTGGAGTGACGTTGGTGAACGACAAATACTGGGACCAGAATTGGTAACGCAGACAGTGGAGAAGATAAGGCAGATACAGAATCATCTACGAGCAGCTCAGGACCGACAGAAGCATTGGGCGGATGCACATAGGCGTCCCCTAGAGTTCAAGGAAGGAGATCACGTGTTCTTGAGGATTTCGCCCACTCGTGGTACTATCAGATTCGGGAGCAGAGGCAAGTTGAGCCCAAGGTATATTGGGCCATTTGACATCCTAGAGCGTGTTATTGAGGTGGCTTATCGTCTTGCATTACCTCCATCCCTAGAAGGAGTGCATGACATATTCCACGTCTTACAGCTGCGAAGGTACGTGACCGACCCAAGTCACGTAGTCGATCATTCAGAGATCGCAGTAGGCCCAAGCTTGAGATATGAGGAACAACCAGTTGGCATCCTCGACGTCAGTGAGAAGACATTGCGGGGACAGACAATCAGACTGGTCCGTGTAGCATGGAAACATCATTCCCCTGGCGAATCGACTTGGGAACGAGAAGATAGTATGCGCCAGCGATACCCCCACTTGTTCGAGGAGGCAGTTGTAAACTAAGCAACCTTGTATCTCCATAAATCTTTATTGGTAGCTTAATCTTTGATTGCGAGGACGCAATCCTTTTAAGGAGGGAAGATTGTAAACACCCTAAAATTTCAGAAAATTTTAATATAATTTTCCCGTATTTTTGGTATTTTTCTGGAATTTATAACAAAGGTAATTGTGGGTTAAAGAATTTTAAGTGTGGCTAATTGGTGTTAAAATATTCTGGAAATAATATATTATGATGCAAAATGGAAAGACGGACATGTGGTATTTTTCGGGGGATTATTTGGACTTCAGAGACGAGTTTTAAGCCTATAAAATGATTTGATTTTTGAACCGAACCCAAACGAACCAGAAACCAATCTAACCCGACCCGAGAAACCATTAGGAAACCCTACCCGCAGAGTTCCTGTAGCAGCCCTACTTATTCCCTCGACTTCCGTGCCCATCCAACCGCCGCAACCCCCTCTCATCACCTCACCGCCGCGGACACTCGAACCCCTCGCCGTCGACCCCGTCGTCGACCATCCACCTCCCGGAGCACCCCGCTCGGAGCAGCAACCCCGACCCAGCCCTCTTCGCATAGTCGCTCGACGCCGTCGACCAGCACCGTGACTCCCTAGGCAGCGTCGACCCTCGCCGGCGAGTTCTTTCCCCCGCTGTCTCCGGACACGGACACCGTGAGACGCGAACAGCAGACCCAGGACACGACCGGGACGCAGATTGGACTCTCGGACACGTGAATTTCAGCGTTCACGAAGCCCTGTTGAGGTATCATTTTCTCCCTCGTCGCAACTCCGATTTCAATTCCGTCAGTTGCTATGCGTAGACTGTGTAACCCTCTCGGTGCCCGTACAACTCGCTCGGTGCATCGCGTCCTGTAGTGATCGCACACCGCGATCCAAAAACAGGAAAAATAATATCCCGTTTCACCCCGGAACTGAGTACGCCTCGCCAATCGGGATGACTTGGTCGCACGCGATCTTTACCGAACTGTGCGCGACTTTGATACGGTCGTGTGGGATTTCACAGAAGTCGATTCGGAGGTGCGTGCACCCCGGAATCAACGCGTATCCGCAGACGACACCCCGTATCCGTCCTTTCTGGAACGTGCTATAAATTTGTGTACACACGTCTGATCGAGACGAAACTTGCGCCATCGGACTCGTAGCAATACGCTGGTCCTGTGACCCAAGTTTGGTCCGATTCTGAGAACGTTGACAGAATCGCGTGTCGTGGGCCCCACAGGCTCCACTTGACAGGTGATTTTGTGATCGGCTTATCGGAATCCAATTCCGAGAGTTCCGTTGGGTTCATATCATCGTTCCTGACTTGTAAACACTGAGTTTGCGAAATTTGGAGACCTTTGACCCTGACGCGTTTTTCGGTGCAAAGTGGGCCCACATATGGAACCCGCTTTGGCCCGGAAATGATATTTTTGCCCCTGTGTCCAAATTGGACGTAAGGACAAGCATTTCTATCTATTTGACATCTTCTGAGACTGTTGGTGATGTTTATTACATCTTTTGGAGTAGTCCCTACCGGTTCCACCGATACCAGGACGACAGTTGATATTCAAACATCAGGCAAGTATACCTTGCCAATCTCTGCAGTATTGTTACCTATTTTCTTACTTCATATCATTACTGTGCATGCTCAACCTAGGACCGTTTGACATACTTAGTGTCCGATTATCAGTCGGGTGCCAACATCGTACGCGGTGTTGGGTAATGTCATTTAGATATGGACATACGTGACACTTTATCTTCTCGTACTTGTCATACCAAGTACACTTGACCCAGGTCACTGGACACTGATCATGAGACAGGATCTTCTCGAGATATTCGGGGTGATTCTGTATAGGGCTTGGCATAGATTATATTTTAGATACATTATGACTTGTGCATTAGCTATGACCCTGCTGACATGGACGTGAGACGTTATGTTCATGATTTGTGTGGTTACATTGGGTGGGAAGAGACACACAGACTACAGGCTGATTTTATATATACACCCCTACTATTGTGAGGCCCAAGACTCTGAAGCCGAGCTTGGCCCATTACTCATTATTACTGCTGCTACCGGCTCCCCTACACAGAGCTTGTAGTATGCTTCAGCCTGAGTTCTCGTGCTGCTCTCATCTTGCATATCACTTAGCTGGTTATTTAGTATTCCCTTATTGCTCCATCTATTGCTGAAGAGACCCACAGACTACAGGTTGATTATGTTATGCCGGCTACTCAGTCTCCCGCTGAGCTAGACCACCTCTTGATACCACTGCTACCGGCTCCCCTACACAGAGCTTGTAGTTGTTCAACCTGAGTACTATTGATATTCTCTCTTGCATTTATACAGATGTTTACATACTTACCCTGCTTACTTCATTATTTGCTGCACTGTATTTATTTTGGCATGAGCTTTCTTGTACCTTGCTATGTCCCCTGAGGACCTGGATCCGGATTTTATCCCCAGATTTTGCAGACGAGGGTTATCCCGAGGTATACGGGACCGCAGCAGGAGGAGCCGATTCAGGAGCTGTACCGCCATCTGAGGACGAGGTCTTAGCCGAAGACTTCTCTTGAGCATCCATGATCATGCTCAGCTTTTATTATTTATTTCAGTCTTTTATTTTTCTGGTATGATGAACCATTGTACGAGATATTTATCGGGTTGTTCCCCGAAGTACTTTGTGAGACTAGCTGATGATTTATATTCCTTATTTATTCTGTGGATCATATTTTATATCTTGTGTGGATGAGATTAGTTGTGCCATGATTGTCGTAGACTTGATTTTACAGCTGAAGTATGTCCTGATGGATCCATTAAATTGGGTTGTCCATCGGTGCGTACTGCTGGCCATTGCCACGTGTCTGGTCCCACGGTATTTTGGGACTGGGGCGTGACACATCGACTAAGTCGTTCAGTTTCAACTTAGGGACCGAACAAGCCTGCACCTAGGACTAGAGTATAGGATCTCATCCACATTGACTATGACTCATCCTCCTTCCAATCCATTCCGTTGGAAAAATTGCATCCTGCTTGATTCATGTGCCTTCTCATTAGTTCCTTGAGTGTAGCCTTCTCCTAGAATATAGAAGTCCCGATTGATAGAATGATAAGTAGGATAACCTCCCTATTAAAAGTACAGTTAGGATATTGACACCCCTAAGTAGAACGCTTAATGAACCCTAGCGTCCCTCACCTATAGAATAATTTACCATTATTTCTTGTTATAGTCATGAATGACCTAAGAGTAGTATAGGCACTACTAAGAGTGAGTTAGAGATTTGACCCTAGTGTTTGACCCCAGTCTTCAGGAACCAATAGAAATCTGAGATCGAATGTTAGAACTGAACCTAATGTGCATAGTGAGATAGTGTTAGGATATAGGTTCGTATCGTGATATTAGTAGACAATACCTCAGGAAGCCCAGAGCAACGAGTATGACATTCCCTATGAGATCATACCTCAAACACGGAGAATTGCTCGCCACTTTCACCTTAGAAAACCATGATATTATTTAGAGCCCCATATTTTAATTTTATATGTTGTTCATCTGCGAACTTAACGTTCGCTAATGCGCAACGACTAAAATATGTTCTTCTTTTCTCTGTCTTTCAATTCGTGCCACCTGACACTTCTGATAGTAGGCCAAGTAATTTTATTCCTTGTTAAGAACCCATAGTTTGCTAGGATTATAACTGTAGTCTTGGATTTGAAAATTTTGTGCTTGGTAGTTAGAGTTCGATAAGTTTGAGTTAATCTTGTAGATTGTAACCCGATGATTATCCCTTAGTGTTAAATCACATAATTTGTACCCCCACCTCGATGAAAGTTATATTCCCTTTCCCTTGAGACTAGTACCACATAGTCCACTCGACCCATCGAGGCGGTGTAACCGAATGGCATTAATTGCATACTAGCAACAGATGACAGTGGTTATTCAGACAATAGAATTTAGAGGTCCTTGCCCCTATTTGGTCGACTAGCGACTTAGACAAGGAGGTTGTATGATAACTGTAGAAATTGTAGAGTCTTTTATTATTGTTGCTTATTTTATTTTGTGAACTTGAATAATTTGTACCTCCTTTCATCATCATCTAGCGTGCTTATATTTCATATACTAACTTGACTTATGCTGCTATTTTATAGCCTAGTTTTGCAAGCTTATTCTTTATCGAGCTTGTTCATGACATATGTATTATTGGGGAGGCCCACAATAATACATTTCAGAATCAGTGTATCACGGTCTGATCAACCATAGTGCGCTTGATTCGCCCTTCGCAATAATACTTTACGTAGATGGAGATATGTAGTGATTAGTAGACGAATATACTAGCCCTAGACATGTCTGACATATCGTATCGGTTACATAACTGTACTAATACGAGCATGCGAACAAAGGATTACCAAAATAGGATTTCAATCCACAACTGCTTTGACAATTCCCATTTGAATTCTTTAAACGCCTTGATCCCGATACTTCTATTCTATTACCTCTCCCTTGAACTCTGTATTATTGATCTTCGTTTTCCCTTATTTCAGAAAGATGAAACCTCGTGCTGGGTATAAAGTTTGATACACAGAGAGTACTAGATATACCCCATAGGCCGATCACATACTTGGGAATTATTCTTTCGTAATTAAGGACATATCATATATGATATAATCGGCATTAAAGTTTTGAGGATTGAATGACATGAGTAAATAAATTAAGGAATATTTTCTTAAGGTATATAGCCTTATGTGATAGATGGGTAAATTCTAAGTTGGGTAGCAGTGCATTGTCAACTCGAGAGGAATTTCTTTTAGATTGTGATCGAGTAAGATTAGATTGGGAGAGGTTCAAGCCATTTTAATTTTGAGAAATTTAGAAGAATGACTAAGATGATGAGGATAATGAATTGATATTGAGGACCCAATATTTATACCTTAAGTACATGATTAAAATTTTTGAACAATGAAGGCAGAATCATCAATTTGAATTTGGAGGATAAATATAGAATTTCAGACTTGAACATTGGTGGACTACATTTAAATTATTTTTCAATTTAATGATTTGAGTTAAAATAAAAATTTGATGGTTGGACTACCTATTTGAAATATTTAGGATGTGAATGGAATTTAAAGAGTTGAAGCATACAAAAATTTATAAGTGAAAATGGGAATAATACTGGACTCGAATTACTTCTAGAGGAGATTATGATAGTTAGAGATCGTGAGGTAAAATTTATATGCATATTTAAATCTTGAAGATGTTATATGGATTTAATTTAAATTTGGAGGTGGATAATTTTTGGGTGAGGGGGTTTCACAATCAAAATTTAAACAGTGATCATCTTAACCTTGAAGTGATTGTGATGGATATGATTGGGATTTTAATTATCGCAAGGAGATCACGATTGACTTGCCTTATGGACAGGAAGGATTAACAAATTATGCCTTATTTTAATTTGGAGGACGAGATTGTTCTACGTTGACTGGATTGTGAAACCCCCTCACCCAAGAATTAGACTTACTTGGCTTAGATAGTGAGACTGAGGCTAGCTCGAATCCACTTAGAAATAGAACACGATATTTTTATTTAGTTTTACAATATGGTATCACTTAGTGCACCTTACCATTGCTTCGATAATTGGAGCACTTCACTAGTCACTGCCTTCCTACAAATTTTATATCCTTGTCCTAGACATGCCCATCCTCCATTTCCATCTTTGTGCAACGTTTCAATAGTTGGGCACTTTTATGCAAAAGAGCATTTAGGTATCCACATCATTGGCAAGACACCGGAAGAAACCGATTTTTCGCTCATATGGATTTTTTCATGATTTTCGGAATATGCAACATCGCCCACTCCGTTAAACCTAGCCTTGCATTTTAACCAATGCAAATCTTAGACCATCCTTGACTTCTACCATGCCTTAATTTTAATTTCGAGGCCGAAATTTTAATACGTTGGGTAGATTGTCATCACCCTGATTTTTCAGAATATTTTTAAAATTTTCTCACAATTTTCTGTAAATTTTGGATTTAAAACTAAGGTATTTCGTGATTAAATGAAATTTTAATTGATGTTAATTAATATTAAAATATTATAAAAATAATATTTTTTGGGTGTAAAATGGAAAACTGGACATAGGGTAATTTTTTGTGAATTTATTGGACTCCGAAAATATTTTTAAAACCCTAAAAACCAATGTATTTTTAAACCTAATTAAACCCTGACTGAACCCGGTTTATTTAGAAATAAACTGACCCAAACCGCTATCAAACCGAACCGGACTAACCCAGCCTTAACGGGTGGGTCGGGTCGGATCCGAATCGAACCCGACCCGGACCCGAAACCCTGACCGAAACCTTAGATCCCGAATCCTACCAAATTACTGTTCCGGCCCCTTTAAATAGCCTCGAAGTCTGTGCCCCGCCGTCGCCGCAACCCTAGTTATCATCTCCTCCGCCGCCCGCAGCTCAGCCCCGGTTATCCTAGCCCTAGTCGGATCCCCAATCTCCGCCGTCGCCGACCTCCGCCTAGCCCCGTGCCCCAGCCACCAGCTCCGTCTCCACCTTCCCTCCGCCTCAGGCCAGCACCACCCTTAGCAGTCGACCCGCCCCAGACCTCATCCTCCCCAAAGCCGACATCCCCTCACCGTCTCCACCACTTGCCGACCTCCGCCCAGAGCCCAGCCCAGCCCAGCACCACCACCATCACCATCCCCCCGACCTCATCCTCCCCAAAGCCGACACCCCCTCACCGCTCCGCCCTAGCCCAACACCACGACCCCGCCGACTCGCAGCGCCCGACCACCGCCCAAGCCGTCGACGGGCTCCGCCCGACCAGAATGCCCACTCCTAGCCGACCGTCGCTGCCCTAGCACAGACACAGTGGCCCGGACACATGTCACGCCCCAGTCCCAAAATACCGAGGGACTAGACACGTGGCAATGGCCAGCAGCACACACCGATGGACAAATCCAATTTAATGGATCCATCGGGGCATACTTAAGCTGTAATATAACATTAAGTAGGACCAATGATACAAGTCACAGTCTATACTAATCTCATCCACAACAGATAAACACAGATCAAATGTCAGAATAAATGCAAATAAAATAAACTAACAAATCTCAATAAAAGTGTCTCAGAGAATAATCCGAGAACAAGTCTGATACATCAATGAAATATACTGGAAATAAGAATAACTAGAAACAGAAATAAATGAGTATCTCAAGCCAATACTCAGGAGAAGTCCTCTGGTACGATCTCGTCCTTAGATCCTGGTTCTGCCCCAATATAGGCACCTGCTTCTGCTAATGCTACTGCTCCGGTCCCGTATACCTCGGGATAGATCTCGTCAGCTAACCCTGTGGACATAATCCGGATCCAAGTCCTCAGGGGACATATCAAGGTACAGATAATACAAGCCAAAATAAGTAATGCAGTACAGCAATAAATGAAACAATTGGGTAAATATGTAACCAGCTAAGTGATATGCAAGTCGAGAGTTTTAGTCATACTCAGGCTGAGACTACTACAGGATCAGTGTCGGAGAAACCTATAACAGTATTCTCTCGAAGGGCCAGTACGGTACCATAGCTCTGTTGCCAGAGTCTAAGGTGCTTCCATTAAAATAATATATATATATATATATAATCAGCCTTATGTATGGTAAATCTCTCCCCACCCAATAAAATCTCACGTCTCATGTCCATGACACGCAGGATCAAGACTAATGCAACAAGTTAGGATATAATCTAAGCATGTAAACTGTGTATGTCATAAACCTGTATCATATACAGAATCACCATGAATATCTCAGAAAGATTCTGTCTCATGAATAGTGTCAAGTGTCTTGGGTATAATGTACTTGATAAGACAAGTACGAGGATGTAAAGGGTCACGAATGTCCATCTCTAGATGACAATACACAACACCGCGTACGGTGTTGACACCCGACTATAATCGAACGCTAAGTAAGTCACACGGTCCTAGGTTAAGGATGCACAACAATGTAAAAGAATCAAAGAAAATATGTAACAAGACTGCAAAGTTTGGCAATGTACACTTGCCTGGGGTTCTGGCTCCAACTGTAGCTCTGGTCTCAGTGTGATCTGCAGGTACTCCTCCAAAAGCTGAAATAAATATCACCATCATATCCAAAAACTATCAAATAGCTAGAAACGTCTGTCCTTAAGTCCAATTTGGACACAGGGGCAAAAATCACAGTTTTAGGTCAAAGCGGGGTCCACATGTGGGCCGCTTTGCACCGAAAAGTGTGTCAGGGTCAAAGGTCTCCAAATTTGTCAAACTTAGTGTCAACAAGTCAGGAACAATGATACGAACCCAAGGGAACGTCCAGAATTGGATACAGATGAGCCGGTCACAAAATCGCCCGTCAAGTGGAGACTGTGGGGCCCACGATACGCAATTTTGTCAACGTTCTCAGAATCGAACCAAACTTGGGTCACAGGACCAGCGTATCGCTACGAGTACGATGGCGCAAGTTTCGTCTCGATCCGACGTGTGTACACAAAGTTACAGCGTATTCCAGAACAGACAGATACGGGACAGTGTCGGCGGATACGCGTTGATTTCGGTGTGCACGCACATCCGAATCGACTTCTGCGAAATCTCACACGTCCGTATCAACGTCGCGCACATTTCGGTAAAGACCGCGTGCGACCAAGTCGTCCCGTTTGGCGGGGCGCACTCTGTTCCGGGGTAAAATAGGGCATTATTTTTCCTGTTTTTGGATCGCGGTTTGCGATCACCACAGGACGCGATACACCGAGCGGGTTGCACGGGCACCGAGGGGGTCATACAGTCTACGCGTCACAACTGACGGAATCGAAAATGGGGCAGCGAGGAGAGAGAACGGGTTACCTGAACAGGGCTCCGGGAACGATGATTTCTCGTGTCGGGTGCTGTGTCTAGGTGCTGTGTCCAGCACTGTGCCGTGTCCGGGTGGCCGTGTCCTTGCTGTTCTAGAGTTAGGGATGATGTGGGAGATGGCCGAAGCTAGGGCGGAGACGGCCGGGGAGAGGGGTGCTCGGCACGGCGGGTCGAGTGGCTTAGGGTTTCGTTCAGGTGGCTGCGGGTCGGGGCTAGGTGGAGGACGGCGAGGGTGAGGCGACTCGGGTTAGTGGCGGAGCGGGGAGGGTCGATGTGGTAGAGGAGATGGATGGAGGAAGGTGGTGGAGATGGAGGGGTTCGTCGGGAACGGGGAAGGAAAGGTCGTCGAGTTGGGGCAGCGGCCGGCGGGCTGCTGACTCGCCGGAGGGGACGAAGCCGAGGGGGCTAGGGCACGGGGGTTCTGTCGTGACGGAGCAGCGAGGGTTCGAGGGCTGGGGGAGGAGGCCTGGGGGACTGCGGGGAGGAGAGTGGCGGAGAGGGGAGGTTCAGGGCGGAGGAGGAAGAGGGGAGTCGAGAGGGGGCTGGGCGTCGGCGAGGCGAGGCGAGGGGCTGGGAGAGGCGAGCAGAGGAGAGGGTGCTGGAGGCGCTGCTAAGGGACGGCGGAGGAGGAGATCGGTTGGGACGAGGAGGGGAGATGGGGAAGAAAGTTAGGGTTCCGGCGGGCCGAGGGGGATATATAGGGTGGTCGGAACAGTAGTCCGACTAGGGTTCAGATTAGAATTAGGTTTCGGGTTTTGGGGTCGGGTCGGGTCGGGTGGTAGGGATCCGACCCGATCCGTTAATAATTAAGTGCGGGTCGGGCTAGCGGGTCGGGTCTGGGTTTTGGGCCCGGATCTGACCCAATAAAGAATTGGGTTTGGGTTTACTAGACCGGTCGATCCGGTTTGGTTTAGTTCGGTTTATTTGGAATAAACCCGGTTTATTTCTAGATTTAAATTGGTTTATTTATTTAATAGTTTTTAGGGCTTTAAACGCGTTTTCGGAGTCCAATAAATTCACAGAAAATTATCCTATGTCCAGTTTTCCATTTTACACCATAAAATATTATTTTCATAATATTTTAATATTATTTTCATAATATTTTAATATTATTTAATAGCAATTAAGAAAATCATTTAATTACCAATTACCTAGGTTTTAATTACAGAAAAATTCCAAAAAATTCCAGAAAATTTGTGAAAAATCCAAGTTAAAAATTCTTGAAAAATCAGGGGGATTACAATCTACCCCCTTAAGAGGATTGCGTCCTCGCAATCAAAGAATAATCGGTCAACAGAGATGACACGGTTGCAAACATTGTTCGAAGTACAGCACGATCAAGGGAATCAAGGTTGAGGGTGTAAGAATAATACAAGGAAGAAATTATTTCCCTAAGCATTAAAATTTAAGCAATTTCCCGAATGAAGGAAATCTAGAAGACTACAGTTTTAGAAAAACTAGGTTATCACTTATCATACTAGGTTATCAATTATAAACATTCTAGGTTATCGATTATTAGCAAGTTCAATTTACTAGGTTAAGGCTGAGGTCACGAACCAACGGGCAGGAACTAAAACAATACTAGAAACAAAAAACTACGAAAACTTACGCGCATTAGCTACTCCATGATTCTGTGCGTCTTCCAAGGTCATCGCGAAGGCTTGTCCGCGTCCTTGAGGTGGTGCCCTCTGCTGTTGCTGGGCCTGCTGGAAGAGTGCTGGTCGAGGTGCCAAAGATGACCTTGGTTGATATCCTCCTGGTGCTGGTAGAGCTTGTTGGTTTGCTCTTGGTGCTCCTTCTCTACGCTCAGGGCAGTTTCTCACTGCATGCTGTCTAGATCTGCAACCGAAGCATAGTCCAAATTTACGTCTACATTCCTTCTCAATATGGCCTATCTTGCCGCAGTAGTGACATGTAGGAAGAGTTAGTAATTTGGATACCGCTCCCTGTGGTGCTTGATGCAGATGAGGTTTCTTTGCAGCTTCTCCATGCGGTGCTCGGGCTGGTGCTGATGAGGAAGGTCGCTTCAGACCGGTCTCTCTCCTGGTGACGCGCTCCATGCGTCGGGATGCAGCAAGGACGTCTGAGTAGGATGTAGGTGCAAAGGATCCAATTAGTTTCTGTAGCTCAATGTTTAGTCCGTCGAAGAACTTCTCAGCCTTTTCTTCTTCTGTCGGGATCAAGGTAGGGGCGAAGCGACTCAGACGAATGAAGTCTGCGTTGTACTCTTCCACCGTCATAGTATCCTGAATGAGACGGTTGAACTTGTCCCGCAGTTCTGATCGAGCGGTAGCGGGAATGTACATCTCCTGAAAGAGTCTGGAGAACTCCTCCCAAGTGACTCGGTCTGGTCCGAGCCGGGTCTCCTCGGATAGCCACCAGTGATGTGTATTGCCCGTTGTAAAACCCCCTTCCTAGAAAATCGAATATACCCTTTTATTTATTAATTATTAATTAAATTATAGTAATTAGGTCTAAATAGGAGAATTAGATTTTTAATAATTTTTATGTTAGGTGTTCGGGCACTTAGATGACTTATGGGACCATCAGGAATTTTCCGAAATTTATTCCATGTAGGAGACCCCTTAAGCAGTTGCTAGCCTAATATTGTGCATTACCCTAATCTATAAATTTTCTTATGAGAATATATATAATATATATGTATACACAAATATATATATGTATATATATATTAAGAAAAGAAAAGATTAAGAAAAGAATTATTTAATAAGAATATAATAATAATAATAATAACACAACTAAGTAACCATTCCTTAGTATTTGCTTAGGAATCCATCCAGCAATTCTTAGCAATATACTTGAGCCTTCCGCCCACTTGCAGCCATTTGACCGCCCCCTATCAGCAAGTTGCAAAGGCAACTTAGGAAAATTTCATTAGCCTTCAGCGGAACCCCCTTCAACCCAACCCTTCATGCGGCCAACCCACTCCATCCTTCTCTCTCTCTCCTTATATATATATATATATATATATATATATATATATATATATATATATATATATATATATCTCAAACCCTAACCTAAAACTCCAGACCTCATCTTCCAATCTAGACCCGTCACCGCAGCCAGAGAAGCCCCACCAAGCCATCCAACCATCCCGACGACTCCGACCTCGCGCCCTGCAGAATCCCACTCGAAGCACCTTCGCTCCGGAGTGATTTTCTGTCGACTCGCTTGACCAAACGCTGTTCCGTCTTCACCGGTATGATCACCCCTTAACCCTCTTCCATATTTGTTTTATAGCCAACCTCGGAAAATATGTGCCCCTAGGTGAAAAACAGCGTCCAAAGTGGGTGGAGTAGACCCAATTCTGAAATCGCAGAAAACTGCGGTGACCACCTATATTGTCGAGTTCGTATCTCCCACCAAAGAGATCCGAATTTGGTGATTCTTGTTGATACCTGAAGAACACTTGACCTAGTTTATTTTCTGTTAAATAATCCTATGTTATTAGTTGCTGTGGACCTAATTAAATTCGTCACAAAACTGCGCACACCCACTTTTTCCAAATTTCCAAAAGTTGGAAAACGGAGCGCGCCCCGCCAAACGGGACCGCCCCGTCGTGTACCAAGTGTACCGAATGGTGCATGCAGCGTAACCGGACACGTGAAAATTCATGGGGACTGATTCGGACGCGTGTGCACGCCGGAATCAGGCCGTATCCACGGACACACCCCGTGTCGCAACTTTTGTGGAACTCGCACGTATTTTGTGCACGCTTGTCAGATTGCGACGAAACTTGCGCCACTGGACTCGTGGTAATGCGCTGGTCCTGTGACCCAATTTTCACGCAATTCTGAGACGGTTGACCAAATCGTCAATTGGCGGGCCCTACAATTGACTTTTTGGACAAAATTTTGTTCGGCTCATCGGAATCCACATTCGGATATACCGTTGGGTTCGTATTGATATTTAGAGTTGTTTGACCCATAGTTTGTCCCATTTAGAGACTGTTACCCTCGGCACACTTTTCGGTGCAAAGTGGGCCACACGTGGACCCCACTTTTGCCAGAAATTACCGTTTTGTCCCTGTGTCCAAATTGGACGAAAGGGATGTGCTTTTTGGCTATTTTGCTCATTCCGGAAACGTTGGTGATGTTTATTTCAGCATCCGGAGATATTTGTTCGGAGTCCTTAGTTCCAGGTTCCGTGTTCTTGACATTTGGGCGCGTACACTTTACAGATTTCTTGCCAGGCAAGTATACCTTGCCATTGTACTGTATTTACATTCCATATGAGGCATGCATGTTTATTTTCTATTTATTTAGTTTATTTATTTTAACTGCTATATAAACTGCGCGTCCAAGGAAACTTGGGTGCAACGACGGTGTCGTCGTACTATATTTTTATTTATATATATGCATTGGACCTACTTTATGAGACTACCCCATTTTTTATGAGGCATTTATGTTTCATTGGCCATGATACTATTCTTACACGAGTGTGATTCACATGTAGGACACGGACTTGCGTACTCGGCTGGCCACTGGTACGTATAGGTCGTGCGACGGATAGGGATAACTGCCAATAGAAACTTTGCATGCTAGTAGACCTGGCGGTTATTAGAGGTTTATCGTGTCATGGACATGACATGCTTAGAGCATTGGGTGGGGAGAACAACAAGTACCGTATTTGAGCTCCTTTGCACTTTTATCTATTGTGCGCCCGGATTCTCCGCCGGAGATAACGGGTGGTAATGACCACTATATATTATATTATTATCAGGCGAGCCTCCGGCGTTCGAAAGTCGTCGTGCCTTTTTAGGCCCCTGGATCTCCAATAGAGAACCATGCCAAATCCTAGTTTTTCAGCCAGATAGCTCACTTGTGGGGAAAGGTGTTCTTAGACGGTTAGGCGACCCCAATGGATATTTATTTTCAGTACTTTATTGGCATATGCTTTTTGTATCTTGTTAGGTCCCTCTGAGGACCTGGTCCCTTTCCAGATATAGATGAGCAGGAGTACCCGCATGAGTATGGACCTGGACCTGACGCTACCTATCAGTCTGAGACGATCTTACCTTCTGATTATATGTGATTCATGGCAGCTGTTTAGAGATTTTAGTTGCTATTCTTTTCTAGACATTTATTCTTATATTTGTAAAACCCCTATTTTTTTAAAAAAATTTATTTATTATTTTTTTATTAATTAATAATTTAATTATGGTAAATATGTGCTAAATAGGAGAAATAGATTTTTAATAATTTTTATTTTAGGTGTTCGGGCACTTAGAGGATTTATGGGACCATTAGGAATTTTTTGGAATTTATTCCATGTAGGAGACCCCTTGAGCAGTTGCTAGCCTAATTGTGTGCATTACCCTAATCTATAAATTTTTTTATGAGTATATATAAATATATATATATATATATATATATATATATATATATATATATATATATATATATATATATATATATATATATATATATATATATATGTATATACAAATATATATATATGTATATATATATTTTATAAAGGAAAAGAAAAGAAAGTAAAAGGAATTTAATAAGAATATAATAATAATAATAATATAATAGTAATACTAATATAAAGTTACTTTGCAAACAACTACTATTAAGAAGCAAGCAACTTAGCTTTTTGCTTTTCCCATTCAGCCAATCCCTTACTGTAACGCCAATGCAACCCTATTCAGCAACTTGAAATTCCTAGCAATATACTTAGCCTTCCACCCACTTGCCAGACCCGACCCTTTCCTTCAGCGGCCTTTGCCCGCGGACCCGTCCGCATCCCTCTCTCTTTCCTATATTAATATATATATATATATATATATATATTTTCTCTCTCAAAAACCTTAACCTAAATTTCCAGACCTTCTCTTCCCATCTAGAGCCGTCACCACAGCTAGAGAAGCCCCACCAAGCCATCCAACCATCCCGTCGACTCCGACCTCGCACCCTGCAGAATCCCACTCGAGGCACCTTCGCTCCGGCGTGATTTTCCGTCGACTCGCTCAACCAAACGCTGTTCCGTCTTCATAGGTATGATCACCCCTTAACCCTCTTCCATACTTGTTTTATAGCCAACCTCGGAAAACGTGTGCCCCTAGGTGAAAAATAGCACCCAAGTCGGCGCGAGCAGACAGAATTCTGAAATCGCAGAATTCCAGAATGACCACCCATATTGCCAAGTTCGTATCTCCCACCACAGAGATCCGAATTCGGTGATTCTTTTTGATACCTGTAGAATACCTGACCTAGTTTATTTTCTGTAAAATAACCCTATGCTATTAGTTGCTGTGGACATAATGATATTCGTCACAAAACTGCGCGCACCCACTTTTTCCAGTTTTTCAAAAGTTGGAAAACGGAGCACGCCCCGCCAAACGGGACCGCCCCGTCGTGTGCCAAGTGTACCGAATGGACACATAAAAATTCGTGGGGACTGATTCGGACGCGTGTGCGCGCCGGAATCAGGCCGTATCCGCGGACACATCCTGTGTCGCAACTTTTGTGAAACTCGTGCGTATTTTGTGCACGCTTGTCTGAGACGGTTGACCAGATCGCCCATTTCTGAGACGGTTGACCAGATCGCCAATTGGCGGGCCCCACAGTTGACTTTTTGGACAAAATTGTGTTCGGCTCATCGGAATCCACATTTGGACATACCGTTGGGTTTGTACTGACATTTAGAGTTGTTTGACCAATAGTTTATCTCATTTAGAGACTGTTACCCTTGGCACGCTTTTTGCTGCAAATTGGGCCACATATGGACCCCACTTTTATCCAAAATTACCATTTTGCCCCTGTGTCCAAATTGGACGAAAGGAAAGTGATTTTTAGCTATTTTGCTCATTTTAGAAACGTTGGTGATATTTATTTCAGCATCCGGAGATATTTGTTCTGTGGCCATAGCTTTTGATCCTGTGCATTTGACTTCTGGACAGTACACCTTGTAGCTTTCTTACCAGGCAAGATACCTTGCCAAATTGTTTACAGTATTTTGCATGCTATTCATATTTCTTTATATTTATTGCATTTCTGTTTATTTATTGCATGTGTAGTTCCTTTTCAGTCATTACTATATATTAGATATGTTGACACACACTTGACACTTAGTATCATAGAGGACAATCATTAGGCGTATGAGCTTTAACCACTCTGGTAACACCGTAGTCACTAGCACGCACTATGGTGGGTCGTGTCCGATGGTCGCTACCCCCGAGGTATGTCGATTGATGGAGTCCGAGGGTCGCTACCCCCGAGGTATGCCGGCTGATGATGTTCATGGACGAGCGTGAGGTTGTGAGGATTAGATCGAGTAGCCTACCCTTGCCCATACGTCGAAAAGTTGTCCTCATTTGCATTCATATAGATTGTCTTGTACAGCATACTTATTTATTTTCAAATCATATGCATGTTTACTGTATTCAAGTTGGCTCGTATTTTCTGTATCTTGTTACGTCCCTCTGAGGACCTGGTCCTCTGCCAGGTGTATCTATTCTTGAGTATTTGCAGGAGCACAGATCGGATGGCTATATATGTTTCGTGGATGTCCTCTCTTCGAGCCGTGATTGCTAGATGGTGTTCTTATATGGTGTTGTTGTATTGTACTTACTTTAATATTTGCTCTTACATTCGAGTTGGTAGTGGATTTGTTTCCATCCAACTATCATCTTTAGATACTTCTTAGTGAGATCTAGTTATATAGATGTTGGTTAATTATTTATATTGATTTTCTGTGGATGAGATTTAGATTGTACCCTATGACTTGTGACATATGTTTATACCACTTGTGGATTGATTTTCATATTACAGCGTACGTGTGGATTTGGTTTCCATATATTGGAGTTGCCATATCCATGCGGCTGGCATGCTTACGTGTCCTAGTCCTACGTATTTTTGGGACTGGGGCGTGACATATTTTTTTGGTGGCCCATGCAGGTCGAGAGCATATTGTCTCGGTTACGTTACTGTGCCGAGCAAGCCTGCACCTAGGAATAGAGTATAGGATCTCATCCACAATTGACTATGATTCGTTTTCCTTCCAATCCATTCTATCTGAATAATTGCATCATGCTTGATTCTTGTACTTCCCTAATAATTCTTTGAGTGTAGACTTCTGCTAGAATATAGGAACCCCTGTTATTAGGATTATAATTATGGTAGTACTCCTATTAAGAATACAACGAGAATATAGATACCCCACTAAGTTTAGAACAATTAAGTGAACCGTAGAATTCCTTATCTATAGATTGGTTTATCATTACCCCTTTATGTATTAAGAAGACTTGAGAGTAGTATAGACACTACTAGGGTTAGTTAGAAGTTTGACCATATTGTTGACCCTAGTATTGAGGAACCAATAGGAAACCAAAACTCAATATTTGGACTGAACTAAACTTCATGGTTAGATAATATTAGAACTATAAACTTAGATCATTGTCTTATTATTAGTAGACAACACTTTAGGAAGCCAAGAGCATTGAATATAGTAGTTTCTTGAACATACCGCAAACACAGAGAGTAGCGTAGCATCCCCCCTTAGGAAACCTTGACATTATCTATAGCCTCTCTATTTTATTTCATATATTTGTTTCCCTGAAACCCTAGCACTCACTACTTGTGCGACGACTAATCATGTTCTTCTATTCTTCATCTTTCAACTCGTGCCCTCTGACACTTCTGATTGTAGGCCAAATAAATTCTTTTATGATATGATATATAGTTTCCTAGAATTATAGTTGTAATCTTGAATTTTGAAATTATGTGCTTAGTAGCAAGAATTTGATAGTTGAGCTGTTTATTTAGATTATAATTTTATGGTTACAACTTAGTTTTAATCACGTAATTGAACCCATATCTCCACATAAGTTATCTCCTCTCTCACTTGAGGGCTAGTAACTTTTCTATCTTTACTATTGACACTTGTTCTATAAGCACTATGACTAAGAGGTAAGATGACCATGACCTATGTAATAGAAGAGGATACCCCAATAAAGTACCAAGACCCTTCTCGTAAACCTTAACAAGAATTTCTACGGTATCCTTAAGACAATTACAGTACTAGTTTATTGTTATAAGTTGGGTAGTATACCTCACAACATAGTATCACATAGTCTTTTGCCTTATTATTGAAGTGTGAATGAATGACATTTAACTGTATGTTAGCTTAGGACGACATTGTTTTTTTTTCAGACTGTAGCGCTTAGAAGCCATACCCCTGCTTTGTCAATATCGACCTAGACAAGGAATTAGTATGATAACTGTAGAGATTGTAGTCTTTTATTATTATTGCTTATGTTGTTTTGCTTCTGCGAACTTGAATTAATTTGTACCTTCTTTCATCATAATCCAGCGTATTTATGTTTGTTGTACTACCTTGATTTATGCTGCTATTATAGCCTAGTTTTTGCAAGCTTATTCTTTCATCGAGCTTGCTCATGGCATATGTATTATTGGGTGCACACAATGATACAATTGCCTAATCAGAATCGGTGTATTAAGGTCTAGCTAACCTTAGTGCACTTGGTTCGCTCTTCGCATTACTACTTTACGTGGATTGAGATATATGGTAGTAGACAGATATACTTGCCCCTAGATATGTCTGACACATCGTATCGGTTATATAATTGTACTGATACGAGCATGTAAATAGAAAATTACCAAAAAATAGGATTTCAATCCACAACTGTCCTGACAACTCTCTTTTCGATTCTTTAATCTCTTTGAACCTCGTACTTGTATTCTGTCACCTTCACCTTGAGTTCTTTATTATTTCTCTCCGTCTTCCCCTATTTCAGAAAGACGAAACCTCGTGCTGGTATAAGTTGACACTGATAGTACTAGCTATACCCCATAAGGCTAAACACATGACTTAGTGACTCTCTTTTATAATTGGTTAAGGGCATATCATAGGTGATATGTTTGGTGTTAAACCTTTGAGGATTAAAAATCATGATTAAATAATTTGAGCAATAGTTTTTCTAGATGTATGGCCTTAGGTGGTAGATGGAAAATTTTAAGTTCGACAGATTGTGAACCCCTCACCCAAAAATTTGACCTACTTGGCCGAGTTAGTGAGACTAAGGTTAGCTTGAATCCAGTTAGAAGTAGAACACAGTATTTTATTTAAATTTGTAATATTGTATCACTTAGTGCCCCTTATCGTGCTCCGATAATTGGAGCACTACACTAGCCACTGCTTTCCTACAAATTCTACACCCTTATCCTAGACATGCCCATCATCCAATTCTCATCTTTGTGCAATTTTCCAATTGTTGGGCGCTTTTATGCAAAAGAGCATTAGGTGTCCACACCATTGGACATGACACATGAAGAAACCTATTTTTTCGCTCATGTGGATTTTCCCATATGCAACGCGCGACATCGCCCAACCCTTTAAATCTAGCATTGCATTTTAAACAATGCAAATCTTATACCACCATTGCATTCTATCGTGGCTTAATTTTAATTTCGAGGACAAAATTTTTATAAGTTGGGTAGAATGTAAAACCCCTATTTTAAAAAAAAATATTTTTTTTTATTAATTAATAATTTAATTATGGTAAATATGTGCTAAATAGGAGAAATAGATTTTTAATAATTTTTATTTTAGGTGTTCGGGCACTTAGAGGATTTATGGGACCATTAGGAATTTTTCGGAATTTATTCCATGTAGGAGACCCCTTGAGCAGTTGCTAGCCTAATTGTGTGCATTACCCTAATCTATAAATTTTCTTATGAGTATATATATATATATATATATATATATATATATATATATATATATACAAATATATATATATGTATATATATATATTTTATAAAGGAAAAGAAAAGAAAGTAAAAGGAATTTAATAAGAATATAATAATAATAATAATAATAATAATAATAATATAATAGTAATACTAATATAAAGTTACTTTGCAAACAACTACTATTAAGAAGCAAGCAACTTAGCTTTTTGCTTTTCCCATTCAGCCAATCCCTTACTGTAACGCCAATGCAACCCTATTCAGCAACTTGAAATTCCTAGCAATATACTTAGCCTTCCGCCCACTTGCCAGACCCGACCCTTTCCTTCAGCGGCCTTTGCCCGCGGACCCGTCCGCATCCCTCTCTCTTTCCTATATTAATATATATATATATTTTTTCTCTCTCAAAAACCCTAACCTAAATTTCCAGACCTTCTCTTCCCATCTAGAGCCGTCACCACAGCTAGAGAAGCCCCACCAAGCCATCCAACCATCCCGTCGACTCCGACCTCGCACCCTGCAGAATCCCACTCGAGGCACCTTCGCTCCGGCGTAATTTTCTGTCGACTCGCTCAACCAAACGTTGTTCCGTCTTCATAGGTATGATCACCCCTTAACCCTCTTCCATACTTGTTTTATAGCCAACCTCATAAAACGTGTGCCCCTAGGTGAAAAATAGCGCCCAAGTCGGCGCGAGCAGACAGAATTCTGAAATCGCAGAATTCCAGAATGACCACCCATATTGCCAAGTCCGTATCTCCCACCACAGAGATCCGAATTCGGTGATTCTTTTTGATACCTGTAGAATACCTGACCTAGTTTATTTTCTGTAAAATAATCCTATGCTATTAGTTGCTGTGGACATAATGATATTCGTCACAAAACTGCACGCACCCACTTTTTTTAGTTTTCCAAAAGTTGGAAAACGGAGCGCGCCCCGCCAAACGGGACCGCCCCGCCGTATGCCAAGTGTACCGAATGGTGCACGCAGCATAACCGGACACGTGAAAATTCGTGGGGACTGATTCGGACGCGTGTGCGCGCCGGAATCAGGCCATATCAGCGGACACATCCCGTGCCGCAACTTTTGTGGAACTCGCGCGTATTTTGTGCACGCTTGTCAGATTGCGACGAAACTTGTGCCACTGGACTCGTGGTAACGCGCTGTTCCTGTGACCCAATTTTCATGCATTTCTGAGACGGTTGACCAGATCGCCAATTGGCGAGCCCCACAATTGACTTTTTGGACAAAATTGTGTTCGGCTCATCGGAATCCACATTTGGACATACCGTTGGGTTTGTACTGACATTTAGAGTTGTTTGACCTATATTTTATCCCATTTAGAGACTGTTACCCTTGGCACGCTTTTCGGTGCAAAGTGGGCCACATGTGGACTCCACTTTTACCCGAAATTACCATTTTGCCCCTGTGTCCAAATTGGACGAAAGGAAAGTGCTTTTTAGCTATTTTGCTCATTCTAGAAACGTTGGTGATATTTATTTCAGCATCCGGAGACATTTGTTCTGTGGCCATAGCTTTTGATCCTGTGCGTTTGACTTCTGGACAGTACACATTGCAGCTTTCTTACCAGGCAAGATACCTTGCCAAATTATTTACAGTATTTTACATGCTTAGTATATTTTTGTATATTTATTGTATTTCTGTTTATTTATTGCATGTGTAGTTCCTTTTCAGTCATTACTATATATTAGATATGTTGACACACACTTGACACTTAGTATCATAGAGGACAATCATTAGGCGTATGGGCTTTAACCACTCTGGTAACACCGTAGTCACTAGCACGCACTATGGTGGGTCGTGTCCGATGGTCG
Organism: Iris macrosiphon; assembly: GCA_036927795.1. NCBI lineage: Eukaryota > Viridiplantae > Streptophyta > Magnoliopsida > Asparagales > Iridaceae > Iris > Iris macrosiphon. The sequence goes on from JAYESA010000017.1 coordinate 111,841,260, forward strand.
CTACCCCCGAGGTATGTCGATTGATGGAGTTCGAGGGTCGCTACCACCGAGGTATGCCGGCTGATGATGTTCATGGATGAGCGTGAGGTTGTGAGGATTAGATCGAGTAGCCTACCCTTGCCCATACGTCAAAAAGTTGTCCTCATTTGCATTCATATAGATTGTCTTGTACAGCATACTTATTTATTTTCAAATCATATGCATGTTTACTGTATTCAAGTTGGCTCGTATTTTCTGTATCTTGTTACGTCCCTCTGAGGACCTGGTCCTCTGCCAGGTGTATCTATTCTTGAGTATTTGCAGGAGCACAGATCGGATGGCTATATACGTTTCGTGGATGTCCTCTCTTCGAGCCGTGATTGCTAGATGGTGTTCTTATATGGTGTTGTTGTATTGTACTTACTTTAATATTTGCTCTTACATTCGAGTTGGTAGTGGATTTGTTTCCATCCAACTATCATCTTTAGATACTTCTTAGTGAGATCTAGTTATATAGATGTTGGTTAATTATTTATATTGATTTTCTGTGGATGAGATTTAGATTGTACCCTATGACTTGTGACATATGTTTATACCACTTGTGGATTGATTTTCATATTACAGCGTACGTGTGGATTTGGTTTCCATATATTGGAGTTGCCATATCCATGCGGCTGGCATGCTTATGTGTCCTAGTCCTACGTATTTTTGGGACTGGGGCGTGACAATATTAGTGTTTATTCTCTTCTCTCTTTAGTAGTTTATTATAGTCGAATTGCAGTGGATTTGTTTTCACCCGACTATCACACTTTGAGATTACTATTTGAGACTGCTTCTTTGATATCCAGTTATTGATTTCCATTATTCTATTATTTGTGCTGTGGATGAGATATAGAACTGCGTGTGACTTATTGTGACATATATTACCACTGTGGATTGGATATTCATGTACAGCGTACGTGTGTATATGGTTTCCATATATTGGAGTTCGTATACATACGGCTGGCGTGTTACGTATTCCTAGTCCTACGTATTTTGGGACTGGGGCGTGACATATTTTTGTGGTGGCCCATGCAGGTCAAGAATATATTGTCTCGGTTACGTAACTGTACCGAACAAGCCTGCGTATAAGAATAGAGTATAAGGATCTCATCCACGCTTGATTGAAATTCATCCTTCTTATTTAATACTTGCATCCTGTTTGATTCTTGTACTTTTTCTAATCGTTTCGTACATCAACTGCATAGAGATGGATATGCAAAATGGATGTACTGCCGCCAATGGCGACACAACTTCTGGAGTCAATGGTCAGACTCAGGGAGGGACCCCAACGATTCTTAGATTTCCGGGGCTAGATGGACAGACTCACACCCCAGTTCCATCTGATCTTCCCGCTTCACCTATTGGGAACCTTCCACCTGTCCCAGTATCGCAAGATGGCCAAGCGCAGATGTTCTAATTCTTTCAGATGATGATACAGGAACAGAGGCAGCAGGCAGCCGAGCAGAGGCAGCAGGCAGCCGAGCAGAGGCAAGAATTTTTGGCAGCACTGGAGAGGATGGCTGCACATGCTACTGTACCAGCCCAAGCACTAGCTCCGGTACCTCGAGCTAGGGTTGGATCAGTAAAGGATTTTGTTCAGATGGGTGCAAGGCAGTACAAGGGCACTGAGAGCCCGGAGGAGACCACCAGCTGGATCACTCACACGCAGAAGCTACTGGAGGCATCGCAGTTACCCACGGACTTATGGATGACAGGTGTACGGACGCTTCTCGATGGTAATGCTCATCACTGGTTGGAATCCATGGAGCGCCAGTTGGGTACTTACCAGACTTGGGAGCAGTTCTTGGAGTGCTTTGAGGGAAAGTACTTCCCAGACACTGTCAGGGATACCTTGTATGATCAGTTTCTTCACTTAGAGCAAGGGAACCGAACCATGGACGAGTATGATGCCGAGTTTAGTCGACTCAGCAAATATGGCGCTGCTTTGATACCAAATGACTTGGCTAAGGCTAAGAGATTTCATCGAGGACTGACCCAGGAGCTACAACATTATACAAGCTCGCAGTCCCGAGTCTCTTACGCTGAACTACTGACAGAGGCCAGATTTCAGGAAACCATTAGCAGAGGAAATGGAGGTCAGCTGCGGACACAACAAGGATCAGCAAGGATACAGCAGGGACCGACAAGGACACAGCAGGGAGGACCTATCAGACGTCCTTTGGCACAACAGCATCAGCAACACCGAGCAGCACCGTACCAGAATCTGGGGAAGCCCTATTGCAGTTATTATGGGAGGAACGGACATATTTCGAGAGATTGTCGGACTCGCTTGGGTCAGTGTATGAGATGTGGCTCTGGACAGCACCTGGCGAGAGACTGCCCAATGCAGCAGACACTTCCACCTCCAGCTCAGAGATTAGCGCTTCCAGCACCGAAGCCAACCCAGCAGATGACTGGACCGGGAGCACCTTGACCCCCAGCAGTAGGAGGATTTCAGAGAGGACCACCGCTACCCACTCAGGAGGAGCAGTATATGAAGACCGAACATGGACAGCTACAGAGGAACGGGCGAGCTTTTGCATTGGAGGTAGATGACATGGATCATGAGGTGGATGTCATAGCAGGCATTACCCTTGCTTTTACTTTTCCTGCTGTGACATTATTTGATATGGGAGCCACCCACTCATTCATATCATCTAGTTTTATTGCCAAACACAACATTGCTTCTACACCATTATCTAGTTGTGTTAGAATTCTTACCGGAGGAGGAGTTGTACCAGTTAGTCGAGTTTGTAGATCGGGCCCTATAGTAATACGTGGCAGAGAGATGAATGCCCAACTCTTAGTCCTTCCTATGCCGTCTTTTGATATTGTGCTTGGAATGGACTGGCTGAGCAAGAACCACGCTTTCTTCGATTGCTTTGGAGGAAGCATTCTTTTTAAGGCACCAGGCCAGCCTGAACTTGAGTTTGCCCGAGGATCCACAGAAATCCTTGATGGTATGCAGCTCGCAATGGACGATGTGGTCTATCACCCTATTATTTCAGAATTTCAAGACGTCTTTCCAGAGGATTTGCCAGGACTACCCCCAGACAGAGACGTAGAGTTTTCAATTGAACTAGCACCCGGAGCAGCACCTATAGCATCGCATGTTTACAGACTGGCGAAGAAGAAGATGGACGAGCTGAAGGCACAGTTAAAGGAGCTAGAGGAGAAAGGTTTCATCCGATCGAGTGCATCACCTTGGGGAGCACCAGTGTTGTTTGTACCCAAGAAGGAAGGGTCAGTGCGTATGTGCATTGACTACAGAGCCTTGAATGCAGTGACAGTGAAGAACAAATATCCATTGCCACGCATTGATGACCTGTTTGATCAACTCAGTGGAGCTAACGTATTCTCAAAAATAGATTTGAGATCGGGATATCACCAAGTGAAGGTACGGAAGCAGGACATTCCGAAGACCGCATTCAGAACAAGATATGGGCACTACGAGTTTTTGGTCATGCCATTTGGATTGACCAATGCTCCAGCGATCTTCATGGACTTGATGAATCGAGTCTTCCACCAGTACTTGGACCAGTTCGTGGTCGTCTTCATAGATGATATACTTGTCTATTCGAAGAGCCACGAGGAGCACGAGGAGCACCTGCGGATTATTCTAGAGACTTTGAGAAGAGAGCAGTTATATGCTAAACTCAGCAAATGTGAGTTCTTCTTGGACAGAGTTTCATTTCTTGGACATGTTGTTACAGGAGATGGTATTTCTGTTGATCCAGAGAAGATCTCAGCAGTTGAGACATGGCCTGTTCCTAAATCAGCAGCAGAGGTGAGGAGTTTCCTTGGACTTGTGGGATATTACCGACGGTTCGTGGAAAACTTCTCAAGAATAGCTGCACCTATGACTCATTTGACTTGTAAGGATCAAGAATTTATATGGACTGACGAGTGTCAAGCAGCCTTTGAAGAGTTGAAGAAGCGACTGACTACAGCACCAATATTGACGATTCCGTCAGGATCAGGAGGTTATGTGATCTACAGTGACGCATCAGGAAAAGGCTTAGGATGCGTATTGATGCAGCATGGCAAGGTGATTGTATATGCATCTAGGCAATTACTAGTACATGAGAAGAATTATCCGACTAATGACTTGGAACTTGCAGCCGTTGTATTTGCTCTGAAGCTATGAAGACATTACTTATATGGGGAACGAGTGGAAATCTATACAGACCACAAAAGCCTCAAGTACGTCTTCACGCAGAAGGAGTTAAATATGAGGCAACGTCGATGGCTCGAGTTGATGAAAGATTTTGAGATAGAGCTACATTATCATCCAGGCAAGGCTAACGTGGTAGTAGACGCGTTAAGCCGGAAGCCAGCAGTTTACTTCTTGACAGCACAGAGGGAACTATTAGAGGACTTGCAAGAGCTTGGCATTGAAGTGATATTACCCGGAGCAGATGGGACACTAGCCAACTTGCAAGTACAATCATCATTGGTAGAGAGGATTAAGGCAGCTTTGCCTACAGATGCCAGATTCAGGAGACTAAAGAAAAGGACAGAGGCTAGAGAGCAGACCGGATTGCGCATTCATGAGGATGGGACATTACGATGTGGTGATCGTCTTTATGTTCCAAATGGAGATATTCGACAGGAGCTGATGGCAGAGGCTCATAGTTCGATTTATTCTATTCATCCTGGAGGTACCAAGATGTATCGCGACTTACGACAGCACTTTTGGTGGCATGGAATGAAGAGAGAGATAGCTCGCTTTGTAGCTAAATGTCTGGTATGTCAACAAGTGAAGGCGGAGCACCAGAGGACAGCAGGATTATTGCAACTACTTCCGATTCCAGAGTGGAAGTGGGAGCACATCACTATGGACTTTGTCACGGGTTTTCCCAAGAGTCCAAGTGGGAGAGATACAGTGTGGGTAATAGTGGACCGACTCACCAAGTCAGCCCATTTCATACCTTTTAGAGTTGGTCAATCTACAGAAACTTTAGCTGATTTATATATGAGGCAGATCATGAGATTGCACGGCATACCAGTCAGCATTGTATCGGACAGAGATTTGTGCTTCACATCGCACTTTTGAAGGAGCATGCAAGAAAGTCTTGGTACTCGTCTGAAGTTCAGTACATCTTACCACCCGCAGACAGATGGGCAGTCGGAGCGTACTATTCAGACCTTGGAGGACATGTTGAGGGCTTGCATGTTAGACTTCGGAGGATCATGGAAGGACCACCTAAATCTTGTAGAGTTTTCTTATAACAATAGCTATCAAGCGAGTATTCAGATGGCTCCGTTTGAAGCATTATATGGAAGAAAATGTAGGTCTCCTGTGTGTTGGAGTGACGTGGGAGAACGTCAGATTCTGGGACCCGAGTTGGTGGTCAACACCGTAGAGACAGTCAAGAAGATTCAGGGACACTTGCGAGCAGCGCAAGACAGGCAGAAGCAGTGGGCAGACCTTCATCGTCGTCCCTTGGAGTTCAAAGAGGGCGATCACGTCTTCTTGAGGATATCACCGACCAGAGGCACCATCCGATTCGGAGGATGCGGCAAGTTGAGTCTAAGGTATATTGGACAATTTGACGTGCTCGAGAGAGTTGGAGAGGTGGCATATCGACTTGCGCTACCACCTTCACTGGAGGGAGTACATGACGTATTCCATGTGTCGCAGCTCAGGCGATATATGGCAGACAGCAGTCATGTTCTTGACCATTCGGAGATCACCATTGGGCCGAGCTTGTCATACCAAGAGCAACCCGTGGTAATCCTTGATCGTCGAGAGAAGGTGTTGAGAAACCAGTCTATTCCCTTGGTTCGCGTAGCATGGAGGCATGGCGCGCCAGGAGAATCAACTTGGGAGCGCGAGGACGACATGCGCAAGCGTTTTTCGAACCTATTCGCAGACCAAGGTATGAATTTACATTGTTAATTTATATCTTATACCATCCTTGCATTCTATCATGGCTTAATTTTAATTTCGAGGACAAAATTTTTACAAGTTGGGTAGAATGTAAAACCCCCTTCCTAGAAAATCGTATATACCCTTTTATTTATTAATTATTAATTAAATTGTAGTAATTAGGTCTAAATAGGAGAATTAGATTTTTAATAATTTTTATGTTAGGTGTTCGGCCACTTAGATGACTTATGGGACCATCAAAAAATTTCCGGAATTTATTCCATGTAGGAGACCCCTTAAGCAGTTGCTAGCCTAATATTGTGCATTACCCTAATCTATAAATTTTCTTATGAGAATATATATAATATATATGTATACACAAATATATATGTATATATATATTAAGAAAAGAAAAGATTAAGAAAAGAATTATTTAATAAGAATATAATAATAATAATAATAACACAACTAAGTAACCATTCCTTAGTATTTGCTTAGGAATCCATCCAGCAATTCTTAGCAATATACTTGAGCCTTCCGCCCACTTGCAGCCATTTGACCGCCCCCTATCAGCAAGTTGCAAAGGCAACTTAGCAAAATTCCATTAGCCTTCAGCGGAACCCCCTTCAACCCGACCCTTCACGCGGCCAACCCGCTCCATCCTTCTCTCTCTCCTTATATATATATATATATATATATATATATATATATATATTTCTCTCTCAAACCCTAACCTAAAACTCCAGACCTCCTCTTCCAATCTAGAGCCGTCACCGCAGCCAGAGAAGCCTCACCAAGCCATCCAACCATCCCGACGACTCCGACCTCGTGCCCTGCAGAATCCCACTCGAAGCACCTTCGCTCCGGAGAGATTTCCCGTCGACTCGCTCGACCAAACGCTGTTCCGTCTTCACCGGTATGATCACCCCTTAACCCTCTTCCATATTTGTTTTATAGCCAACCTCGAAAAACATGTACCCCTAGGTGAAAAATAGCGTCCAAAGTGGGCGGAGCAGACCCAATTCTGAAATCGCAGAAAACTGCGGTGACCACCTATATTGCCGAGTTCGTATCTCCCACCACAGAGATCCGAATTCGGTGATTCTTGTTGATACCTGAAGAACACTTGACCTAGTTTATTTTCTGTTAAATAACCCTATGTTATTAGTTGCTGTGGACCTAATTAAATTCGTCACAAAACTGCGCACACCCACTTTTTCCAGATTTCCAAAAGTTGGAAAACGGAGCGCGCCCCGCCAAACGGGACCGCCCCGCCGTGTACCAAGTGTACCGAATGGTGCATGCAGCGTAACCGGATACGTGAAAATTCATGGAGACTGATTCGGACGCTTGTGCGCGCCAAAATCAGGCCGTATCCGCGGACACACCCCGTGTCATAACTTTTGTGGAACTCGTACGTATTTTGTGCACGCTTGTCAGATTGCGACGAAACTTACACCACTGGACTCGTGCTAACGCGCTGGTCCTATGACCCAATTTTCTCACAATTCTGAGACGGTTGACCAAATCGCCAATTGGCGGGCCCCACAGTTGACTTTTTGGACAAAATTTTGTTCGGCTCATTGGAATTCACATTCGGACATACCGTTGGGTTCGTATTGACATTTAGAGTTGTTTGACCCATAGTTTGTCCCATTTAGAGACTGTTATCCTTGGCACGCTTTTCGGTGCAAAGTGGGCCACACGTGGACCCCACTTTTGTCCGAAATTACCGTTTTGCCCCTGTGTCCAAATTGGACGAAAGGGATGTGCTTTTTAGCTATTTTGCTCATTTCGGAAATATTGGTGATGTTTATTTCAGCATCCGGAGACGTTTGTTCGGAGTCCATAGTTCCAGGTTCCGTGTCCTTGACATTTGGGCGCGTACACTTTACAGATTTCTTGCCAGGCAAGTATACCTTGCCATTGTACTGTATTTACATTCCATATGAGGCATGCATGTTTATTTTCTGTTTATTTAGTTCATTTATTTTAACTGCTATATAAACTGCGCGTCCAAGGAAACTTGGGTGCAACGACGGTGTCGTCGTACTATGTTTTTATTTATGTATATGCATTGGACCTACTTTATGAGACTACCCCATTTTTCATGAGGCATTTATGTTTCATTGGCCATGACACTATTCTTACACGAGTGTGAGTCACATGTAGGACACGGACTTGCGTACTCGGCTGGCCACTGGTACGTATAGGTCGTGCGACGGATAGGGATAACTGCCAATAGAAACTTTGCATGCTAGTAGACCTGGCGGTTATTAGAGGTTTATCGTATCATAGACATGACATACTTAGAGCATTGGGTGGGGAGAACAACAAGTACCGCATTTGAGCTCCTTTGCACTTTTATCTATTGTGCGCCCGGATTCTCCGCCGGAGATACGGGTGGTGATGACCACTATATATTATATTATTATCAGGCGGGCCTCCGGCTTTCGAAAGTCGTCGTGCCTTTTTAGGCCCCTGGATCTCCAATAGAGAACCATGCCAAATCCCAGTTTTTCAGCCAGATAGCTCACTTGTGGGGAAAGGTGTTCTTAACTGCATTCACTTAGATGGTTAGGCGACCCCAATGGATGTTTATTTTCAGTACTTTATTGGCATATGCTTTTTGTTTCTTGTTAGGTCCCTCTGAGGACCTGATCCCTTTCCAGATATAGATGAGCAGGAGTACCCGCAGGAGTATGGACCTGGACCTGACGCTACCTATCAGTCTGAGGCGATCTTACCTTCTGATTATATGTGATTCATGGCAGCTGTTTAGAGATTTTAGTTGCTATTCTTTTCTAGACATTTATTCTTATATTAGAGTTTATTCTCTTCTCTTTAGTAGTTTATTATAGTCGAATTACAGTGGATTTGTTTCCACCCGACTATCATACTTTGAGATTACTATTTGAGACTGCTTCTTTGATATCCAGTTATTGATTTCCATTATTCTATTATTTGTGCTGTGGATGAGATATAGAACTGCGTGTGACTTATTGTGACATATATTACCACTGTGGATTGGATATTCATGTACAGCGTACGTGTGTATATGGTTTCCATATATTGGAGTTCGTATACATACGGCTGGCGTGTTACGTATTCCTAGTCCTACGTATTTTGGGACTGGGGCATGACACCCGTCAATTGCATTCTGACGGCAGTCATCCAACGTTCCCGTGGAAGCTCAGCTGCTTCTAATTGATGTTGTATGTTGGTGAGCCACTCATGAACTTCTGTGGGCTCCTCCTTGCCTGAGAAGGTACGGGGCTTCAGCTGGCGAAAATCGGTGATAGAGCTCGTCGGTTGCCGTCGAGTTGGTAGGTTGGCCTGCTCCAGTGCATTTACTAGGCTGTTCCTCAAGTAATCAGCCTCGCGACGCTGAGCTTCTTGATAAATATGTTGTTGGGCTTGCATCATTGCGTAGATCATTTAGAACATTTGTTGCCCATCGATGACTTGTCCTGGTATGAAAACAGGCATTGGTGGAACGAACTGCGGAGGCGGTGGGATGTCATCTCGCCGAAATCTAGGAGCATGCTGATCTGCTTGGATGCCTTATTGAGTAGCTGGATCTCCGCTCATTGGCGTCACTTCATCTTCTCCGTATGTGGCTGGCTACAACACCTATTGGTGTATTTGCTGGAGTTTTATCGTTTGCTCTTGAATCCATTACTCTGCATCCAAAATAAACTATAAGAGGCGCACAGGAATCAAGGCAAGATGCAAGTCGAGAATTTAATTTGAATCTGATATAGATATCAAGAATGTTTCAAGCAAGTGGATGAGATCCTAAAAACTTATCCTATTCTTATTGCGGGCTTGCTCGGTCCCTAAGTTGAAACTGAACAATTTAGTCGTAGACCTGCATGGGCCACCACAAAAACTATGTCACGCCCCAGTCCCAAAATACTGAGGGACTAGACACGTGGCAATGGCCAGCAGCACACACCGATGGACAAACCCAATTTAATGGATCCATCGGAGCATACTTAAGCTGTAATATAACAATAAGTAGGACCAATGATACAAGTCACAATCTATACTAATCTCATCCACAACAGATAAACACAGATCAAATGTCAGAATAAATGCAAATAAAATAAACTAACAAATCTCAATAAAAGTGTCTCGGAGAACAATCCGAGAACAAGTCTGATACATCAACGAAATAGACTGGAAATAAGAATAACTAGAAACAGAAATAAATGAGTATCTCATGTCAATACTCAGGAGAAGTCCTCTGGTACGATCTCGTCCTCAGATCCTGGTTCTGCCCCAATGTAGGCACCTGCTTCTGCTAATGCTACTGCTCTGGTCCCGTATACCTCGGGATAGATCTCGTCAGCTAACCCTGGGGACATAATCCGGATCCAGGTCCTCAGGGGACATAGCAAGGTACAGATAATACAATCCAAAATAAGTAATGCAGTGCAGCAATGAATGAAATAATAGGATAAATATGTAACCAGCTAAGTGATATGCAAGTCGAGAGTTTTAGTCATACTCGGGCTGAGACTACTACAGGATCAGTGTCGGAGAAACCCATAGCAGTATTCTCTCGAAGGGCCAGTACGGTACCATAGCTCTGTTGCCAGAGTCTAAGGTGCTTCTATTAAAATAATATATATATATATATAATCAGCCTTATGTTTGGTAAATCTCTCCCCATACAATAAAATCTCACGTCTCATGTCCATGACACGCAGGATCAAGACTAATGCAACAAGTCAGGATATAATCTAAGCATGTAAACTGTGTATGTCATAAACCTGTATCCTATACAGAATCACCATGAATATCTCAAGAAGATTCTGTCTCATGAATAGTGTCAAGTGTCCTGGGTATAATGTACTTGATAAGACAAGTACGAGGATGTAAAGGGTCACGAATGTCCATCTCTAGATGACAATACACAACACCGCGTACGGTGTTGGCACCCGACTATAATCGAACGCTAAGTAAGTCACACGGTCCTAGGTTAAATATGCACAATAATGTAAAAGAATCAAGGAAAATATGTAACAAGACTGCAAAGTTTGGCAAGGTACACTTGCCTGGGGTTCTGGCTCCAACTGTAGCTCTGGTCTCAGTGTGATCTGCAGGTACTCTTCCAAAAGATGAAATAAACATCACCATCATATCCAGAAAATATCAAATAGCTAGAAACGCCTGTCCTTAAGTCCAATTTGGACACAGGGGCAAAAATCACAGTTTTAGGTCAAAGCGGGGTCCACATGTAGGCCGTTTTACACCGAAAAGTGTGTCAGGGTCAAAGGTCTCCAAATTCATCAAACTTAGTGTCAACAAGTCAGGAACGATGATACGAACCCAACGGAACGTCCAGAATAGAATTTCGATGAGCCGATCACAAAATCGCCCGTCAAGTGGAGCCTGTGGGGCCCACGATACGCGATTTTGTCAACATTCTCAGAATCGAACCAAACTTGGGTCACAGGACCAGCGTATCGCTACGAGTCCGATGGCGCAAGTTTTGTCTCGATCCGACTTGTATACACAAAGTTACAGCGTATTCCAGAACAGACGGATACGGGACGGTATCGGCGGATACGCGTTGATTCCGGTGTGCACGCACATCCGAATCAACTTCTGCGAAATCTCACACGTCCGTATCAACGTCGTGCACGTTTCGGTAAAGACCGCCTGTGACCAAGTCGTCCCATTTGGCGGGACGCACTCAGTTCCGGGTTGAAATAGGGCATTATTTTTCCTGTTTTTGGATCGCGGTTTGCGATCACCACAGGACGCGATGCACCGAGCGGGTTGCACGGGCACCGAGGGGGTCACACAGTCTAAGCGTCATAACTGACAGAATCAAAAATGGGGCAGCGAGTAGAGAGAACGGGTTACCTGAACAGGGCTCCGTGAACGATGATTTCTCGTATCGGGTGCTGTGTCTAGGTGCTGTGTCCAGCACTGTGCCGTGTCCGGGTGGCCATGTCCTTGCTGTTCTATGGTTAGGGCTGATGTGGGAGATGGCCGGAGCTAGGGCGGAGACGGCCGGGGAGAGGGGTGGTCGGCACGGCGGGTCGAGTGGCTTAGGGTTCCGTTCAGGTGGCTGCGGGTCGGGGCTAGGTGGAGGACGGCGAGGGTGAGGCGACTCGGGTTAGTGGCAGAGCGGGGAGGGTTGATGTGGTGGAGGAGATAGCTGGAGGAAGGTGGTGGAGATGGAGGGGTTCGTCGGGAACGGGGAAGGAAAGGTCGTCGAGTTGGGGCAGCGGTCGGCGGGCTGCTGACTCGCCTGAGGGGACGAAGCCGAGGGGGCTAGGGCACGGGGGTTCTGTCGTGGCGGAGCAGCGAGGGTTCGAGGGCTGGGGGAGGAGGCCTGGGGGACTGCGGGGAGGAGAGTGGTGGAGAGGGGAGGTTCAGGGCGGAGGAGGAAGAGGGGAGTCGAGAGGGGGCTGGGCGTCGGCGAGGCGAGGGGCTGGGAGAGGCGAGCAGAGGAGAGGGTGTTGGAGGCGCTGCTCGGGGACGGCGGAGGAGGAGATCGGTTGGGACGAGGAGGGGAGATGGGGAAGAAAGCTAGGGTTCCGGCGGGCATAGGGGGATATATAGGGTGATCGGAACAGTAGTCCGACTAGGGTTCAGATTAGAATTAGGTTTCGGGTTTTTGGGTCGGGTCGGGTCGGGTGGTAGGGATCCGACCCGATCCGTTAATAATTAAGTGCGGGTCGGGCTAGCGGGTCGGGTCTGGGTTTTGGGTCCGGATCCGACCCAATAAAGAATTGGGTTTGGGTTTACTAGACCGGTCGGTCCGGTTTGGTTTAGTTCGGTTTATTTGGAATAAACCCGTTTATTTCTAGGTTTAAATTGGTTTATTTATTTAATAGTTTTTAGGGCTTTAAAAGCGTTTTCGGAGTCCAATAAATTCACAAAAAATTATCCTATATCCAGTTTTCCATTTTACACTATAAAATATTATTTTCATAATATTTTCATATTATTTAACAGCAATTAAAAAAATTATTTAATTACCAATTACCTAGGTTTAAATTACAGAAAAATCCCGGAAAATTTCAGAAAAATTGTGAAAAATCCAAGTTAAAAATTCTTGAAAAATCAGGGGGATTACAACACAGCCACCCTAGCTCCGGACACAGCAGACTCAAGACAGGACACAAAACAGTGACCCGGACACGAGAAATTCTCGTTCCACGGAGCCCTGTTCAGGTAACCCGTTCTCTCTCCTCGTTATTCCGTTTTCCGTTTTGTCAGTTATGACGCATAGACTGTGTAACCCTCTCGATGCTCGTGCAACCCGCTCGGTGTGTCGCGTCCTGTGGAGATCGCAAACAGCGATCCAAAAATAGAAAAATCAACGCCATGTTTTACCCCAGAACTGAGTGCGCCCCGCCAAACGGGATGACTTGGTCGCGAGCGGTCTTCACCAAAACGTGCGCATCGTTGATACGGGCGTGCGAGATTTCGCAGAAGTTGATTTGGATGTGCGTGCACACTGGAATCAACGAGTATCCGCTGACAACGCCCCGTATTTGTCTGTTCTAGAATACGTTGTAACTTTGTGTACACACGTCAGATCGAAACAAAACTTGCGCCATCGGACTCGTAGCAATACGCTGGTCCGGTGATCCAAGTTTGGTTCGATTCTGAGAACGTTGACAAAATCGCGTATCGTGGGCCCCTCGGCTCCACTTGACGTGCGATTTTGTGATCGGCTCATCGGAATCCAGTTCTGAAAGTTTCGTTGGGTTCGTAACATCGTTCCTGACTTGTTGACACTAAGTTTGACAAATTTGGAGACCATTGGCCCTGACACATTTTTCGGTGCAAAGTGGCTCACATGTGGACCCCGCTTTGACCCGGAACTGTCATTTTGCCCCTATGTCCAAATTGGACTTAAGGACAGGCGTTTCTAGCTATTTGATATTTTCTGAGACTGTTTGTGATATTTATTATAGCTTTTGGAGGAGTACATGCAGTATCCACTGATACAGGGATAACTGTTGGTATTCAAACCCCAGGCAAGTGTACCTTGCCAACATTGCAGTTCTTGTTACATATTTCCTTGTCTTATTTATATATATTGTTGTACATGCTTGACCTAGGACCGTGTGACTTTACTTAGCGGACTTGTGTAACGTCACATAGACATGGATACCGAGACCCTATACTTCTCGTACTTGTCTTATCAAGTACATCATAACCCAGGACCCTATTCATGAGACAGAATCTTTCTGAGATATTTATGGTGATTCTGTGTAGGATACAGGTTTTATGACATAGACATTATATTCATAGACATTAGATGACTTGCTGCATTAGATATGATCTTACGTGACATGGACATGAGGCATCGTGGACATGAGACGTGTGATTACATTGGGTGGGGAGAGACACACAGGCTACAGGCTAATTATATATATATATAATACATAGTAAACTACATAGTAAAATATATAGTAACACTGCTACCGGCTCCCAGACACAGAGCTTGTAGTGGTCTCAGCCTGAGTTTTAGTGATGCTCTCAACTTGCATTTCACATAGATTGTTACATATTTATCTTGCTTATTTCATTTACTAATTTACTGCATTTATGTTGGCTTGAGTTATTTTGTACCTTGTTATGTCCCCTGAGGACCTGGATCCGGATTATGTCCCCAGGGTTAGCTGACGAGATCTATCCCGAGGTATACGGGACCGGAGCATTCGCATTAGCAGAAGCAGGTGCCTACATTAGAGCAGAACCAGGATCTGAGGACGAGATCGTGCCAGAGTACTTCTCCTAAGTATTGGCTTGAGATACTCAGTTATTTCTGTTTCTAGTACTTTATTTTCAGTCTATTGCACTGATGTATCAGACTTGTTCTCGGATTGTTCTCCGAGACACTTTTTTTAGACTTGTTAGTTTATATTTATTTGCATTTATTCTGGCATTTGATCTGTGATTATCTATTATGGATGAGATTAGAATAGACTGTGACTTGTATTATTGGACCTATTTATTGTTGTAATACAGCTTAAGTACGCCCCGATGGATCCATTAAATTGGGTTTGTCCATCGGTGTGTGCTGCTGGCCATTGCCACGTGTCCAGTCCCTCGATATTTTGGGACTGGGGCATGACAGAAGACGTTTGGCAACAAGGCATTTCTGATTCGCTAACTAGTTAACTCAAAGTAAACGGAGGGTGCCCAAGTGGCATAATATCTGAACGAGGTTCAGGGTATTATCAATCAGTTGTCTACTATAAAGATGGTGATTGATGATGAGATTCAGGCCCTTTTATTTTTGAGTTCTCTGCCGGAAAGCGGGAAGACGTTGGTGGTGTCGGTGAGCAACTCCACGCCTGATGGAGTTGTCACGATGGAGGCAGTCAAAAGCAGCTTGTTGAACGAGGATATCCGGCGTAAGCAAGTGGAATCGCCGCAGGAATCCTCTCTTGTGGCTTACTACGGTAAGGAAAGACCCAAGTCACAGGCGAGAACATGGGGGAGTCCTCGGGATCTTACGACTGTGGACCGTAAGGAGGGCTGCTATCAATGTGGCAAAAGTGGTCATATCAAGAGGAACTGCATGAAGCTCAAAGCTGAGAAGGCCAAAGGCAAGGATGATCAGGAGGGTCTCACAACTATGGAAGATCTCATCATCGCAGCAACCGACGTAGAGGAACCTTGTGGCATGTGTCATAATGGCGATTGGGTCATAGACACGGGGGCATTGTATCACGCCACTCCATATAGGAGGATCTTCACGTCATACCACGGCGGCGGGTTTGGACGTGTGAAGATGGGTAACAAGTGGACGATTGCAGTTGTAAGCATCAGTAATGTGCACTTGACAACGGAGCTTATTGAGAGGCTCGTTCTCAAGGATATGCGACATGTACCGAGTTTGCACTACAACTTGATTTCTGTAGGGAGGCTGGCGGATGATGGATGTCATAGTTTTTTGGGGACAAAGATTGGATGCTTACGAAGGGTTCTCAACAGTTGGCTCGAGGATTTTTATGTTGTGGCCTGGATCAAGCCGCTGAGTTGTACAGGCAGGCAATAGACATCGGATGGAGGCTCGAGGGGTATTTGACAGGAGTTGGATCATCGGGAACTTGCTGATGAGGGGCTTCGAGATACTTTAAAGATTACGGAGGATTCGGTTCATCGAGACAAAGCGACGAATGGTGATGAGCCAAAGATTGAGGGTCAGTATGTCGGTCCCTTGTAGGGGTTGTTTTACGGATTCAATTTTTGCGATGGGTAGTTTGCCAAAGCTTCATGGAGCAACATTGGTTTCAACATTTCGAGGCCAGGGAGGAGATCAAGGTTTGCAGCAAACTCAATATGAGGCGGGAGCATCACCATTCACACAGTTTCGGAAAATCTGTGGGTCATTGACGACATGCACAGTGCGTGATATTTTGTTCGTGGATGCATGTGTAAGGGGCAGCTTCAAGTTTAGACACGAAGATGGACAGATTTAGGAGTTCGAATCTCAGAAGAATCGCACCGTCCGCTTGGTTGGGCCCACAGATTAAAAATAAGAAATGAAGAAGAAGAAGAAGAAAAAGAAGAAGAAGAAGAAGAAGAAGAAATGAAGAAGAAGAAGAAGAAATAAAAAAGAATGGGAGAAGGGGTTCGGCTATGTGAAAAAGGGAAGAGGGAGGAGAGAGAGGGGGGTTTACTAGGTTTCTAGGGATAAAGGAGGGCACATTGGGAAAGGGGGTGAGGATGAGTGATTATATAGGAGGTTGTGTGGTGGGGATGATGTTGAAATTTGAATGAAGGGCCATGATTTAACAAGAAGAAAGTGTACAAACAAAAGGGGAGAGAGAGTTGATTGGACCGGTCAAAGAGAGGGAGAGGGGTTTCTTCATTGGCCTTGACCAATAGGATGGTGACACCTAGTACCATATTTTCAAATAAGCCCCTTAACTTTTGGGTATTTGCACATGAATAAAAAGTAATGGGAATTTGGTGTGGAAAGTGGTGTTTGGTGTTATGTAGGGTGAGAGGGTGTTGTGTGTTTTGCATGGGCTTCATGAAAGGGGTATTGGATTAAATTGGGGTTAAGTTGGGATTAGTCAAAGTTGGTATCCCCAATTTAATTAAATAAAGTATCATGTGCTATTAAATTAAATGGGGGCACATGGGGTCTCAATTAGGAGTGACACAAAGGTCATGAACGGTGTAGGCTTGGTGTCAGTCTTGGGCCCTTTAATTGGTTCGGCTAAACGGGTTGAGTTTGTATCCCAAAATTGATGGCAACGACAAAGGTACGCGACATTGGATTAAAGAATTAATTTCGGGACGAAAAAGTTGTACAATTAAATTAGAGCACAAGAGAGTGTGTTTGTGAGTGACGGAAAAGTCCAGCGCCTAGGTTGGCTTGTCGAGTCAAGAGTGCAACAATTTGTTGTAAATTAAGGGCTATTGTTGGGCTCCAAATATTGAAACAACGGTAGCGTGCACCAAGGGTTTAAATAAAAAATCAGACAACTGCAACATAATTTCTAGACCTCAAATACCCTGATGCTACAACAATATTTCTAACCCTAACTAGTCTACCTAAAATAATAATAATTGAGGGGATTTACAAAATCAATGTAGAACTCAATGTCTCTAACTGATGGTACACATAGTAACTCATCAAGAAATACGTTAGGAAACTCACAAACTATCTTAGAAAATTGTACCTCCTCAGCCTCTGCCATCATCAATGTAACCTTCGGTGGCTCTACTGCACCTCTCAAGAATGAGAATTCATCCCCATCAGGTACACGAAAGATAACCTTGCCACTATGGCAATCTTTCGTCGCGTGTCTCGCACTCAACCAATCCATACCAATGACGATATCGTAATCGCCCATAGAAAACTCTATCAGCCTCACAAGAAACTCTCTCCCACACACTATAACTTTACATGAGGGATATACTCTATTTACTCCCATGAGACTATTACTAGTAAGTATATTCAATCCTACAAGTAAGGACTCGGACTCCAATCCAACTCGTATCGCAAAACGTGTAGATATAAATGATTGCGATGCACCAGAATCAAATAAAACTGAAGCTGAGTGAAAGTGGATGAGAATGGTACCTGCTACCACCTCTCCTGCTGCCAAAGCCTCCTCCATCGATAGCAAGAAAGCTCGACCCTGCCCTATGGGTGCTGGTCCCTTCTTATGATGACCTCTAGGTCTCGCCTGTGCATGGGCCTCCGTATACTGCTGCGGCCTCTGCTGGAATGCCTGAGCCTGTGGAGGCAAAGGCCTCTAAACCTGTTGATGCTGCACTAGTACTGGGACTATGTACTGCGGCACTACTGGCCGAACTACTGACTGGGCTGATAATGATCCAGTCTGGTTCCTCCTATGATATGCTCTGACCATATGGTCTGATGCCCCACATACCAAGCACAATACATGTGCCATATGTTACTCTGATATTATATGCCCAGGTTTCCCGCAATGGAAACAACTACGAGAAGAAGAAGATGACTGCCTCTACTGAGGGCGTGTTTGGGAAGACTGCTGAGATGATGTTGTCCTCCTAGAGGATCCAATCGTCAGGGCTCTAATTGCTGGAGCTAGTGCTGATGACTGGGATACTGATCCTCCTGAAACGTTGGGCCTCTTTTGACTCCCAACTCGATCTGTAATCCTCTGCGATGTGTACACATACCTCATAGCTTTCCGCATCACCGTATCAAAAGTATGAAACTCATGATGCTCTACCGCTAAGATAATCTCTAAATAGAGTCCCTGCTAGAACCTCCTCACCCTCTCCAACTCGGTCGCTACTAAAGTTGGAGCAAACCGACTAAGTCTCGCAAACTCTGCCATGTAACCGTCTACGGTCCTACCCTCCTACCTGAGGTTGTTAAACCTCTGCTGAAGCTCATAACGCACTACCGCATCAAAGTACCTCGCCTGAAATCTCAAAGTAAAACTGCCCATGGAATCGGTGCTATGGGAGAATCCTCATGTGGTGTCCACCAGTCATGGGCCAAATCCAACAACTGATGCCTCACTACTGCTACACGCTCTCTAGCCGGAGTCACTGCTATCTCCAAGATGGACTCAATATTCTGCAGCTAAGCATCGGACAAAATTGCATCTTCTATACCATAAAAGTATGGAGGACTGAGACGCCTGAAGTTGGTCGCAGAATTATGGATCTGAGAACCACCTCGCTCCAACGCTGTCTGGACCGACTGAGTGAGTACATCACTCTGGTGCTGCTGGGTCATCATGAAACCTCAAAAGACATCCATCAGGGCTCGGGCAACACCCTCTTGTTGTTCGGGCTGAACTGGTTGCACAGGTGCTGCCTGCTGGTCCGATATTGCCGGTCGATCTGCCTCAGGATCTACTCTAGACTCTGCCTCTGAATGCTGAGGCCGATCTCCAGGAATATGCTGGGCTCCCGAATGCTGGCCCTCCTCGAGATGCACTCGATCCATCTGGCCGATAGTAAGAGGAACAGTGCCCCTGAAAGTTAAGGACACAAGAGTCAATCGAAGAACAGGATAGATCAACAATTAAGCAGATATCAGATTCAAGAATCAAGGATAGAGAAAATAACTAGGGATCAAGGGAAACAGTTTAGGATTGAGACATCTAGCAACAACAATAACCTCCACATATCTGTAAAAATTAGATCAAATTTGCACAAACAAACATAATCCGCTCAGACAGAACTGCATGTGCCACCACTAAAACTATGTCACTTCTAAGAACCAGAATACTGGAAAGCGGGACTGACAAGGCCAGCTACGTATACTTAGAGCACTCCAGTACTCTGTATATATGGTGAAGTTGTAAGACATGAGGGGTCACTACTACAAACCAACAGTCAAGCCTAGGTCCAACAACCCTAGTGTCTCAATCACAAGAACAACAGGAATAATAACAAGATATAAGATAAGCTAAAATATTATAGTAAAGCGTCCCAAACTATAATATACAGATGATCATGATGCTAGTGAACACAAAATAAATAAACTAGCCAGAATCTGAGTCATACATGATCAACCCTAGGATATGCCAATCATGCTAATACCCGTAGGCTAACTGATTAAACCAAAACATGAGCTAAACATGTGCTGTGTGGCTAAACACCCATAAAATAGAATGTACATTGGGATGGGGAAGTAAAAAAATTTACTCAAGTGGTCTGGTGCTCATGGTGGCCACCATCCTCAGGAAAGTACGAAAGATCCTTCGGTATTGCTACTGGATCTGGCCATACAAAACTAGTGGGGTCAGACCCCCAAATAGCAAGTACTACAAATAAAGTCAATCTAGGAACTTAAACCAACAACACAAGCAATACAAATACTGAAAAGTAAAGACTGAATGTAAAAGATCTCAGGATAATAAAGGAAATATTATAACCTGTTGTGAGACATATCCTGAACTGATAATCAATAGAGTAACAAGTACAAAAAATAAAAGTGTGATCATGTAAAGCCTAGACTAACCATCAACCATGAATCATGACAAATCATAGAAGTACGGCTTGAAACTTTTAACTAACTAGGGTTATCACAATCATAATTACTAACAACTATAATGTAACAAGATGTTAGAGTTCCTTCTGATCGCATGCTCCTGCAGTCCGTCCGGGATATCCATACGCGCAAACCAGCACCGGATACTCCTCAAGATACTGCACAATATAAACTATGAGATACGTCTCAAGATAACTGTATGAATAACCGGGACTGCATACAATCTAGAAAAATCCTAGCCATATACTAAGTGAATCTCTAGTTATAATCCCTAGCAGTTTCTTCTATGAATCCGGGTATGGCATTCCCCAGAATCCATCATAGACATGATACAACAAAACAAGTTCTAATAATAATATAAACATGTTTAATATACATTGCACATACAGACTCATGTATGCCACTACAACAACCAAGCCACGCGTAATCAAGTGAAGCCAGGTAAAGCTATGTGAAGCCATGTCAATCCAGGTGAAGCCAGGTAAAATCATGTGAACCTGGTAAAGCCATATACAACCATGTGAAGCCATGTCCAACTAGATAAAACCAAGTGAAACAAATCAAGCCATGTAAAGTCATGCCAAGTTAAGTCCATTCAATCATGTCATCACGTGTAGCCGGACAAAGCCGAGTAAAATCGAGTAAAGCCAACTCAAGTCAAATCATCTGAAGCCATGTAAGTTTATGTCCAAATCAGGTCAAGTCATCACGTGTCCAAACAAAAGCCAAAAGTTTCAACATGAAATCACGAAAAAACAAGAATTCCTAAAGAAAGCGCATGATCGGTATACCGTCGGTATACCGGTCCAGAGATAGAAAAATATAGCAAGTCCTGGATTCCAACAAATCGGTATACCGTCGGTACACTGTAGTATACTGTCGGTATGCCATTCCAAGTAGACAAAAAGTTACTGGAAAATAAAGTTCCACAAATGGGTATACCGTCGGCACAACCCAATACGTCGTCGGTATGTCGGCCACGATAAATATTCTGAAGTCGTTCAACCAATGTCGGCAGGATCGGTATACCGTCAGTATACTATAGTACACCGTCAGTATGCCGATAGAGTTCACAGAAAAATATCTAGAAATCAAGTCAGCCGAAATCGGTATACCGTCGGTGCACTGTAGTATACCGTCGGTATGTCGGTTTCCAATTAGAAACATGGTTAAGTCAAATCTGATTTCTGGGACCCAAATCAAATCCCAAAAATTACCATCACCAAGTCTAACAAGAAGTCAAGTCTAGGGTAAGTATCATATCACAATATGGACTAATTCTTACGGTCACAACTCCGGTACCGTTTTCGTTACCGAGTTATCAAAAAGGGACGGAACAAGATTCTACCCGAAATTAAAATCGAGACGGTCACTAGGCTAGAAATTACGATATAAACAACTATAGAAAAGCAAGTCTAAGCTAAAAATCAATAACCAAAGCTCCAGGATAGTAAAATAACATAAAGTAAAAGAAGTTCACGAAATCGACAAGGTATACTTGCCTAATGCGAGCTCCCATCTTATTTCTTCTAGTCCACCACCACGAAGGGGTTCAGAAACCACACTCTAGGTCTTAAGACCACGCTTCCATGCTCCAGATAGAAATGAAGAAGAGAGAAAGAGAAAGAGAAAGAGAAAGAGAAAGAGAAAGAGAAAGAAAGAAATGAAATATCTCGAGTACTATTTATAGAGAAATATCTCGAAAATATCTCGAAAGTGAAACAAATATCTGTCGGGCAGTATATCGTCGGTATACTGTAGTATACTGTTGGTATACCGGTCATGTAGTAAAGTTTCAATTTTAAAAATTTATGTGCTTTCTCGAGATCCAATAAAATGCAATAACTAGCACAATATGTATCCACATAAAACACGAATATGATGAGACGAGTCTCACATTGAGGGTGATTGCAAGGTCCTGTTGGACGCCATAAACAACATTGGCAATGATATACTCTGGCAAGCGTGTTACGCTATTGAAGAAGGATGAGCAGCTCCCAAATGGAACACCGAAATATCATTCAAATTTGCTTCGAGAAAAGCCAACATGGTGGCGCACGCGTTAGGTTCCTTCTCTTTTGAGCTAGATCATTCAAATTCAATGTATTCATTTGATATTTAACCTGCTTTTATTCAGTCTCATATAGGAAATGATATGAACACTCTCATCTCTTCCCTACCTTAATCAAAGGATTCCTGTTTGCAAAAAAAAAAAATGCTACATACAAATGAACATAGCATCTGGCGAGCTTGAACATAGTAATAAGCCCAATGTCTTTAATGAGCGGAGCTTGAACGTAGGATATGCTTGACTCCAAAGCTCGCTAACAAACTGGACTTAAGAAGCTGGACGAGTGCTAAGCTATGCATATACGTGCCTGCAGTTAACTCGATTAAGGACTTTGATTCACTGGCCTAGCTTGACTCAAATTTTTACATTTAATAGTTCTTAAAGAGAGATCAGCTCAGTCCATGGGCTGTAATTGCTAATGCTTGTTTCAATATATACAAAACAAAAGCTCATTCCAAGGCACAATGGGTTTGACCTCTATGTTGTAAAATAAAGATCATCTCGACTTAAACTACAAGTTGAAAAGATTGTGAGATGCTCTCATATCATGAGCCTAGTCAAGTATGATTATCAAAGTAGTTTCTAAGCTCAAGTTAATAGAGCTCGATCAGGACTGTCTCAAGTCATTTAGAGGTCCTAGACAAAAGTTCAAATATAGAATCTTTTTTAAAAATATATCTATATACTAGTATTTCATATTCTTGAAAATATACCAATATACAAGTATCGTCCTTGCATGCGCTTGCAGCTGTATGAGAGAGAGAGAGAGAGAGAGAGAGAGAGAATGGCTTCTACTCTTTTCTTTTCTTTATATAAAAAATGGAAGATGAAGCTCTTTATATAAAAAATGGAAGATGAAGAGGCGAGAACGGTACGATAATTTCTATAAGAGAGGAGAGAAAGAAGCGATAACTGATCTTAATTGATTGTCATGTTTTACCAAGCCAGCTGTATCATTTTTCATAATTTTTTTTTCCAGCGAGATATAGCTTGTCCGAACCTTTCAAAGAAAAAAAAAGGGTAAAATTTAATGATTACATATATGCCTATATACTATTATACTATATTTTTTGGACCCCAAAAAAAGTGGGGCCCTAGACAGCTGCTTCCTTTGCCTAAAGGAAGATCCGGCCGTGCGCTCGATCTTGTCTCTATAGTTTCTGACTCGAGCTTTGAACTCGGTTCAATAATTTCAAGCCACAACAGATAACTTCACGTGGGCATGATTACGAGGAGCTTAAACATTCCAAGCACGACACAGCCGACCCTACCAACTTGTTACAATTTTGGTATTTATCTCCGAAATTTTTTGGGTGATGCCATCTTCCATTATGTGACATCTGACATCTCAGCTAACATGACTGTTTTTAACCCAAAAATTTAACGACCCCAAATTTTTAAGTTTATATTAATTTTAATTTTAATTTTAATTTTAATTTTAATTTTAATTTTAAAATTTGTTATGACATCTATCAGGTTAGCTGTCACATAAAAAGAGATAACATCATTCAAAAAAATTGAGTGACAAATAGCATTTTTGAACTCGTTAATGTTGATCCATGCAAATGCAACACCACCCCAACCATCACTCGATCCAACACCTCCAACAAGAATTACGCTACTCTCAACTGTTGCAGGGACTAAAGAGAGCGTGGAACTTATAGAGCATTAAGATGATGGAGATTGGGGAAGAATGAAGTAAAGGGAGGACAAAAAAAAGAAGAAGGTGCCGGATTCGAACAATAACATCATTTCTTACATAATTATGATCATGAATGGTCTCCTTCAATAGTCTGTCCCTCTTTATAGTTTGGATTCGGAGCTGGCTTATCAATGGCGGATACTTTCTACAGAATGTGAGCTCGGTAGGGCCTCGACACGTACTTTGTCGTTTCTTAGCACTTCCGTGCATGTTTGAAATTCTCTATTCTTTTCTAGAATTGGCGCAAAAGGGGAACAATGAACGACTTTGTAATACATGCCAAGTTTTGATTCTTTCAAAAAACAGAAAAGAAAAGAAAAGGAAAAGAAAAGAGCATGAGTCATTGAGTTGAAGGCTCTATATATTTTTGCCCTTTCCCTGTAACCAGAAGTTGCCCATGTGTATTTTTTTTTTTGAAGTAAATTTATTTTTAAGATGATGACCATTTATTATAATTAAAATTGCATGTATAATTATTAGTGATTACTTATTATGTTATACAGTAGAGAGATGTGTCATTTACATGTTTTGTTTTTAATTAATTTAAACATATTTTGATATATTATAATATTAAAAAAATTATTTTTGAAACATAAAATTTTAACGATAAAACCAAGAAAATTTTGTATTATATATAAGATAACAAAAGCAAAATGCTGAATATTGTGGGTAGTTGTATAAGTAGGTCCCCTGTGAAGCATTGGGAGGATGAATTAGAAGATGCATTGGAAGGTGGAATGTGCAATATGCATAGGGGACAGGAATAAGTGGGGGGGGGGGGGGGGGGGTTGGGGAATGGTTATTAAATTGAAGAGGGACAACTGTGAGCCGCTATTCATTTATTCCATTCAAACTGGAGGGACCAAGCATAAACATCTTTTCCTCCTATATAATGGCCAGTAGCTCTTCATCTAACATGTATCAACCAGACAACGAACAGACATGGAAGGGAGATGAAGGAAAGCCAAATTGATGAACATATGGTAATGGTGGCGGTAAGTGTGATAAATTAATTAGGAAGGGATGAGCGAGTGAGCTTAATGGAGGTTGACAGAAGAGAGTGAGCACACATGGTTACTTTCTTGCATGGATGCATATGCTCGAAGCTATGCGTGCTCACTTCTCTCTCTGTCACCAACCACCAAGCACTCCACGTCCATTTCCATGGCGTGCAGAGCTTTTTTGGTGCATCTGCTCCTCTCTTCGATCCTTCTCCATTTAGAAACTTTAGGAATAGCACCCATTTTCATCTGTTTTCTGTTTCTCTCACTTGGACTATAACTTTCTTTTCATTATTTATTTGTACGGAGCTTTGGGCATAGTACAGTATGTTTGTCCGTTTTTGTTTTTTAGTTTTCTGTTAAATGTACGAAATATTATATAACAAACAATCATCAGAATAGTACAGTAGTTAAGTACAAGAGAAATTCAATTATTTGTACGGAGCTTTTTGGTCCTTGTTTTTTTAGTTTCTTTTAGATAACAAGAGAAATTCAACTATTTGTTTACAGGAGATCCTTGTTCTTTTCATTATTTATTTCATGCCACAACAGTTGATTTGGTTCTTTAGCTCAAAGTGATTTTAACGAGGATTTTGATAGTACAGCAGTTAAGTACAAACACATCATCAGAATGTTCTGCAACTAACATTATGTAGGATTTTTATAAGATGAAGAATTAAGAAGCTGGGAAGACATGGAATGTGGTTTGATCTTTATATTTAAGTACAGGAAGAGTTCTATTCTGCGGTTGTAGAATATTTTCTTTAGTTTGCGTAATCATTTTTCATGCATCGTCTTTTTAATTTGTGAAAGCATTTTTCTTGTTTTATGTCATATATGTACTTTCTCTAAATATCCAGAATGTTTTTATGTTGTATTGTTTAATTAGGATTGGGAACCTGGAAGCTGAAGATGTGGGTGTCCTTTTTCTTGTATGAGACCTCCACCGCTTGATATATTAAAATCACACTCTTGTACGCTTATAAATTGCATGTCAACAACTATGGACTAGCTAAAGAAGAAATTGACAATTCAATTTACACTTCAACCACAGCCATTTCACTAGAACATACGCAGCTTCTTTGTTATTATCCTGTACTTTTATGTTTTTTGGAACAGAATATTCTGAACTTATTTTCTTTTAGCAACTAAATACCTTGTAACTATTAGGATGTTAGTAAATGTTAAATATGGCTATAAAATGATAAAATTCTCCCTTAACAAATTGACAAAATAATTAATTTGTCACTTAAAGCTCGAAAGTTTTAGTTGGCCTTATGTAGCTTGAAACAAATCAACAAATATTGTTTAATTATTGGATATTGTAAAAGAGCAATACAACTATAAATATATATAGATGGAAAATGGATTCATATCTGTATAGAGGTAGGAGAAAAAATATGTATCCTTAGAGGTGAAGAAATCATAAATCTAATTAGTATCTAATCCTAAATCTAATCTAATTAATCTTAACACCCTCCTTCAAACTCATGGTGGGTCAAACAACATGAGTTTGCACAATAAAAACTGAAATCGCGGTGTAGGGTGTGACTTTTGTAAAAATATATATATATATATATGTCAGTTGATCAATTGAAGTCACATTGTGCCTTTCAAAAACTGAAATATGTGTTGTTAACGAGTTGACTTGCGTGCGGTGGGGGCTGAAGGTGAAAGTTGTAGGGCAGTGAGGGAACGTAGGATCCTTCTGTGTGTATTGTAGGATATTGTGTGTACGTTGGACGATGGCCTGCATTGGCAACTGAAAGTCTGTTCTTGAATTTTGCATGGCGTATCCCATGTAGGGCTAAAGATGCGCTAGCGGGCCAACCGTAGATGATCAAGTTGTTCCGTACATCTAATTGTAGTAATGTGATGTCATTTGAGGATTATAAATGCCTTGTTGATATGCATAATCACTTGGGTAGACCATGTACCCAAATGGGGTATGATACATGACTGGAGAGGGAGGAGGGGGCATCTGAGCCGACACTTGGCTATGTTGTGGGCTCGTTGCTTGTGTTGGGCCTTGTTGATTGCTTCCAACTTTATTTCGGCCAGTTGAAACAGAAAAGGCACATGTAGAGAAGCCAGTTGAAACAGAAAAGGCACATGTAGAGAAGCCAGTTAAAGCAGGTTGGCGTTGGAGGTAGAGCTCTAACTGAGTAAGACGATGCTGAATATCTGTCGATGTCTGAGTACTATCAACAATGTGAGCCTGAGGTACTGGAGAACGAGATAAGGAGAAACCCTTTGTCTTTCTCTGCTCGAGGAATTAAGTTTTTAAATGTGGGTGTAGCAAAAAACAAGCATTCATTGAGTGTCCAGACTTTTAGCAGTGAGTGTAGATCTTACCAGATAGCTGACCAGCATAATAGGTGGCAGTGAATGACCAAACTTTTTGCAATAGATACATGAAGGACGAAGATAAGTGGGAGCAACGACAAAACAGTCTCAGAACCTGAAGTCGGTGTAAAGGTATCAGTAGAAAGAGAACGCAGACAAGTCTCCTCATATGTAATCTCAGAGATAGCAGTATCTAGGATGGTATTATTTTGAATGATCCGGCCATTTGCGGACTGAAATTTGGGATGCAGGACAATGAAAAATTGAAAAAGTTGTCGACGTTCTCGACACGTACGCGCGTTTACAAAATCGGTACCAGTATCCTCCAATTTAAGTAGCTCTTGCTAGTAATCCCGTATCAGTGTGACAAACTCCTGAATAGTGTGATCCCCCTGTCTAGCGACCGATGCCTAGGTGATCGACTGATACTCTCGAGCACAACTCGACTGAAAAAACTGAGTAGTCAAATGGTCCCATAATAAAGCAACGGATGAGATATCTTCAAGATCTGGACGAAGTTATCGATCAATAGAAGAGATGATGAAAACAATAATTTGCTCATCGTAGTCATTCCAAGTGTCCTGAGCGACACGAATAGTATTTTGAGTCTCAGCTTTATCATCGGCGGCAGGATCAGAAGGCCTCGAAATAAAACTTTTAAGATGACTGAGAAGATGAGGACTACGTAGAGTGGTGTGGACTGAGCAACCCACTCAGCCCAATCATAAGAAGAGGTCAACGAAAAAATAGTGGAAGTCGGAAGAAAATCTCGAAACTGCTCAGATGAAGGTATTTTTTTCTAACAAAAAACAAAGAACTTCCTTTGCTATTCTCTGGCAACGTTCTTTGAATAACGAGAACTATAGAGGATCAATTACCGAACCTGTTAAAATAACAACACCACTTGATAGCAAAGCTGAAGACCGAAGAAGAGACGATGACCACGTGTTGACGATGGCAGGCTCATGAAACATAGCCCTGATACCATGAAACAAATCAACAAATATTGATTTTATTATTGGATATTGTAAAAGAGCAATTCAACTATAAATATATATAGATGGAAAACGGATTCATATCCGTATAGAAGTAGGAGAAGAAATATGTATTCTTAGAGGAGAAGAAATCATAAATTTAATTAGTATCTAATCCTAAATCTACTCTAATTAATCTTAACATAGCTAAAGAAGAGTTCGACCCAATACTTTATTTCTGTCTTAGTTGATCCTGATTCGACATTAGAAGTATATTGATTGTTCCCCAATAATCGAATTTTTTTCTATAAATACTGCAAATTTGATTCCATTAATAAATCCATTTTTTCCTATGAGTTCCACTATCGATAAGATTTCTAGTTCTTACTAGTTTTATGGAATTTGGACTAAGAAGAGTAGGATTTTATGAAATATGGAGTAGACGATTGGATGGCAATAGATCAAGAGGTGAGATGAAATATGGACTAGAAGGGTAATCAAGAGGTGAGATGAATTTTTTTTAGTTTAGAGGATAAAAGAAGATAAAGTAAGTTTTTTAGTTTGCTTCATGTAGAGTTTTATGGAATATGGACTAGAAGTATAGGGTTTTATGAAATATGAACTAGATTTGATGGCTATAGGGTTTATAGTGGATAAAGGGCCATAGAAGGATTTATATAATGGTGGTAGTGGTAGTGGTAGTGGTAGTAGTAACTGCCTTGATAAGCTACGCTTGATAGTTTGATTTAGCCTCTCCTTGTGTATATTTATGGGCATGTCTAGGTACTCGAAGGAATTGAAGTTTCTAAGTACACTTTCTACAAGCTTCTTATATGCTTATTTTGTTTCTGTACAAAATTCTTATAGAAAAATCTGGATAAAAAGAGAATTCACACATACAACATTTTTCAACTTTCTATATTTGGCGTTGCTCCTCTTCAATCATCTTAATGAAGTATTTGTCGATTTTGCTATATATATTTAGGCCCTGGGTGTTTTTCTATGTGTATGTAGAGACTGAATATATAGGTGGACAACTTCCCAAGTATTAATACTCTCTCTGTTTTACTTATTTTCCATCATAGATTTTACATGTTATTCTTGCTTCATAACCTTCAGGCTATAGAAATCTGAAGTTACATGATTTATTTAATGTTACAAGCTATATTATCCATTGCAGTCTTGACTTAGAAGAAGAATGCTCCATTGATGATGATGATATCTGGCGAATATGGTGATCTTGGTTGTGGTAAGTTTTTGGAAGATATCTTCTGTTACTACATCTTAAATATTTGTTCTTCTTGTTTTCGTAGTTGATTCTTCCTTGTCTGTCCTGCTCGAGAAAGTGATATTACAATTTACCTACCTTACGACAATTTTGTCTTGAAATATCCACAAGTAAGATATGTTGGGCGCGACGTTTGTCAACCAACCTGAGATAACCAATTCCAACTAACGAACACCAAGCATAGATAAAGATAAGTATATGGCGGTGACATCACTTAGACAAATCTCAATCTATATAACTTAGATGAAATTACAATATTGACAAAAACCAATATTAAACCCTGTTTTCTAATAGGCTTAACACCCTCACCACACTCAAGAAGGATTACAATGAAATAACTCACCAACCCGTAGTAATTTTTCTAACCGAAGTTGATGACTCATCGATTAGATCACTTATTCCTTCTGTCTTGGATGACGAAGAACCCTAGGAGCAAAGCACAGACTTTTCTTAGATTTTATGTGGACGAGCATCCCGAATCTCCAACTTGTGCTATTTTTTGTGCCTTCACCCTTACCCATATAAATATGATGAGAAACCATATTTTAGGTCATAATAGGATTTTCTAAATAGAAAACCCTAAAATAAGAATATTGTTACACATAAAATAGCCAAACATCAATTATGGACGTCCAAATATGGTCAAATTAAATATTTGATACAAATTTAAAATCTAATCAAAATTAATGTAGATTTTTATATCACATCAAATCAAATCTTTTAACCATATTTGGGCTCCAAAATTTACCAAATCCAGACTGGACTCAACAATCTCCCTCTCCAATTTGATGAGAGGGTGTTGACCCCATGGCTCCTCAACTGGATTCCATGTCCGTCGCCCCACGATAGAGTTCCTGCTCCCACATGCCACCGATCTCCGATCCCCCGAGCAGCTTTGCATCTTTCTTTGCCTCCAGCTCCTCGACCGTCACGTCGACACTAGCTGCCACGCGTAGCACCTCCTGCATCAATGGGATCTTGCCAACATCAATGGCATGACCAAAACCGAAATCCCGGACGATCAACCTTACCATGAGTCTTGGCTGCCTGTCTCCGACTTTGGTCTTCTACTGGAACGTGTTATCGTTTTGACGAGCTTATTCACCCTTTGCTGGCCCAACCAAGCAGACAGTGCGGTTCTCCCGAGATTCGAACTCCTGAACCTATCCACTTTGGTGTCCGACTATAAAGCTCTCTTGTACACATGAATCATCGAGCAGAACATATGTCAGACCCCATTCCCGGCGTACATTTTTGTACGTATTCCCTTTCTCGCGTTTGGCTATCTTAGCGTATTTCTGTGGATTTTCTCTTACTATTGGCGCACTCTTAGTGCATTTGGTCCTGGCACACTCGTGTGCATCCTGTGTTTCTCGTATGCATTGCAGAGGGATTGTGATTGTGTGGCTTGGATCGGTTAGGTAGGATCCAATGGTTCACAATCCAACCATATTATATATATATATATATATATATATATATATATATATATATATATATATATATATATATATATATATATATATATATATATATATATATATATATATATATATATATATATGCTTTCCTTGCTTTCCTTCTCTCTTCCATTATTGTGTTCTTGTTCTCTTTTCATCTTTCTTCACAGGCAAGTACATCTTGCTTGGAGTGAAGAAAGATTGATTTGCATGATTTTTGTTTCTTGTTATTATTTGCATTTCTTTAGCTTATATTGTTGTGACTGAGTTCCTCTTGATCCTTAGTGCTTGTTGTTTTAGATTTTCCTGGCTAGAATCTTATAGATCTGAGTTCTTGATTAATAGTTTTTTTTAATATTTTGAGGGAATGATCTCCCAAAATCTAGTTGTCACGACCCGCACCCGGTATAGGGCACGAGAGCGTGGGTACGTCCAGCCTACGCCGCAGCATCGGCGGTAGAACGTTGTCTAGGTCACAGTAATACTATATAGCTAAACACCTATCAATGATATCCATCTCCATAAGGAGGTCAATATACATCTCACAATAATCTCACAAGGTAACTCAATCACAACAACTATAAGGCACGATAAAAGATAAAAGGAAATAACATAGTTAAACACCATGTCTCAAACATAAAGATAACTCACAGTCTAGCTATCCAACACAAGTCTCCAATTAAACTTAACATAAGTCTAAACATAAACTGAATAACCTCCATAAGTCTCAAGCATAAATAAATACTATTTAGATAGCTGTAGGCAATGCCTCATCTAGATGCATGGTCTCCTCTAGGATCTCTGGTGCATAGTCTGCATCTATACCTGGTCCGTAGTGCGTAGTACAAAAATCCTCAAGATTCTCTGAAAAAAATATCCAGTCAGGATTGGAACAAAAATACACCTCTAACAGCAGTTTCACATATATTGACAAAAACTATAACACAGTGTAAAGAAATACAAGACAGATAGGAAATACTGGCAATAAAAAATACTGGAATAAAATAAATGCTGGAATAAAGTACTGGAACATCATCATCAATATGCATCTGACAAGGAATAGAACTACAAGTGTACGCAAGTACAAAGAAGTAGTATGTAAGTGTATATAAGAACAACAACTAGAACATGTAGAGATGCTAGATCAATGTACTAGAGATGCATGTCAAAGATATCTAACTAAGTGTGTTAAACATCAGTATATCATGTGATCGACTTGGGACTATATGACTCATTAGATTGATTAGCGGTCATCCCCAACAGGTCAGGCTAACCAGATGTAACAGCGATGAGGCATGTAAGGGTAAGGCTGCATCGACGTGAATGTGGGTGAGCTAATGCTGCATGTAAATTGGGTATGATCACATAAACTACTAATACTTCCCCGTTTTCCCCAGCTAGCATGATGGATTCCAATCACGACTCCTCGTGACAGGTCTCAATGATGCCAACTCGTGTAAAGAACAGTATCAGAGTCATGTACGCTATACAACAAGAATTATAGAGATAATCAACATAATGGAAACTGTCAGAAAATGTACTCGCCTGTGGTCCTTAGCTGGCAATACCAATATCCGGGTTCCAAGGTACCGTCTGAGTGATCCAACAGTCCTATAGATATAGCATATAATACAATACTTCATCAGACAATACTCTAGCTCACAATCAACATAATGATCAAGGACTATACTAGGGGTCACGTCTGTAGTTGCTGTGCATAACAGACAGTCAATGGTACGGTCTTGCCAGTACGTCAGTGTACATATGGCAGTCTGCTAACATACTACATGGTCACAGGTCAATGTAATTACGGGGTATCCGTGGTTACATTCAAGTCATCTATAATATGATCTAATCATACATAAATGTCTATTAGTTACAAAATAATAGACATGTGTATATATATACTTTAAATGGAATTAATACTATATATATATATATTAAACATATACTAGGGAGATGTATACAATACGTATATATATGTATTTATACTAATTGAGAGATACCATATACATATGCCAAAAATACATTTAACCCTATACTAATACATGTACTATACATATATACTAATTAGGTTTATATTCATATAGATATATAATATGTACATACAACACACTAATCTACCATCATACGATACGTGTATACTATCATAGCTAATCATACGCATGCATACAAGAAAGAATACGCGTGTGCGCGTACACGTACGCGAGAGGGGACTCAAACCTGGGCGCGGGAATGAGACGTGCGTGTCGCGGCATCGTTGAGTCGGAAGGGCTGCTCCGGTCGGGTACAACGAGGTCAGCGGTGGTCCGGCGTGCAGGCGAGTCGTCCGGAGTGCGCAGGCGAGTCGTCCGGTCTGGCAGAGTCGTCCGGTCTGGGCAGCGTCGTCAGGTCTGTGCAGTCGGGCTCGGTCTGTGCAGTCGGGCTCGGTTCAGCGTGGCGAGTTCGACGCGGCTCTGTGCAGTCGTGCGTGTCGGTTCAGCGCTCAAGCGGGGCAGTCGGGGCTTGGTCGATGGGATCCAGGCGGCTCGGGGTCAGCGGGTCTGACCGGTCTCCGGCATTCAGTCGCGGGGGGGGGGGGGGGTCGACAGTCGAGTAGTGGTCGGCTCTGACCGCTCGGCTCCGGCGTTCACGTCGGGTTTCGGCGGTGAACAGCAGGGTGAAGAGGGGATGTCGGCTGGGAGTATTAGGTTTAGCTTTAAGGGGAAGGAGTAAATAGGATGATATATATATATATATATATATATATATATATACAAGGGTATGGGTTTGACCTAGAATATGTTGACTTTGGTCAATACTAGGAAAAGGCCTTGGCTTATTATGGAGATATTTCAATGGGCTAGGGTTCGAATGGGTTCAATGAAATTACGAAAATTGCACGAAATTAAAATTAAATGCAAGGAGATGTTCTACAATTAAATAGAAGTACAAAGGGCTGGATTTACGTGGGACACGAGCATTAATGAACGGTCTGGCATGTCTAGGACAAGGGTGCGAGTCTGATGGAAGACAAAACTAGCGTAGCGTCTTAGTTATCGAATAACGATAAAGTGCAACAATAAATTAAGGTCACCGTAATTTAAATAAAATTGATTACCATGCAATCATTTACTCATTAATTACGAAAAGACGAAAATACCCCTAATCCAAAAAGTGGGGGTGACACTAGTGTTTTGCAAAGTAGTTGACTCATAGTGATGAGCACTTGATATTGTGTAGTTTTGCTTGGCATTTGTTATTTGGAGTTGCCCAGAGTTCAGTGCTATAAAGCTCAATTAACCCATCAATATGAGTTGCTAGCCATAGAAGATGAGTCCTTACAAAAATATGAATGAGAGCACCCTTAACGTACTAGTACGCACAACTCCTTGGGATCCATTCATAGTGTCCCATTCTCACCAATGCGTTCTTTTGCATAAGTCTTTTTGGTTCCTTACAAAAATACGCCAAGGACTTCCTGCATATTGGCGTACTTTTGAGGGGAAAAGTCTCTGCTGGTGTACTTTTGTGCGTGTTCAACTAGACTTCCCTAACCAAGGAAACATACGCCAACACTCTCCCTTAGCCAACTTATAGTTGGCGTATTTTTCTTATTGGCATATTTTTCTTGACTTTGCTAGCCTGACGTATTTCTTCGAGCTTCTCCAAATTTCCTTAGTCGAGAAGCAGTTGACTTTGCTTTATCGATTTTTGTGTCCTCGACTGTCGTGCCCTCAACTGTCGTGCCAGCCTTGGAATTTATATTTTATCTTTTAGTTCTTGTTTCCTTACTTGCATACTTTCTATAAAGTACGCCACCCTTGCATGCTTGCATACTTTCTGAAAACTATGCCACCCTTGCCTGTTTGCGTACTTCCTGTAAAGTGAGCCACCCTTGCCTGCTTGCATACTTTTTGTAAAGTATGCCAGCCTTGCCTTCTTGCGTACTTTATGTGAAGTACGTCGTGTTCCCCTGCTTGCATACTTTCTGTAAAGTATGCCAAGTTTGTTTGTTGTTATTGTACACCAACCTTGCCCAGCCTAGCCCTCGTACTTTTGTATGCCATGTAACACCCCAGTCCCAAAATACGTATGACTAGGAATACGTAATATGTCAGCTACGCATTCGACCAGACTCTGGTCTGACTCGAATACGTATAAGCTGTATAATAAGGGTAATTAAAAACTGAAATCTCTATGTCTCAATCCACATAAAGAACAAAATATCAATAATGAACTACATGTGCTAAAGTCGGCCGCCAGTAACACATAAGCTCGAATAGACTCGAGAAAGCTCCACAATGGTCTATGCTGCAAAACTGGCAAGGGACCAGGTCCTTAGAGGGACGTAATAAGGTACAAGAAACAACATGCCAAAGTAAAACAGTATAATGCCACATACTCAAGGGCAAACTAATATAACCATCTAAGTGAAATACGAGTGAGAGCATCACTAGTACTCAGGCTGAAACCACTATAAGCTCTGTGTCGGGGAGCCCGTAGCAGTAAGAATATCACGTAATAGGCCAAGCTCTGATATAGAGACTAAAGCACCTCAAAAATAAAGTATATATATACGTAATCAGCATGTAGCCTGTGTGTCTCTCTCCACCCAATATAATCTCACGTCTCATGTCCACGACGTCTCATGTCCATAATACTCAAGATCATGACCTCTAGCTAGTACAATGAGTCATAATGATATCCCTATATATGCAAGTCTCATATCACGAATCCTTAAGCCTATATAGAATTACCATGAATAACTCAAGAAATATTCTGTCACATAAATAATGTCAAGTGTCATATGGTATGACATACTTGGTAAAGCAAGCACGTAAAAATAGGATCGTAGAATCAACTCTCTAAATGACATTACATGACTCCGCGTACGGCGTCGACACCCAAATCTTGTTCGAACGCTAAGCAACGTCTCACGGTCCTAGGTTGAGCAGGGACATCACAAGAATATATAAAATGAATACAAGTCAATAATATAACAAGATTTACTGCAAATTGGCAAGGTACACTTACTTGGAACTCCAAGCTGATAATACAAAGAACCTGATCTCAAATCCACGCTAGTGCGATCCCAAGAGTCTAAATATATAATATCATAAAATCAATCACTATGATACGGTTAACTAAGCATGCACAAGAGTACAACTACTCTATTTCATTAATCATTAGACAAATAGGGTATAAATTAATCAAGAATACAAATTACACAATGACATTAGTTTTTTAGAGTCTAAAATAATTAGGGGTTCTAACAAAGTAGGTTGGCTAAGGTTCACTAGTCAAGGACCAAGAAAGTGTGTAAACACCAAGCCTACTAGTCACATAACATCATCAAGCGTCATAAACATGGTTATAACAAAGGTTCATGTAGGTACTAGGTCTTCTCACACTAGATTTTTATATACAACATATCATCAATGTTAGTATTCACTAAGTGTCAAACTATGTTAACCAACCTAGGGTTAGTTTTGTCTATTAAAATATGCACATGAGCATTAATAATAGGTTAAGTTAGGGTCATCACAAACAATCATATACTGTATTTCTCAACTATATCCATTCATCCAACTATATACAGCTCTTGTTCTACTACAAAATGTCAAGTATACATAGACAAGTCAAATCTGAATTTATAATAAGATCATGGCATATACCTCATTTCTAACTTGTATTTGACATGAAACATATGTGCAAACACTACTACAACTAGTGAACAACCTTAGCATGGCATATTCTATATTCCAACATAGTGTTTATAAACAATAAAACTAGCTATCATAAAATCTAGGCAAAGTGCACTAGTAGTTGTACAATATTTAATCATGTCTCAACCATGCATTTATAGGTGCTAGAAATTGAATTTTTGACCCGAATATTTTACATTAAAAATAGATCACAAGAAGTGTGTTTGAGTGGGATATGATAATCATAAATTAAGGTGGGCTCATCTAGATCATGTATATAAAATTTGTTTGGAGATAATGGCTAATGTTGTGCTCCTAAAAATTAAAGCTAAAAAAAAAAAATTTAAAGGATACTTTTGTTTACTTAATCCTAATTAATAATAAAAATAATAATTCTAAATATTATATTAAATTAAAATAACTAAATCTTTGGGTGAGGGGGTTTACCATCTATCCACCTTAGAAAAAATTTGTCCTCGAAATTCAAAATCAATCTCTCCAACCATAACTCATCATATCTCTAAATATATAAACACATCTTGGTACTTACTCAAACCTATTCTAAAAACCTTAAACTTCCATATACATACAGTTTAATCGTTTAAGGCTGTTGGTCCTTAAAACATATTCTCACCACCATGTACAATCTCATTATTGTTATTATGCTAATCGTCATCTAGAAAAATTCATCACCTATAGGCCTAGGTTACATAAAGATGCTGCAACACAAACTCAGTTTGAATCTTTCAATATCTAGAAGGAAAATGATGTTAGACCTTAACTCTTAAAGGAGTGCATGGGTTAGGCACTAAAATCTTACAAGCACAAAATCTTCAAGGCTACCTATGTAGTATCTAAATCCTTTATTCTAGCTAAGACTATTATTATTTCTTCATTCTTTCCGTGGTACAATGTCATCAACCTATAGTATCCCTAATAAAATCCTTTAACCTAACTTCTTATAATTGCTTTTAGTAGCAATAAGTCATATCTAGTCAGTCAGTCATACATAGTCTAGAAGCTCAACTTAATAATTCCTACAAGAAATACATATAATAAAATATGACACAAGCCCCTATTCAAATACCTAGTACAAATATAAATATATATATATATATATATATATATATATATATATATATATATATATATATATATATATATATATATATATTATATAATAAATATATATTCAATCATTCTAAATACCCTAGATAAAAATATAATAAATACAATAAAAAGAATAAGATTTCTAAAATCCAAAAATTTATCGGCTATGGTAAATTAAAAATAGGTTCTCATCACCTACTACTGAGGATAGGTCCAGCAAGATCATACCCTATTAGGCAAAAATCTAAATCCCTGGCCCTAATAAGTTTATGTGTAAACCTACAATATTCAGCTATCATTCCTATAAGACTTATATCTTCCATTTACACTTCCCTACCATATATAAATCTATAATCTAAGGGTTTTGTGACAATCCTCTACAGAATGACCAACAAGTCAGTATGTGATTCTGAACCTGTATTTAATTTCTTAAAATTCGTATCACTTTGAGACTGATCAACAATTTTTACTTGCTCTAAATTCTCAAAATTTTAAAAGCATTACAATTCATAAATGCTAAAATTATTATTCCTCAAGTCCATACCACAACCCCTTCTCTTTGGATTATCCGACCATAATATCTTTCCCTTATCATTTGTTTTCTACTCACCTTCATATCTTTTTAGTATGTTAATCTTGTTTTCAATTATAAGCTTCATCAATCATGATCCGGTACTTTCTGTTTCGTAGTATAGATCTTCTAGGCAACTACCGAGTGATAAATCTTCAATCCTTCCTAGATCTTTCTCTTAATTTAAAATGCTCAAGATCATGTACTCCTCGTGACTCTGCTTGTTACCATTCTACCTTCTTCACCTTGAACCTGAGATTTTTTCCTTGTTCATTCCATGTATACCCTTCATCCAAACTACATGGTTATCATCTTGTTATAGCTTGTCATCTATTATAGGCAATTTACTATATCTAAATCAAGACTATAACATAAAACTCTCATCCTTCAACCTATTTGTTCTATCACAGATACTAGCTTGTCTACGGGTGGTACTCACTTGTTCAATTAACACTGACAACCCAATTAATCAAATACATCTAATTTAATTTCGAAAGCTATACTTTAGTACTTGAGTTATCTAATTACTCAAATATTAGGTCTAGCAATCTACATATCTATTTAGTCCAGACCTATAGTCATCAATAATTTAAGGGGTCATAATATCTATTTTTGATAGTAAAAGTCACAAGACAACTAGAGATTTAACCACTATGGCCTGTTACGTAAGGTTCCAATTTCTTAAGGTCATCATGAGCTACATTTGATCCCTAGCAACTGGCTATGTATTCCATAAAGTATTCCAAACCATCTTTCTAACTTCTAATACTTCTAAATTACGACTACCTTAAGCAAGGGTAAGGTTTTATTAGTTCTAGGCCTCTGATACTATATTCAATTCTCATGCTAATAATCTATACTAGCTCTAGCATATAGGAATAACCTATCCTACTAAGGGTAACCATCTTCTCAAAAATTTATATCCAGCATGTCTTCTTCGCCTTGATAAGGATCTTCTTCTGAAGGAAACACCACGCACGAACATTCATCTCTCTGAAATAAGGAGAGATGATAAACAATAATAAGGATGTCGAGGGGAATAAAATAGTACAATTAAGAAGTCCAAGGACAATAATTAAATGCTAAAGAATTTCAAATCAGTTGTGGATTGAGATACTAATACTGTTAATACTGATTATAGGCTCGCTCGGTACTGGAAAGTAACCAAAACGATTTAATCAAGACCTGCATGGGCTACCATAAAAATATGTAACGTCCCAGTCCCAAAATACGTAGGACTAGGAATATATAACATGCCAGCAACGCATTCGACCAGACTCTGGTCCGACTCGAATACGTATAAGCTGTATAATTAGGGTAATTAAATACTAAAATCTCTATGTCTCAATCCACATAAAGAACAAAATATCAATAATGAACTACATGTGCTAAAGTCGGCCGCTAGTAACACATAAGCTCGAATAGACTCGAGAATGAAATATGAGTCTATAAAAGTAGGCTACATCAGCAGATGAATAGACAATAAGAATAAATAACCATAACTCTGGTAGAAATGATATAAGTACCTGGCACCAATGCCTGCAATACAAAGCAACACACATCAACAACTCCAGGCAAGCTCCACAATGGTCTATGCTGTAAAACTGGCAAAGGACCAGGTCCTTAGAGGGACATAACAAGGTACAAGAAACAGCATGCCAAAGTAAAACAGTATAATGCCACATACTCAAGGGTAAACTAATATAACCATCTAAGTAAAATGCAAGTGAAAACATCACTAGTACTCTGGCTGAAACCACTACAAGCTCTGTGTCGGGGAGCCCGTAGCAGTAAGAATATAACGTAATGGGCCAAGCTCTGATATAGAGACTAAAGCACCTCAATAATAAAGTATATATATATATATATATATGTAATCAGCATGTAGCCTGTGTGTCTCTCCCCACCCAATGTAACCTCACGTCTCATGTCCACGACGTCTCATGTCCATAATACGCAAGATCATGACCTCTAGCTAGTACAACGAGTCATAAAGATCTCTATATATGCAAGTCTAATATCACGAATCTTGTAAGC
This sequence comes from Iris macrosiphon, assembly GCA_036927795.1. Classification (NCBI taxonomy): domain Eukaryota; kingdom Viridiplantae; phylum Streptophyta; class Magnoliopsida; order Asparagales; family Iridaceae; genus Iris; species Iris macrosiphon. The sequence goes on from JAYESA010000017.1 coordinate 111,881,897, forward strand.
CTATACAGAATCATAATAAATGACTCAAGAAAGATTCTGTCACATAAATAGTGTCAAGTGTCCTATGGTATGACGTACTTGGTAAAGCAAGCACGTAAAAATAGGATCGTAGAATCAACTCTCTAAATGACGTTACACGACTCCGCGTACGGTGTCGACACCCGAATCATGTTCGAACGCTAAACAATATCTCACGGTCCTAGGTTGAGCAGACACATCACAAGAATATATAAAATGAACACAAGTCGATAATATAACAGGATTTACTGTAAATTGGCAAGGTACACTTGCTTGGAACTCCAAGCTGATAATACAAAGAAGCTGCTCTCGAATCCACGCTCGTGCGATCCCAAGAGCCTAAATATGTAATATCATAAAATCAGTCACTATGACACGATTCACTAAGCATGCACAAGAGTACAACTACTCTATTTTATTAATCATTAGACAAATAGGGTATAAATTAATCAAGAATACAAATTACACAATGCCATTAGTTTTTTAGAGTCTAAAATAATTAGGGGTTCTAACAAAGTAGGTTGGCTAAGGTTCACTAGTCAAGGACCAAGAAAGTGTGTAAACACCAAGCCTACTAGTCACATAACATCATCAAGCGTCATAAACATGGTTATAACAAAGGTTCATGTAGGTACTAGGTCTTCTCACACTAGATTTTCATATACAACATATCATCAATGTTGGTATTCACTAAGTGTCAAACTATGTTAACCAACCAAGGGTTAGTTTTGTCTATTAAAACATGCACATGAGCATTAATAATAGGTTAAGTTAGGGTTATCACAAACAATCACATACTGTATTTCTCAACTATATCCATTCATCCAACTATATACAACTCTCATTCTACTACAAAATATCAAGTATACATAGACAAGTCAAATCTGAATTTACAATAAGATCATGGCATATACCTCATTTCTAACTTGTATTTGTCATGAAACATGTGTGCAAACACTACTACAACTAGTGAACAACCTTAGAATGACATCTTCTACATTCTAACATAGTGTTTATAAACAATAAAACTAGCTATCACAAAACCTAGGCAAAGTGCACTACTAGTTGCACAATATTTAATCATGTCTCAACCATGCATTTATTTATATATAACACCCTAAATAAAACTTATATATTCTGAAATTTAGTGACAATTAGAGTAAAAATTATATTTTGCAAGTGGTTTCTTGGGTTTTAGATCATGGCAAAATGAATAAGACAACAAGGGCATAAATAACATTCAAGTCTAGACATGAGAAGTAATAAGTGTTCTTGGTGTAATATCATAAAAATATGAATATAAAGTTGGTGAAATTTAATATGGATATGAAGTACATATAGAAAGGGTTGAGTAGGAGGAGTTGGAGTTCTTACCAAAGTAAAATGGGAAGGTAAAAGAGGGTTGTGCACTGCTTGCACAAATCTGTCCAAATTTGTACACTTCGTCTCGTAGATGCTGTCCGGGACTTCAAAATATTTCTCCAAGTACTTTGGGGATTAGAGAGATTAGGGAATAGGTAGAGTATAAAGATAGGGTGATTGTTGAAGGGGTTTTGGTACTGGAAGTGGTGGCAACAAGGTGTTGAAGTGGTGCTATTGCTGGCGGGTTCAGCAGGGTGTCTTCGTTTTGTAGGAGTGTTTGGGGGAGTTGTAGGATAATTTAGGTGTTCAGTTATAAATGATACTTGTTAATAAGAGATAGGGGAAGGATATATGGGTTATGTGGTAGTGGTTTGGAGGCTATGTAGGTGGTGGAGTGGCCTGAGAAGAGGATACACTGAATTCGGATTCAGCCTGGACACCTCTGATAGAGGGCTATTTTGAAGAACTTAGAATAAATTTTGATGAAAGGTTTGTGAAAAGAAAGTAATAAGGACAGAGAGAGAAATAATCATACAAAATTTGAGGGAAAGATACTTACTGTGGAGGGAGATAGGGCCGGATTGGTGGGGGTGTTGCTGAATTCGGATTTAGCCTGGATAGGGTTGGATAGATAGATGTGTGGATGGAGATAGAGAAGGAATTTGGAGATGGTTTGTGAAGAGAAAATGTGAGAAAGTGTGTTAGGAAGAAGTTTGCTTCAGGTGGTTTGAATGTGGGAGGTGAAGAGAGGGGGGTTATGGCAGCCTAGTTCGGGGGAAAGGATTTGGAGTTACCAATGAGGTAAGGAAATATCACAAGTTATAACCCCTTCCCTTTCACATTCCACCCTAATAATTTAATAAATCCATGGCTGTCCAAAACTGAAATGATGTTTAATAAGGATGGTCAAACCTAACTTAGTCAACCTTGATTAAGTCCAACTACTTATAGTTGGGTCAAGTTCGGGTCGTTGCGGTTTAGTTTGACTAGGTTGGTCCGATTCACTAGAAAATTGGTCATTTGTGACTATTGAGGGTAGATAGCACATAAAGGTTCAATAGAGTGGAACACATGTATCATGTGTGTCTTAAACCTAGTTTAGATCATGATCATGCATTAGGTCGAAAGAATTGGTCCAAATTTGATCTCCAATTTAAATTGTAATGGTCAACAGTTGCACTATAGATGCTAGAAATTGAGTTTTTGACCCAAATATTTTACATTAAAAATAGAGCATAAGTAGATGTGTTTGAGTAGGATATGATAATCATAAATTAAGGTGGGCTCGTCAAGATCATGCATATAAAATTTGTTTGGAGATAATAGCTAATGGTAGGCTCCTAAAGATTAAAGCTACGAAAAAAAATTTGAAGGATACTTTTGTTTACTTAATTCTAATTAATAATAAAAATAATAATTCTAAGTAATATATTAAATTAAAATAACTAAATCTCTGGGTGAGGGGGTTTATACGCCATGCCTGTTTTAGCTTTAGACTATTGTGGCTCGCTTACTTATACGCCAAGCCTGCCTTCCTAGCTTCTAGTGAGCTACCCTTGCCTTCTTACATGATCCGTTAGAGTATGTCGTTGCTTACCTGCTCGCGTGCTACTTTGGGGTACGCCACTGCCTGTTTGTTGGCTGTTGTCCACCGACCCTGTCTTGCCTAGCCCACATATTTTCTGTAAAGTATGACAATGCTTGTTTCTTGGCGGTTGTATGCCACTTGCATGTTTAATGATTTTTTGTTACCTTGGGCATATTATTGAGTGATGTTAAGGACTGTTGCCTTATTGATACTTGCATGAGGTTCTTGGCCATAATGTGTGGTACCCAACAGGACTTGTTATATTGAAAGCCCTGTAGATGTGGCCCTGATTATAATTATTGTTTCCTTAATAATTCATGTGCGCTGGATATGCTAAGTAGTGTAGTTCAACTCGGGGGATGATCTGCAAGCATGGTCCTTGTTTTGTTTAAGTATTATGGGTCTGATCTCGAGGGGTTCTCGCACTACTCTTATTCTCATCTATCGATATAATAATGTGAGAATTTACATGATTTCCTAATTAACTGCTTGATTCATGACCAAGTACCTGATTGAACCTGCAAGTGCCTGACCTGACTATTGTATCCGTACTGATACTCCTGAATGCACAAAGAGTGCTGCCTGACTTGATATGTATATTGTGAGCCGTCGTGCCACACAAATCATGACTTGTGATATATGTTATATTCCTTCCATGCACGGACATAGTAGTTAAACATTGGCATTTTCGTGGTTAGATAGTATTGTTGTTGCATCACACTTGGATGAATTCAGATTTGAACTCTCCAAAGTGATAATATGGAATCATATCAAGAGTGCACTTACTTAAAGTACAAAATATGAGGGGAAGGTTCATGAGACCACGACATGGAATTCCAATCACCTAGGGGTTAATTAGGTAATTAAATTTATAGAGCATTGGGAGGGAACGGTATCCCGAGATCATTGAAACGAATCGACCCCCAGACATTTATCATGGCTTATTGGGCTGACTGTCACGCCCCGATCTCCCGTAGGCTAAATCGACCATTCCCGCTAGGCGAGAATCACCACGCCAGCGCTCCCGCAGAACGATTGCTTGACCCATCCGGGCGTGATGCAGCACGAGCGTGAGCCACGCCCGTGCAAGGCCGTGGTTCGTTGGCTGGCGGTAAGAGTTCTAAGCCACAGAGTCGCACAGATTGTCCGAGTGCAGCGGAGTCATGAACGCATAGGCGATCGGTAACAAGTTCACTGAGTTGACAATATAGCGAAAGCATTGAATAATACAAGTTGAAGTAAAGCAACTCTTTATTGATATAAACAAGTGTTACAGGCGGCGTATAGCCGAGATTACAAGTCGATCAAGCCTCTCTCTCTGAAACAGTAAAAGCATGCCAAGTGGCTACATTTGTGGAATGATTGTGTAGGCGATGATCAGACGATGTTCACAACATTATGTCTTGTATATGTGCTTCAGTTCCGGACGCAGCGCTCCAAGGCTTCAGAGGGAACTCCTGGCCTTAGTACACACGAAGGAGGCATCCGCACCGAATGAGGTTCTCCCGCATCCTGCATACAATCTGGTAGATTATCAGTACATTGAATGCACTGGTGGGGAAGCTACTCGCCCGCTCGACAAATCCAAACACGTAATATAGGTTCCGTGCACCAACTATTAAGCTATCTTTCTAGTTGCCTTAGAATCAGTTTCATGCAAATATTGAATAGCCTAACTTGTGTGGCAGTGCACCGTGCGATATGAGAGAAAATACGGCAAGACTTACCAACTTACCATTTGTCCTTCCCTGTCCAAGGCAAACATTATTAATTCAAGCACGGGCAGGCATAAACATTCAGGGGCATTCATTATGAAAACCAAGGCAATAGCATATGCAATACGAGAGTCGTTGTATCATGATCGTTCAGGTGTCCAGTTGTTCATTGATGCGATGCAATGACTCGCACGCGGATTGCCGCTAAGCGAGGATGACTTATCTGTATAAACATGAGTCGCTGGCATAGCCATAAAGGACGAGTTATAGTCTTGAACAAGGATGAAAAGCAACAAAGATTCAGTAGTGGCTGCAGACCATCCTGTCTAGATGCAGTAGACTAAACGTGAAGTTCTATCCGGAACGGATCAGTTCCAGTGCCCCGGAGACCGTCCGTGGAACCCAATGACCTTGTTTTCAAGTTGTCCGCGACATGCAAGTCTCTAACTTCGGGTCTCTGGTCTGGTACAGGAACAAGTTTGAGGCAGTGTGTATATATATATAAAACAAGTTCGGTATGGAACGAGTTCGAGGTAGGATATATAGATAGAACTTGTTGAGGCAGTATTGTGCACAATAATGTATCGATTTACCAAGCCAGTTGATTCAGTAGTTTGCTCCACGAGCTGTGATTCTGGAATTTATTGATTCATGGTGCAAATTCCCTGGTTTGGGAATTGCCTTAGCCACCCAATGGTCCCAGATACCTTACGGTTCATTTATGCACGAAAGACTATTAGATAGTCTTCCGAGGAGAACCTAATTGAATGCATGACATACAAGGTGTTACACTGTCTTGGCATAGTTTATGCGACAAGCATGAAATAAGGCATAGCGGGTCTAGGCATAGGTAGCATTCGAGGGTCTGGATATAAGCAGTGTTTCAATTTTATGTTCTAGCATAAGCAATACAAGTTGGGATTATTCCCTTAGCTAGGTGTGTTGTATTCTTATTAGCATGCAAGGGGGTGAATCACTTAGCGACTAGCATGTATCATTCCACATTTTATGTGTGCTGGCGAAGCAAAGACAAGTTCACCGTAGCCAACCACCTTAGCGATGATTCGCCAAGCGAGCCTCTGAAAGCCTAAGCCAGAATTTCTGTAGGGACAAGTCTGGATATCCTTTGCCTCAAACGAGTATTCTCGCTTGGGCAAAGCGGGTCGGGACATGCACTTTTGCCGTTTGAATCGGCAGGTCCGCTTGAACGGAATGGGGTGTTACACTGACCCCCAATAAATACTGTATATTATTCTCCCTAGTGGAATCCAGTATCTAACTTTTATTAGTTGATTGACAAGCTTGGCACGGTGGCCCTGCTGGGAATCTGTGCAGTCTGACATATATACCTGTGTTATTATCTTGGTTCGGTTAGCTCATGTTCGACATGGTACGATATGAGGATACCTATATTGTGTTCTGGGATAACCCAGATATCACATATTAAGCCGTAGTATATGCGTGGCCGATTAATAACCTTCTTCTGGTTAGGAAAGTGGAATATTGCGGCACGAAAGTTCAACCTATGTCCTTGTTTGGTTGTTGGGTTACGCTATTATGTTACAAAGGAATATGGACCGAAGCTCGTTATAATTGTATTATCTCTTAGTACTCCCCTAATTGTGTATTGTGCCTTTTGTTAAGTGGAATTAGGAACATAGACTGTTGTGGCACAAGAGTGCAATCTATGTCCTTGTTTGGTTGTTGGATTACACTACTGTGTTATGATGGGATGTGAACTGAACCTACGATATAGAATATTTTAGCTTGACCATAATAAAGGGACGTATTCCATCTTGATATGGTTCCTGTCCTTGTTTGGTGAAGGGATATCGTATCATGTCATGGATGGGATATATGCCATTGATTGTTGGCTCATGCATATCATGCTATAAATCTGGTTTTACTTCTTCACTTTGTGCTTCCTTATGGTACTTGTTATTTAGGGTCTAACCCCACTGATTTTTCTTGGCTAGGTCTAGAGCTAGCACCAGAGGATCCAGCTTTTCTCTCCGACAATGGAGCATACCAGGGAGATGATCGCCGAGGGTCCCGAGTGGGTTTCTTGATCCCCCGCTCATTTATTGTAAATTATATTCTTTTGGGCATTTAGCCACCCGACACCTGTTAGCCGGCAAGTCTAAACATAAGTTTCCTACATAATTGTATATTAATCAGACTACAGCTGACATACGATCATGTATGCCTTATTATTTTGCTAGCTTATGTTATTTTGTATGGCTGGATTCTAGAACACTTTGATGCGGCATTTGGGAAGCCCTACTGCTTTATCTGATGTTATATGCTTACTGTTACTTGATTAAATGATTGAGACAACAGAGATTCTTGACCCTAGGAGGATTTATTGTACTATGTGTATCCTTGTCTCTAGACAACCTTAACACATTGTGGGATGCTTTGGTATTTCGTAAGGTGCGGCTGGCTGAGTCACGCCTCCCCTCTCCAGTATTCTGGTTCTGGGACGTGACAAAGCTTTATTGGTGGCCCATGCAGGTCTGTCTTTTCAGACTTGTGGGGTGTCTTATTCCTATGATGTCTCAATCAACCATGTTCCTGCTTGAAATCCTGTATTCGTATTCCTCGATACCAAGCTTTAACTTTCCTGCTGATTGGTTCCTCGATTCCTTCTCGTCCTGTTCTTGATTTGTCTTGTTTCTTATGTCCTTTTCTTTAGCGCTTCTCCAACCTTGGTGGTTGGTGCACCAGCTGTTTCAGTAGGGCAAGGCTCCGTTGGTCCACAATGAGAGACAACACATGTTAGTGATGAGATCGGAGTAGAGCAAATAGGAGAATAAGAAGAGCAGCATATACCGAAGATACAGTTCCCCTGATTGTACCAGCAGCACAAGTGACGTTAGATGCACAAGTGTTATTAGAGATTGTAAGAGGAATGATGGCTACACAACAATAACCACTACAAGAAAATTGGCTTTTCTTGACGGTTTATTTCTTGACGGTCGTAGAAAATCGTCATGGAAATGTGTTACCTTGACGGTTTTAGACATACGTAAAGAAAATACACGTTGTGTTAATTTAGCAAAATTTTACCATAATAGTTGTCGGTTTTAGTGGATCCGTCAAGAAACACCAATTTATTTATTGACGGTTTGATAATAACCGTCAACTAAAGACTGTGCAGAAAAATTCCTGCGGTTATTTCAGCTGCCATTATCGTAATTATTTAAAAGTTTTTCTTATTGTTGTCGGTTTTCACCAAAGATCCGATATGGAGAAAAAACCCTCTCGCTCATAACAAAAACCTCTCCGCTTCGAAAACCCTCTCTCCACTAAACAAAACCCCCTCCTCTCAGAAAATCCCCTTCTCTCAAGAAAACCCTTCCTAGGCGGCCTCCGAAGACAACCGCTCTCCCTCCATGAGAAATCCACCTCCACTCCTCTCGCTTTTCAGTTAGAAATCTCCCTTCTCTAAGAAAACCCTCTCCTCTAAGAAAACCCTCCCTCCACTCAGTAAAACCCTCTCCTCGACGGCCTACGCGGCGTCCCCTCTCCTCGGCGGCCTATGCGACGTCCCCTCTCCTCGGCAGCCTATACGACGTCCTACACAACGTCCCCTCTCCCTCGATAAAACCCTCTCCTCAACGGCCTACCCAACGTTTTCACCATGCGACAACTTCGATCTTCACCATGCGGTATAATATCTTTCATTTCTTCTCTCTGCAATTCAATTTTATGCTAATGCAAGTTCAACTTAGGGTTTTTTTGTGTCAGAAAACTAAGGGTTTTTCGACCATAAGAAACTTAGTTTTGTGGGTTAGTTTGAGAATCTATAGGAGTAGGTTTTATGGGTATTCGTAGTTAGATTGGTAAAAATCTCATGAATATGCTAAATGATATTGAAAATGATCTTGTGGTCACATTATGCATGTTGAAAAAGTACTTTCCACCGTCTTTCTTTGATATTATGGTCCATTTAACTCTCCATCTTGTTGAACAAGTCAGGTTGTGGACCCGTTTTCTTGATGTGGATGTATCGATTTGAAAGGTGCATGAAACCATTAAAGGGTTATGTGCACAATCATAATTGTCCCGAAGGATGCATTGCAAAATGTTACATTGCAGAAGAAGCAATAGGATTTTGTAGCCAGTATCTATCACGTGTTGAGGCAATAGGAAATCCCCTTGCAAGGAAGGGCAACATTCAAGATAGAAAACCTTTGCCTAGAGGTCGTCTCATAGCAGTTGATCGTGAAGAATGGCAACAAGCCCATTTATATGTTTTGGAGAACACAGATGAAATTGAACCTTATATTGAGTAAGCATCTTTATCATAAATTTTTTGATTTTCTAATTCATTTTATGAAAATTGTTAAGAAATTGTATGATAAGTTGTTATAATGACTTGACAGTGAGCATATGGAGTGGTTGTAGTTACAACATCCCCTTAAGTCTAAAAATAGAAAGTGGTTGCAGGACAAACACAATCTGATGTTTATCTATTGGTTACAGGAAAAGGTAGTAGTTGAAGCAAAATCAATATATTTATACTCTTCTTATTCAGAAGTTAAAGAATATTAATAATATCGAATTTGTACAGGTTGATGGTGCATTTAATGTAAAAGAAGATATCTCAGATACTGTCAAGTGGATAGCACAAGGGCCCAGCCACCATGTACTTAAATGTTCTGGCTATGTTATTAATGGTTGCTGATTCCACACGAAGGATCGTGATAATGCTCGAGTTAGCCAAAATAGTGGAGTTAGTCTTGTAGCTACAACAATGCAGATTGCAAGTTCGAAAGATAAGAATCCTATAGTAGGGAACATGTGTTTCTATGGAGTTATCAAAGAAATATGGGAGCTCGATTATCATAAGTTTAACATTCCAGTATTTAAGTATGATTGGGTCGAGAGTAAGAGGGTTAAGGTTGATGAACTTGGTTTCACATTGGTGAACCTTAATCGAGTTGGGTACAAATCAGATTGTTTTATTTTAGCTTTGCAGGCCAAGCAAGTATTTTATGTAAAAGACCAACTTGATCCTCAATGGTCTTTTGTTTTGTCCACTAGTCCAAAAGAGTATCTACACAAAGAAGATGATGAAGACCTGGATAATTCGATGGAACATAATCCCTTTACTAATGCATCGTTGAATGATGGGTTGTTTGATGTTGGGGATGATGATAATATGTGTTATAAAAGAGTCGGTTGTGAAGAGGATTGGGTTGATAAGTAAATTTCTATTTGTATCTGCCAAATTTTGGACTTTAATGAAGTCTGTTTTTACTCTTACTTCATGGTCTCTTTTTACTTATACAAGTTACTTATTTTGTTTGACATATATAATGTGATCCAGCCTACTTATTTGTTTCACATATATAGTATGATCAAACCAACTTATTTATTTTCAGCCACCTTGCAGACATCCAACGTGCCTAATATTAGCCTTTCCAATAATAACAAGAAGAGGAAATCAAAAGAGGTATGCATCATATTTTTTGTCATTTGTAGCAGGCGCTTTATTGCAAGTTCAAATTACATTGATACTTAAATTCTCGCTATTGTCTTCATTTTGACATATAGGCCTAATCTCATTTGGTATGATTTCAGCTTTTTTTTTGAAAATTCAAGGCATGCCATGATCCTGTTGTTAATTTTTTGCTAGCAGCAATATTTATGATCTGGATAATTTCAGCAGCATGTTATAGATTATGATAAGACATTTTCTCTTGTGTTGAGGTTGCGTATCATGTTATTACTACTACTTATACTAAGATTACATGGTGTCCTTGGCTTCTTATTGACATGGGTCTTCTTGTATCTATTCTCCCTTGAATTGTGACAATACTAATGCTATTTGGATAGTCTACAACCATGTGTTTCATGAGCACATAAATTTCCTACTTCAAGTGGAACAAGCATGTTTATGTGTATAGTTCAATAGTTCCAACTTCTTCATTGCCAATTATTCTATGATACTAATAGACTTCAAATCTCTCTAGCACACCAATTACTCTATGATACTAATATCACAACATCCTACGGACTTTTGATACTGAATTTTGGGTTGTCATCCATCTTGATTGTGATTATGTATACTACAACAATTTACTTATGTGCTTATTTTTGTCACAGGTTCTAGAGATGAACCCTCCCCAGATGGAAGATGTCCCCAAAAAAGCAACAAGAGGCCCTACAATGATGGAGCAAACTATTAAAAGAAGAAGTGATGGAATGAAGAAAATTGTCACATTCAACGAGGCTGGACAGCCTATTGGAGAGGCTGGGGCAGAATATGTTAGCTTGCTTGGGGTTATTGCACTCAGTATGATACCAATCACTTATGATGATTGACGAAAAGTCCCTACAAATGTTAAAGAGAATGCATGGGCCTCGGTTGAGGTAAATTTTATTGAAGAGAAAATTTATTTTGAGTTTATTGGTTGGCTATATTCTAAATTATAGTAATCTTACTTAATATGGAGCAAAGTTTTATTGTGGATCCACGAGCTGAAAGAAATTTAATGCAAACGATGGGTGTTGTAACAAAGTCATTTAGGCATACCTTAACCGACTATATTCTTGTCAATATGGACAACCTTGCACTTTTGAAAAATCCACCTCAAAATCATAGCTTCATCAATCCAAATCAATGGTCCAAGCTTGTGACATCTCGACTTTCTGAGGACTTTCAGGTATCAGTCTCGAGAATTTGATTAACTTTGCCACATCATAAGTTCTTACTTATCATAGAAATAAATTCTACTATGATTTTAGAAGCGTCGCATAGAGAAACAAAACAAGAGAGGCAAACATGTGTACAACCATAGGCTAAGCCGAAAAGGCTATGCAGGTTTAAGAGAAGAAATTGAAGTAATCTTATAATGAGTTATATATTTTATTTAGAATTTTAAGTAATTATTTTAGAGAATGTTCATTTTTAACATAAAAATAGAAGAATGATGGTACATATTCTGAGGAGAATGTAGACCGCGGTCTTTTTTGGAAGCTAGCTCAGAAAAAAAAACAAAAAAGGGCTATAGGGGGTGCTAATGAACGTGCTGAAGAAGATGATTCACCTTTGTTGGTTTATGATCCAGCCACACAAGTAATGGTGGATAAGATTGTAAGAAAATCTCAACTGTAGTTCATTTTCATAACATTATTTTTGCACTTCATATTAAGATACTAACATAAATTCCATATTTTTATTGGATTAAGTGAAGAAAAAAATTACTTCTGGAGAGTTGTCTATTCCTGAGAATCGTGATGCTTTGTGTTATGCAATGGAGAGGCCCGAGCACAGCGGTCGTGTTACGGCCATGGGAAAATATGTCACCCCAAGATCTTATTTCCACACTCCTAAAGCTCCGATTAGTTGGGAGAAGGAGAAAAAAAGCTGCTTGATGAGATTAAGAGGAAAAATAAGATGATAAGTAACTTACTTTCACAAGGTCTCAATGATATATGATACCAGTTCCAACTTTCCGAAAAAGCTTGTAACTGCCTCAATTCCTCCAATCCCTACCATGAATGCATCCAATCCTTATAAGTGTCTTTCCTCTTCATTCTATTGTTTGAGCATTTCTGATACGAGTTCCAACTTTTCTGAAAAGGTTGTAAATGTCTCTTGATAGTCGTTTGAATCGGCGGGATGGCGTGCAATGGCTCTTCTGTATCACATGCTCGTCTTGAATTGCTCATCTTGTATCAAGTGTTGCACCCCAATCCGTCACGAGACTATAACTCGTCCTTTATGGCTATACCAGTGACCCTTGTTCATATAGATTCACTACAACAAAAATACATTTTTATGACGGCTAAAAAACATCATAAATGATATTTTATAACGATTTTTGGTAAGCCCTCAAGCGTTATAAAAACCGATGTTATAAATGTTTTCTAAAAACGTCATAAATGTTCTGTACATATATCACTTTTATCCTAAAAACATTATAAATAAGAGAAACATACATAACACTTATTTTGAAAGCATTATGAATATAAATCTATACATAAACACTTATTTTTCAAGATTTATAATTGTAATGCGAATATATATCACTTTTCGAAGCGTTATAAAAGACAATACTCAATGCTGCTTAATTTCAAACGAATCTGAACCATGTACATCATCAATTTAAGAAACACTTAAAACATTCATTTCGAATTAAAAATATCATTTAATCCCTTTCAAAAAGTACATAATACCACCATCTTAATTACATTTTTCCCAAAATAGGTCAAAATACATATATCTGAGATTAAACTAAATCTCATTTACTAGTCCGCAACAATTATATTAAAATACATATTTTCAGTATCCATCAAATAGATCAACTAGTCAGCAGCAATTATATTAAAATACATATTTTCAGTATCCATCAAATAGATCAAAAAGCAGCGAGGAGCACCAGCAGCACCACATGAAGCAAGGTTGTCAGCAAATCATTTCCAGTATCCATCCTTATCCTTCTTAACAAACTGAAAAAAAAAATGCAAGTGAAACAAATCACAGTTCAAAAAAAATAGGAAAGATAGAAAACATGGTAATAAAACATACAAACCCTTTGCTAGGTTATACTCTAGTTCAAAGTGTTACCTTACCAGTTGACAACTTACCAGCTATACTCCATAGACATGTATTTCTCGAACATTCATGTACTGCATCAAATAATCGAAACCATAGGATAAAATTTAGAAGAGACTACAACTGAGAAAGTAGAGGAAACACACAAGTAATCCAAACCATATCAACTAGAGAAACAAAGACCTTAAAGTTACCTTGAATATGAGAACAGGTGAGAGTTAATGTCTCATTATTTGTGAAGTATGCATATATAGACTCTGTTCAAATCCAGTGAGAGATATCAGTCAGTGTAGAAGTATATGTGTAAATGTCCTGTGATATGTGAAATATGTATCAATGAGTTTTGGGTGGAAGTGTGTGGTGCACAGAAGGATAGAAACATAGAGATACCTATGTGTGCTCAAATTTCAGAGTATCTTGAGTGTGCTGGAGTGTAATTGAAGAGGGGAAGAGTCAACAGTAGCTGCATGTGCAGGCAATATCAGCAGCAGTAGCATGTGCAGGCAGCAGCACACAAGCTGCAAGAGCAGCAGCTACACTGCAGTAGCTGCAGCAGCAACACATCATGCAGCAGCAGCTCGATCAGCAAGCACATCATGCAGCAGTAGCTCGAGCAGCTGCAGGCAGCAGTGGTAGCAGTGAAGGTGTTTCCTGCATATTAATGCATGTGTATCAAGTGTTTAAGTGTATGCAAGCATGTGCAAGTGTGCATCCAATGTGGGTATCAGTTGGTTGATACATATTAGAGAGTATCCTTGTGGTGAATAAATTTGCAAGGGTATGTGAACAAGTGTCAAGTGGAAACATGGTACCAAACTATTAGTAATATTTGGAAACCGTGGTTAAAAATAATTATTCCATGTATTTTGATTGAACATGCATTTAGAAGCTCACCAGATTGATAACACTGATGTTTCTAGCTTTGGATTGGGACGAATACCATAAAGAAGCAAAAGCAACTCAAATGACCATATCTCCAAGCTGTTTCAATTCAAAAAAGACGAGTTAATATCTATCGTCGACACTGAAAAATTATATGGTATGTAAGAAACTGCCTTGTAATTTAAACTGTTCACTGTTACTCTAAGAAAAATCAAGAAATATCAAAGAATTTAATTTACTTCCCATACATTGCATACATGGGAGATCAAGATGATCAATCAAAATTTCCAATTCAAGCAACCTAACTTTACCATAGACAGTTAAATATGAATTTAAAATAATGTATATAGAACGAGCATTCTGCAATCAAAACCGTTTGTTTCCCAGCCAAAAAGAATAGTGCACCAAAAAAACTGTAGTGGAATTAGCTTACTTTCACTTACTAGATTTTCAGTTACTAGATATGAACAAGGTATCTTATAGTGGAATTAGCTTACTTTCACTTCCTTCTATAATTGTGGTTTATCTTACCATTTTGAACATGTCCAATCTACCTTACATGGCATTTCACATCTACCCACAGTCCTAGTATTCTTAATGATTTATGGATATGCATACTAACTTCACAGACCATAGAGGTATCGGAGCTGCAACATAGATTTATCACCATAAGCAAAGTTAAACTCTTAATTTTTATATGTCTGCAGTTCCAATTGCGGCAACAATACAAGGCCCGTATATAATTGATGGAAATAAAAATAGAGATTTTTTTAGCTGATATAAGAATTTGTCAAAAACTAGATATGGCTATAAGAATTTGTCTGATGAATTAGTAATCAGATAACTTATCCAGTTCCCAAAACTAGATCTGGCTATATCTAAACTAAAAAATACACTATATAAGATATTTCCAATATTGACCCGTGGATAGACGTATTCAGGTCCATAAGCTGTGTAGCTGCACAAGAAACACTTAGAATTTATTATCCAAAAAACTTCTATATTGCACATTTATATACATTCATCAAAGGACCTCTTAGAAACTACTAATACAGAATATTCTTCCTATACCTTCAAATTCATTCACAAAGTATAAAAAATCAAAGTATTCATTGTCCAATTCATGCTATTATGGATCAACAACCTAGTGAAATTGGTTCCAATTGAAAATCCACACATCAAGTTACAGGTGATGAGAGTCAACATTTTTTTTGGTATTTGTCAAATCAAGATCTTATTACAGAAAATGACATGATTTATGGGCCATAATGTAGGGCAGTTAGAAAATGACATGTCCAGAACATAAGCTTACCTAAAATGAGAATGTTGAGATTGATTTGTGGCAATACATCAAAAGACATGTCAACAAACGACTGTACTTGTAGAAAGTTGGAGGAGAGTTTGTACATGTGCAGCGAAGACCAATTTTAAGGAATGATAGGATGATAGTTATAGAAGATGCTAGAGAAAGGGGAAGACCTAAATTTGAATTGAGGTTGAAAAAGGTTATTGCTTTCTCTGATGTGATACGGGATGGCCCTTACGGTGCTTTTGTATGAGGGAGATTTTTTATATTCCCAGAAAACCTAAAGATGGGAAAAGTAATTACTGTGTTGATTCTTGTTTCTTGTTGCTTGTTATAAATTCTTCTAGCGGGGCATGTAAAATTTTACTATCTTAATGACTGTGGCCACTTAACAAAAACTAACATTGCACATGACAAACCAATTGGTCTTGCAAAGTGCTACACATATCTTACAAACAACACCCTTGATTCTACAAAAACTTTTTAGTGGAACGATATAAGAAAAAAGAGGCGGGGGTAAAAAATAGGGAAGCTGACTACCATAGAGCAGTGTAGGGAAGGCATCATTTTGATACTTGTTAGGTAATTCTGATAATTTTCCTAGCCACATATTGTTCCATGCAAAAATAACAGCAATAACACATGAACCAAGTACAATCTTGTTTAGCAAAACCTGAAACAAAATGGAGAATTCATCGAAAATCTACTAAGTTTAAACTTTCTTGAAAAATGATCAAGAATATATAATACAGTTACTTGTTACAAATAAATATGAGATGAAGTCACCTTACTTTCAATCACAGGTTAGTGAAAGTCTGTTTGGACATACGTCAATGAAGAAACTGATACCATGCATAGGAACCTGGACTATAAGGAGAACGAAGATAGTCATGATCTGACCAGAGAAAAAAGGTGTCATCCTAGAAGCAATTTACTAATATAAAAAGTAAGTTTTTGCTAAGCTATTAATTTACATGCAAGAAGGGTCTGTCTCGATAATTATAGAACATGACATCAATACTCTTATTAACATTAAGGAGAAAAGGACAATAATAAATTTATATAACAACTTGCTCCAAATTACAGAACATGGCATCAATTTACTTATATTGTCACTTTATAGTTAGTTCCATATAGTAATCAGTGCATTTCTCTATTGATGCTTCGTTGGAGCCTAACCATGCACTTCCTTTTTTTCTTTGTAAGCTTAAAAGCTTATATCTACAAAGTCAGATTTGGTAATAAGGAATAAAATGTAAGAAATTAATATTTTACTAACTCTAAAACAACTACTATGGCTACAAAGAACATTAATTTACCGTTGACCATGCCACATAAACCATTCCTTTACCACTCCCGATATTTCCTGCTGCTACAGCTCTAACAAATATATTCTGAAATATAGATTTTATAGATACAATTAACATTTGTTTGCTTCTATCCTGTAAGATTGTTCATTCGCATCCTAAAGACTCAAACTTTCTGTGTCCATAAAATTTTCCCTATAAGCAACTTGAGAACAAGAACAACTTCGCCTTGAAATTTTGCCTCTAACAAAATCTCAAAAACAAAGACCGAGACATCTGAGATTAGATTGTACAACCGTCCATCAAGCCAAAAATCTGATTCTTAATGTGTGGCTAAGACAAGTGATGGACACAACAATATCCGTCAATTTTATGTGGAAAATCAATTCATTTTGATTAAGTCTTATCTTGTTCAAAAAACCAATCGATGAGAATGCTAAGAATTCAAACCAATTAATAAAGTATAATTTGTTGATTCAAGCCAGAAAACCTAAAGAGGGAAAGCTTCATTTATAAAGTATAAGAACCTGGACAGAGGCTTCTTGAGGATGAACTTGCTACCGGGAATGCTGAGGTGAGGTAAAGAAGACGATTTCTCCACATCAAGAACCTATAATGTCAAACAACATAAGTACCTATTAAAACATAAAGAAGGGGGACAGATAAATCACATACAGTAAAAACAATCCTCTCGACTTACATCTCTCTACTACTTCTGCTAACATACGCAAAGAATCTGTGTCCTTAAACATCTTGAGGACCATTTTTGCGTCTTTGGCTGTTCAGATGCTAAATATGCTTTAGCCTCTGCATCTGCAATTTTGTAAGCTACAGTTGTTGAAGCTTCCTCAACAATATCTATTTTGTTGCATAGGCCAGAGTTCTGGTATGGTCGGATGGCTGGATCCTTTTGTTTTGGTGTAGGAATTTTTTTTGCAAAGGCCGAATCATTCAACCTGTAATATTTTGGACCTGCATACAGTTCAGTTATCCATAATCTCAGTGGCCAATTGGATCTTGAGATGAAGTTTGAGATATACTCCAGAGTCAAGTTGATCAATCTATATCATCATTATACTAATATAAGATGGATAGCTACCTACTTTCCAACAGGAATTCAGGGCTCACATGGTCTGAGCAGACTATTCATAATTTTCTGGAAGAGTATTTATTGATATTGAAATAAGTCTAATTCTCACTGCAATTAATCGCATCAATGTCAACCAAAAATTGAATAAAATTAGGACTGCAAGCTTACCACTTGTGAAAGCACACGATAATCCGACCGCAAAGCTGATCGACACGGTGAACAGTCCAAGAAGGAGCCGATTCACCATCATTTACCAAATAATAACTAAACAATCAAAATAAAATCCCTAAAATAACACTAAGAAAACCAATAAATGTCTGACTGAATAAGCTTCACCGATGTCCTCAATGAGGAATGTCTGACTAGGATGGATCATATTAGATCAGGAGACATGCTCACTTGCCCAACCAAGGGACGGACTTGAAACAAATTCGTAGAGGGCACATGTCAATTCAACATTTTGGACAAAAAAGTAACAATCCTTTGACGAGGTCTTTCTAATGCATATACAATAGGAAAGAACTGGCAATAAAGGATTTATCAGGCATACCCTTAAAAGTTTTGACTAGGGATTACAAACTCTGGCCATCAAAGCAATGCAGAATAAGTATACAAATGAAATATGGAACATGAAACTGTAATGTAACCTATGCACAGCCAAGCATACCTCACTGGTAAAGACAACCAAAACTGCCTATTTGGAGTTTGCGTATTTATTACATATGTGCCCATATCCTCAAGCTTCAGTATCAGAACATGATTCTGCTCATATAACAATAAACAAACCACTTTAAGCAAGAAGTCTCACTAGTCTTAGTTACACAAACACAAATTAGAACCTCATCTCACTCCCATAGTCTATATCAAAACCATATAATTGGATCTCATCACCATATTCCTGTCAGTTAATGGAAACAGCTTAGTTATTTTAAAAACGGAAATTTTCATCCAAAGCATCCGAATTTATATAAATTCCATATAAAGCATCGAAGTTTAAAAAATTACAAAAAAAACATCAAAATGTCCATTGGAAGGACGTTTTATATTTTTTAATATTATAGGCAAACCCGTGTCAAATATATAGCAGATTTGGTCTCGGATAATTCTTTCCAACCTCTGGTCACCATCATTCATTTTCTCTCAGTTAACAGACGTTAGGCAAAAAAAAAAAAAAATAGAAAACATCCTTAGTAAGGCCGTTTTCTTTATTATATTTTTTTCGCCTCTCTCACGTCTTTCTCTCCTCGTCTCTCTCACTCTCTAGTCTCTCTCACTCTCTCTCTCCTCTCTCTCACGTCTCTCTCTCTCTCTCTCTCTCTCTCTCTCTCATCTTTGTCTGCTATTTCTCTCTCACTCTTTCTTTCTCACCTCTCTCTTTATTAAATTTGAGGAATTTAATAAAATCTAAAAAAATTCTAGAATTGTGTTTATTTTTAAATTTTGCTTACTACAGAGTTTTAAGAAAAAATAAATTCTGATATTTTTTTAGAGAATTAAAATTATATTTTTTTTATGAAATCAAAATACCACTTGTGTCATAGTATACGCCTCCCGTGTGCAATATTTTTTTAGCACAAGCGTCACGTATGTCCAATTTTTAAGAAAATTTTAAGAACTCAATCAAACTCATAAAATCTGAAAGAATTTATTGAAATCTTTATACAAATAAAGTCCTGTGATATAAGAAAAAATTTCAATTATTTAAAATCTGAATAATGTATTTTTTTACAATCTTAATTGAATAACCAATAGAATATGAGAAACATTTGTAATATTGAATAGAACCAATTTATAATATTAAGGAGACCATAATAATTATCGATTTTAATAAATTTCTAACCAATAAGAAGTTAAATTTTTTTTTGGATTTCACATATATTTAAATCAAATAATCCTCTCATTGTCTATATAATTTTATTTCTCTTTTTTCTTTCTATATAATTTTATTTATCTAAAAAGATCAGAATATTTTGTTCCTGTAAAAAAATAAAATTTTAATTTTCTAAAAAAAGTTCGGAATATTTTTTCTCAAAACTCTGTAGTAAGCAAAGTAAAAAAAAATTCAAAAAAATAATAATAAAAAATAGAAAACGACTTTAAGAATGACATTTCCTAAAAGGCGTTTCCTTTTTTTATTTTTTTGGGAATATAATATTAAAAAAATAAAAAATGTCCTTACAATGGGCGTTTTGATATTCTTTTCGTAATTTTTCAAACTTCGATATTTTAGATGAAATTTATATAAATTCGGATACTCTCGATGAAAATTTCCGTTTTAAAAATGACACGAGTTACATACATTACTTACCACCATATTCTACGGCGCACGAATATGGTCTGCGAGGATGACGACCTTAACGCCAAAGGTGTCAAGCTTGACAACGGAAGAGTCGAGATCACCCCTTCTCTGCCGAGTAAGAAAATCAACTCAAAAAGTTGCATCGAAAACACAAGGATCAGTACAGTGACATTCGTCGAGGAATTTGATCAAACACAAGTCAAGCAGTACGATGATCAGTTCTAGAAATCAAACAGAGAAGTCCATCCCTATCGATCAAACTGAGGAAGAGATTAATACCTTCGTGTCCGATCCTTTGGATTGTGGACACTGGATCGGTGTCGAGCTGCTCGATGCATCCGCGGTGGTGCTCAACGGACACCGATTCGAGACTCCACACGAGCTCATCAAGAATCTCTAGGCGGCGTGGGGAGTTGTCGATGAACGGACTGGAGCTTACGGCTGTCGTCAATGACGCTTGCCGAGCATGACCACCGTAGCCGGAGGAGATGACCTCCACAACCAGGGAAGACGAACTCGCCGCTGAGTTTAGGTCGTCGTCGGAACACTTGACCGCAAAGCTCGCCGTGCTCGAACCACCGGAAAGGAGGAGGAAGCGGAAGAAGAGAAGGAAGTCGCTCATGGAGGAAGAAGTGTCAGCCTCCGAGTCGGGGATTTTTTAGGTTGCAGTGCTGTCGGTCCTCGATTTAGGTCACCGCGAGGAAGCAGCCGATGGGGTGACCGGATCCGTAGACGAAAGGAAAGAGGGGCTCATCTTGAGCATCTCAGAGACGGCGGAGGGAGGGAGGAGGGAGCTGAGGATGGGGTGTAAAAGAGAGAGTGAAACCCTAGGTAATGGGACGGAGGGGAACAAGAGAGACCTAAGAGAGATTGGAAGAGAAAAATGAAAGAAAGAGTGAAGCTTTTTTGTTTCTTTCGGAGTGGGGTGCGGGGGAATGAAAAAAAGTGCGGGGAAGGGGTGCGGGGGAATGTAAAAAAAAGTGCGGGGAAGTAAAAAAAAAAAAAAAAAAAAAGAGGGCGGACGCGCTGAAAGTTTTAGAGATTTTATACCGTTTGTATTTAGAATTATTATAAAGGTACAAACTATATATAACGTTTATATATAAAAAAAATATTATAATAGACCAGAAATTAGTCTAAAATGTTATATTAAAGGCGGATTCTAAAATTTTGTAACTCTTGTATATAAAACGTTATAATAATATTTTTGCGAGCGTTATGAAAATGTATTTTTGTTGTAGTGATTAAGTCATCTCGCTTAGCGGCAATCCGCGTGTGAGTCATTGCATCGAGTCAAGTAATTTGAAATTTTTGAGTAATCTGTGCAACACACCGACTCTGAGTATAACACATTAGAGTAAACTGAGTATATCATTCCTCTGAATCAGAAACACGCTCGTAACACTAACTTACGCATGCGCACCCTTTCGTTTCGTTTCGTTTCGTTTCGTATATTACATGCTGGTTAACTTGGTTTTATCTTTGAACAGGGAAGGACAAAATGGTAAGTCTCGCCGTATTACTCTTGTATCGTACGGCGCACTGTCACACGAGTTAGGCTTATATCTCATGCAATGAAACTGATCCTAACGCAAGATTAGAAAGATAACTTAATAAATGGTGCACATAACTATTATAACGTGTTTGGATTTGTCGAGCGGGCGAAAAGCCTCCCTACTAGTGCATTCATGTACTGATAACCCACCAGGTTTCTTGCAGAGTGCAGGATAACCTCGTTCGGTGCGGAGTACCCCCCATCGCGCGCGCTAAGGCGTGGAGTTCGCTTTGAAGCCTTGGAGTGTTGCGTCTGGATCTGAAGCACATATACATGATATAATGTTGGAACATCGCCTATGTATTATTCCACAATTGTAAGCCGCTTGGCACGCTTTTATTGTTTCGAGAGAAAGAGAGCTTGAGCGACTTGTAATCTCGGCAGGCACCCGCTTGTAATATTTCTTGATTATCAATAAAAGAGCTTATTTTACTTATATACTTGTGTTTATTCAATGCTTCCACTATGACGACTCTGTGAACTTGTTACCAATCGTCCGTTCGGTTCTTATTCCAATGCATTCAGACTACATGTGCGACTCTGTGGCTTAGCTATTTCATCGCATGTTAAGACCCTGGTCTTGCGCAGGCGCATCTTGTGCTTGCTCGGTATCATGTCCTGATGGAAACGACCGTCTAATGGGGGCACTGGCATGGTAATTCGCGTCTAGCAGGGACGGCCAATCCTGCAGGAGATCGGGGCGTAACATAATGGTATCAGAGCACGGCTTTACGTCCTTGGACTTTGTATCGATTCTCTCAATTTTGAAAGCTCGTTCGTGGATTATGTACATACGCTCGCTCTCATTATTCCGATGGGATGTTCTGTACAATGATTCTAAATATTTTTGAAAAGTGCATATGAATGATATGATTGCTTGAACGAGATAGTTATGTGAAGACCCTTGCGCCGACCTGTGTGAGGC
The DNA here is from genome assembly GCA_036927795.1 of Iris macrosiphon. Classification (NCBI taxonomy): domain Eukaryota; kingdom Viridiplantae; phylum Streptophyta; class Magnoliopsida; order Asparagales; family Iridaceae; genus Iris; species Iris macrosiphon. Next base: position 111,904,513 of record JAYESA010000017.1, read on the forward strand.
TTTATGAGAATAGACTCGTGCTAGAATTGGCAAGTTATTTGTGAACCCGAATACCTATACGTGAATACCAAGCGGGTTAGTGTGCGAGATAGAATATCGTTAGGACAGTTAGCTATGCACACAGCCTTTCGGCTACGTTGTGCTGAGTATCGCACGCCAAGACCCTTTGGTGCGAGCAAGTTTGCGAGGGAGATTAGGATATCGTTGAGATAAGTGTAAGTCAGACTTAGAATGGTAACCGATATAAACGTTATCGGATTATCGCTAAGACGAATATAGTGGACCATGCTTGGATTTTGAGTAATAGTTCGGACGATTATTCATGTCAATAAGTTACGAATCAGGATACGTTTGTGTGGATGACTATCGATAGAGGTATATATGAGAATAAGATTTATCTAGGCGACGCATAGAGATAATGTTAGAGTTCTAAGGAATGAATTGGATATCCGAGTGAGTGATTCGAACGCGATTAAAGATTTATTTGGATGACTCAATTTCTGAGTGGTGTATTCGATAGCTCAGGAACGAATAAGCGAATCGAGGATAGAGTGAGTTTTAAAGACTCGTAGAGTATATGTCGAACCCTGAGTGGTGTATGGATCATCTTGGAAATATTCAAGCAAATTGAGGATTAAGAGTTCAGGAATTGATATCTTAGTCGAGGAACTTAGTGGATCGTACGAGCGATTTCGAATTAAATCAAACAGTTTAAAACTTGAGTTTGAGATAGAATAATTTAGGATGCGATCGGAGTTAGTACAATGTAAGATAATGCGCATCAAAAATTGGATTGAGAAGGATATCGCTCGATAGAATTATCTCGAGTATGGAAGATTGTAGTTTCAAAATTGGAAGACTTGATATAATATCAAAATTTGAAAGATAGCACGGATTGATACAAGTTAACAATTTTGTGGTTTGAAGATTGAGATAGGAGATATCGGGATTGAACTTGAGTTGGACGAATGATCTAGAATCTAGTTCGAAAGATAATACTCGACATCAGGCCCGGATGAGAACGATTATCCTGAGCGATGACGTGGTGTGTCACGCCCCAGTCCCAAAATACGTAGGACTAGAAACACTTAAGCATGCCAGCCGTATGTATATGGCAACTCCAATATATGGATACCATAATACAAACGTACGTTGTAATATGAATAATAACTCACATGTAGTAAATATATTGTCACAAGTCACAGAAATGCTAATCTCATCCACACAACAAGTCATAGAAATACTAATCTCTAAACTAGAATAATGAGCCAGAGTAATCCAAAAATAATAGTCGGGTGGAGACAAATCCACTACCAAAGACTATATCCAAAACAAAAATGAGAGAGAAGGGTAAATCTCCAATATGAAATAAGATGATGATATAAAAGTATCAGCTAAGAGATCCATCGCTAAAGGTAATCAAAGATGCTCAGAAGGTTAGACCTCCTCGGCAGAAAATAATGCGTCAGGTCCTGGCCCATACTCCTGCGGATACTCCTGGTCGTCTATACCTGGCAAGGGACCAGGTCCTCAGAGGAACGTAACAAGATACATAGAAGCATGCCAATTTGAATACAATAAACATGCATAATAGGTAAAAAACATATAAGTACGCTGTACAAGATAATCTATATGAATGCATAATGAGGATAACTTTTCGACGTATGGGTATTGGTAGGCTACTCGATCTAATCTCATAACTCACACACACTGTAGGGACATCAGAAATTGGCATACCTCGGGGGTAGCGACCAACGCGACACCAAAAATCGACATACCTCGGGGGTAGCGACCAGCGCGACATATTACCGTAGCACGTGCTAGTTACTACGGCTTACCAGAGTGGTTATAGCCCTTACGCCTACTGATTGTCCTCCTCTCTCATGATACTAGGTGTTAAGTGTGTGTCAACATATATAATATATAGTAATGACTGAAAAAAAACACACATGCAATAAATATATAGAAATATAATAAGCATGCAAAGTACTGTAAGTAATTTGGCAAGGTATCTTGCATGGTAAGGAAGCTGCGTAGTGCCAATAGCCTTCTCTTGGAGTCTCGTAGAATAATCCAATGGTCCTCGGGGTACGCACACAGGACACGAGGATCGGGGGTGATTGCTGCAGGTCGTCTTCGACGAGGGTGACGGGTCCATGATGAATATGATGATGTCGATAATTATGTCGAGGGTGTTGATGATGGGGATGATTAGGTTAATGATTAGGGTGATGATGATTAAGGGATGATGATGAAGATAATTATGAGAATGATGATGAGGATTAATGGTGATAATGTTATAGGCTATGATGGTGATGGAGGGGTAATGACAGGAGTCCGGCGGTCAGGGAGGTCCGGCGAAGGGTGGAAGGAAGACAGGGAAGGGGAGGACAGGGTGGAGATGATGAAGAGGGTGGTGGACTCGGGTCCTGACCGGAGGCGAGTGGGGGTTGAAGAGGAGGTTGGGTGCCCTGGTCGAAGGGAAGGAGACGAGGTGGTGGTGGTGCTGATGGTGGTGAGCAGGGAAGTCGGGGACGAGACGGGGTTGCTGTGTGGTACAGCGGCGTCAGGATCAGGCGGTCGGCGGGTTGAAGTGCAGGTGGTGAGAGGATTCGAGGGAAAGAAGTGGCCGGAGGGAGAGGCTGCTGTGATGGACAGGGATGAAGGCGAGGTCGAGAACGGCAGGGCTCAGGCATTCAGCGGGGAGAGAACGGCTGCGGTGATCACCGGGGGAGAGGCGAGAGCAAGTCGTGACAGCGGGGGATGAGGAGAGGATTGGGGTGATCACCGGAGAAAGGAGGGAGAGGTTGATGGGATGTGGCTCAGGATGCAGGGAGGCGACGCGGAGGAGGACGGAGTTCGGGAACGATGGTTCAGTCGTCGACGGGAAGTTCAGCGGCTCTCGTCGTTGAGTCGGCGAGAAGTGGTGGTGGATCCGACGAGGTGAATGAGGGGGAGATGTGGTCCAGTCGGGTTGGAGAGGACTGCTCGTTGTTGTTCCCACCGTGGTACAGGCGGAGGAAGAAGACGACGGAGGGGAACGTCCGACGAGGTCGGGTGCTCCGGCGGTGGGAGGATAGGGAGGATGAACAGTAGATAGGGTGTAGTCGTCTAGGTCAAGGTTTGGGTTTGTAGAAAAATAAAGAAAAAGGAAAAGTTGTATATTTATACATGTAGAAAGTAGGGTTTTGGGGTTGACCTAGAAGATTGGGCTTGGTCAATATCCTTGGGATTTGGCCTTTGTTGTCATGTAGGTATTTCAAAGGCTAGGATTTCATGGATTCAAAATAATGGAGGGCTATGGTTCAATGAGGGTTGGTGTAGAGTGTTACACACTCCAAAATTATGGAGAAAAATTAATGAAGGAAACGGGTGTTTCTTCATGTGTTGTGTCCAATGGTGTAGACACCTCAATGCATTTTTGCATAAAAGTGCCCAACAATTAGAAAATTGTACAAAGATGAAAATTGGATTAATTTAATTAAAATTATTACAATTGGTGTTCTAAAAATTGGAAGTACATGAGATTAAAATTAGGTGGAACGCAAGTGTCATGGACGTAGAGAACTCAGAATAGAATATTATTATAATTTGGGTTGCACAAAATGGGTCAAGATTGTGTCTCAAATTTTGATTGGAACGCACAAGGATACAAAGTTGAATTTATTTAGAATTAATATAAACATCTGCGACGAATATTGTGCGACTAAAAGGTAGCACAAGAGAGTATAATTATAAGTCACACAAAGGTCATAATAGATAACTGGCATGTCTAGGACAAGCGTATAAAATTGGTAGGAAGGTAGTGGCTAGTGTAGTGCTCCAATTATCGAAGCAACGATAATGTGCACTAAGTGATATAAATATTGTAAAATCGTCTAAAAATAAATTTTCTATTTCTAATTGGATTCAAACTAGCCCTAGTTTCTCTATCTAAGCCAATAAGACCTAATTTTGGGTGAGGGGGTTTACAATCTACCCAACTTAAAACAATTTTGTCCTCAAAATTAAAATAAGGCATGGTTCTCTCTTATCTAATCATGCTTGATCATAATCTAAAAGGAATTCACCTCAACTTAATAATGTAACTTCTACCCAACTTAGAATTTACCTATCTATTATATAAGGCTTATACATTTGAGAAAATTATTCCTCAAATTACTTAGTCGTGTTATTCAATCCTCAAAAATTTCGATACCAATATATCACATATGATATGCCCTTAATTATAAAGGGTAGTCACAAGGTAATATGATCTGCCTATGGGGTATATCTAGTACTATCCGTATACCAACGTATACCAAACACGAGCGTTCGTCTTTCCGAAATAGGGGAAAACGGAGAACAATAATACAGAATCCAAGGTGGAGGTGATAGAATACAAGTACGGGATTCAAAGGGATTAAAGAATTTGAAAGGGAGTTGCCAAGGCAGTTGTGGATTGAAATCTTATTTTGGTAAATTCCTATTCGCATGTTCACATCAGAACAGTTATGTACCTGACATGATATGCTCTGACCAGTCTAGAGGGCAAGTATATTCGTCTTACAAGTTGAGTCAACTATATCTCAATCCACATAAAGTAGTGATACGAAGAGTGAACCAAGTGCACTACGGTTTGATCAGACCATAATACACTGATTCTGATTTCGAAAATGTATTAGTGTGGGCCCTCAATAATACATATGCCATGAACAAGCTCGATAAAGGAATAAGCTTGCAAAACTAGGCTATAATAGCAGCATAGGTCGAGGTAGTACAGAAAATATAGGTACGCTGGATTATGATGAGTGAAAGTACAATTTACGTGATTTGAAACTAAAGGATAATCAAAAATCACAATCTAAATAAACAACTCAACTATCAAGTTCTAACTACTAAGCACATAATTTTAAAATTCAAGATTAACAACTATAAATCTAGCAAACTATATATCCTAACATAAATAGAGATCACTTGCCCTACAATCAGAAGGATTAGGTGGCACAAATTGAAAGATGAAGAAAAGAAAAACAAAATTAGTCGTCGCACAAATAGCGAGCGTTAAGGTTTCAGAGGAACAAGATATGAAATTAAAAATAGAGGGACTCTTGATAATATCATGGTTTTCTAAGGGGAAGGTGGTATGCTAATCTCTGTGTTCGAGGTATGATCAAGGGAATTATTCTATTCATTCCTCTTGGCTTCCTAAGGAACTGTTATGCTAATATCAAGACAAGAATCTAAACTTATAATTCTCTAATACTATCTCACTATGGAAGTTAGGTTTAGTCCTAATGTTCAATCTTGGATTTATATTGGTTCCTGAATACTAGGGTCAAATATTATGGTCAAATTTCTTACTAACTCTAGTAGTGTCTATACTACTCTCAAGTCATCCCTAATTATCAAGGGATAATGGTCAGCCAATCTACAGGTAAGGGATGCTAGGGTTCATTAAGTATTCTAACTTAGTGATGTGTTAATATTCTAGTTGTATTCTTAATAGGAATATTACCCTAATTATCATCTTAACAACAAGGATTCCTATATTCTAGGAGAAGGCTATACTCAAGGAACTATTAGGAAAGTACATGAATCAAGCAGGATACAATTATTTAAATAGAACGGATAAGAAGGAAGGTGAGTCATAGTCAAATGTGGATGAGATCCTATACTCTAATTCTATTTGTAGGCTTGCTCGGTACAGTAACGTAACCAAGACAATATGCTCTCGACCTGCATGGGGCACCACAAAAATATGTCACGCCCCAGTCCCAAAATATGTAGGACTAGGAACACGTAAGCATGTCAGCCGTATGTATATGACAACTCCAATATATGGATACCATAATACACACGTACGCTGTAATATGAATAAGAACTTACATATGGTAAATATATTGTCACAAGTCACAGAAATGCAAATCTCATCCACACAACAAGTCACAGAAATACTCATCTTTAAACTAAAATAATGAGTCAGAGTAATCCAAAAATAATAGTCGGGTGGAGACAAATCCACTACCAAAGACTATATCCAAAACAAAAATGAGAGAGAAGGGTAAATCTCCAATATGAAATAAGATGATGATATAAAAGTATCAGCTAAGAGATCCATCGCTAAAGGTAATCAAAGATGCTCAGAAGGTAAGACCTCCTCAGCAGAAAATAATGCGTCAGGTCCTGGCCCATACTCCTGGTCGTCTATACCTGGCAAGGGACCAGGTCCTCAGAGGGATGTAACAAGATACATAGAAGTATGCCAATTTGAATATAATAAACATGCATAATAGGTAGAAAATATATAAGTATGCTGTACAAGACAATCTATATGAATGCATAATGAGGACAACTTTTTGACGTATGGGCATGGGTAGGCTACTCGATCTAATCTCACAACTCATACACACGGCATGGACATCAGAAATCAACATACCTCAGGGGTAGCGACCAGCGCGACACCAGAAATTGACATACCTCGGGGGTAGCGACCAGCGCGACACACTACCGTAGCACGTGCTAGTTAGTACGGTTTACCAGAGTGGTTATAGCCCATACGCCTACTGATTGTCCTCCTCTCTCATGATACTAGGTGTCAAGTGTGTGTCAACATATGTAATATATAGTAATGACTGAAAGAAAACACACATTCAGTAAATATAATAAGCATGCAAAGTACTGTAAGCAATTTGTCAAGGTATCTTGCCTGGTAAGGAAGCTGTGTAGTGCCAATAGCCTACTTATGGAGTCTCTCAAAACAATCTAATAGTACTCAGGGTGCGCGCACAGGGCACGAGGATCGGGGGTGACTGCTGTAGGTCGTCTTCGGTGAGGGTGACGGATCCATGATGAATACGATAATGTCGATGATTATGTCGAGGGTGTTGATGATGGGGATGATTAGGTTAATAATTAGGGTGATGATGATTAAGGGATGATGATGAAGATGATTATGGGAATGATGATGAGGATTAATGGTGATAATAATATAGGCTATGATGGTGATGAAGGGGTGATGACCGGAGTCCGGCGGTCAGGGAGGTCCGACGAGGGGTGGAAGGAAGACAGGTAAGGGGAGGACAAGGTGGAGACGATGAAGAGGGTGGCGGACTCGGGTCCTGACCGGAGGCGAGTGGGGGTTGAAGAGGAGGTCGGGTGCTCTGGTCGAAGGGAAGGAGACGAGGTGGTGGTGGTGCTGGTGGTGGTGAGCAGGGAAGTCGGGGACTAGACAGGGCTGCTGTGTGGTGCAGCGACGTCGGGATCAGGCGGTCGGCGGGTTGAAGTGCAGGTGGTGAGAGGAGTCGAGGGAAAAAAGTGGCCGGAGGGAGAGGCTGCTGTGATGGACAGGGATAAAGGTGAGGTCGAGAACGACGGGGCTCAGGCATTCAGCGGGGAGAGAACGGCTGCAGTGATCACCGGGGGAGACGCGAGAGCAGGTTGTGACAGCGGGGGATGAGGAGAGGACTGGGGTAATCACCGGAGGAAGGAGGGAGAGGTTGATGGGAGGTGGCTCGGGATGCAGGGAGGCAACGCGGAGGAGGACGGAGTTCGGGAACGATGGTTCAGTCGTCGACGGGAAGTTCAACGGCTCCCGTCGTTGAGTCGTCGAGAAGTGGTGGTAGATCCGGCGAGGTGAAGGAGGGGGAGATGTGGTCCAGTCGGGTTGGAGAGGACTGCTCGTTGTTGTTCCCACCGTGGTACAGGCGGAGGAAGAAGACGACGGAGGGGAACGTCCGACGAGGTCGGGTGCTCCGGCGGTGGGAGGATAGGGAGGATGAATAGTAGATGGGGGTGTAGTCGGCTAGGTCAAGTTTTGGGTTTGTGGAAAAATAAAGAAAAAGGAAAAGTTGTATATTTATACATGTAGAAAGTAGGGTTTTGGGGTTGTCCTAGGGGATTGGGCTTGGTCCATATCCTTGGGATTGGGCCTTGGTTGTCATGTAGGTATTTCAAAGGCTATGATTTCATGGATTCAAAATAATTGAGGGCTATGGTTCAATGAGGGTTGGTGTAGAGTGTTACAAACTCCAAAATCATGGCAAAAAATTAATGAAGAAAACGGGTGTTTCTTCATGTGTTGTATCCAATGGTGTGGACACCTTAATGCACTTTTACATAAAAGTGCTTAACAATTAAAAAATTGCACAAAGATAGAAATTGGATTAATTTAATTAAAATTATTACAATCGGTGTTCTAAAATTAATTGGAAGTACATGGGATTAAAATTAGTTGGAACGCAAGTGTCATGGATGTAGAGGACTCAGAATAGAATATTATCATAATTTGGGTTGCACAAAATGGGTCAAGATTGTGTCTCAAAATTCGATTGGAACGCACAAGGATACAAAGTTAAATTTATTTAGAATTAATATAAACGTCTGCGATGAATATTGTGCGACTAAAATGTAGCACAAGAGAGCATAATTATAAGTCACAAAAAGGTCAGAATAGATGACTGGCACGTCTAGGACAAGGGTGTAAAATTGGTAGGAAGGTAGTGGCTAGTGTAGTGCTCCAATTATCGAAGCAACGGTAATATGCACTAAGTGATATAAATATTATAAAATCGTCTAAAAATAAATGTTCTATTTCTAATTGGATTCAAACTAGCCCTAGTTTTTCTATCTACGCCAATTAGGCCTAATTTTGGGTGAGGTGGTTTACATGGTGATTTTACGTCCAGCGGGGATGATCGAACTCGCGGGAACATGTCCGATGATTATTTAGACGAACTCAATGAAATAGAACGTAACGAAGATGGATAGACTTTTGATTGAGAATTTGAACTTAGTTGTTTGAGGAATGATAGAAGTAGACCACGAATTGATTGAACAATAACATTGAAGTTGAATAATTTGACTAGTTCGAGAACTGCTTTGGTGACCTAACGGTCCAGAATACTTTCAGGTTCAGACTCGCACAAAATGACTATTCGATAATCTTTCAGCGAAACTAGATGTTGCAAGACATGAATTATGTTACTTGATCGTAGAATGAATCTATGTGGTAAGCATTAAAACGAGATGAGTGAGTACTTGTTAGCACGTAAAGTAGGCAAGCATTGGAACAGTAGAAACATAAGCCTTTACACTAGCGCAATTCTAAAGGGTAGTGCGAGGATTAAAACCGTGCAGAGGCATCTTGGGCGGCGCATAAAAAAATTTATCAAATTACTTTTTTTCCATGTTCTAGTCGAACAATACAAGATAGGATTATTCCCTTAGATAGGTGCATTGTATTCTTTATTAGCATGCAAATGGTGATTCGCCTAGCGACTAGCATGTATCGTCCATGTTATTAGGTATGCAGGCTAAGTAAAGGTAGGTTCATCGTAGCCACCTATCTTAACAATGAATTGCATCGGTCGAGCGATACTCCGAGCGCGCCTTTGAAAGTCTATGTCTGAACTCCTTAAGGGCCAAGTCTGAATTCCTTTGCCTCAAGCGAGTCTTCTCACTGAGCAAGGTGGGACGGGTTGTCGCACTTGCGCCGTTTGAATCGACTCTCCGCCTAAGCGAAATGTGTCGTTACATTATACACCGCTCAGAACAAGTGTCGTCCTCGAGACTTCCTGAGCGCAAACCGATCTATCGCACAATATCGAATCTAACTCAAGCATATCACTTTGTATCACTAGACCCGTTCAAACACAACTTTCTACTCATTTCCTAATTTTGTGTCGCGTGTGTGCTAGGTCTGTCTCATTGAATGACTTTTTCATTCAATCCAAGCTCCGACTCGGTCTCTACTACACCTTAGAGTGAAACATATATCGCTTAATGCAAGGGTACGTTATGCTCATCCCAGCGTATCCAACACATTCACTTTTAACTGCATTCAAATTCAGCACATCAATGAGTCTGGACCATACACATATTCCAGGCGTCCCCGAAATACATGTATTTCAACTAAGCTTAGAGATAGCAGAGTCAGACGAGTTACTCAGGAAAGTCTTATATGTTCTCGTCTTACGAATCATGATGATACCTCCCACGGGGTTAATTAAAATCCAAGTTATTTCTAATTCAACTCAAAACCAACCATTACACTACCATTAAGCATGATCTATCTAATCTACCGACTAACGTCCAAGTCATATCATCCATCTCGTTCACGTTAACATAACTTCATTAGTACACGCTCACCGTTCCAAGTCTAATTCTAAGTTGTTGTCCCAGTTCTATAGCTTGCCCAAGCAATACTCTAAAGTCGGTCACACAAGTTCTTTCACTCGGCATAGGGTCATCTTCCTAATCACTCGGTCACCTCACAAGGTCATAGGTACAGTACAAGTTCATGATTCATATCGTGCAATCCGTTGCACGAAACTCGCCCTAATTCCTAAGGTCAAACTATTGTTCGTTCGTATCGAGTGCTCTACCCAAGCTCGCTTTACTCATATTTCTAAACATCGAGTAGTGATCATCCTATCCACATTAACACGTTCGTTGCACAGGGTTTGAGTCCTGTTCCAGCAAAGTCACTCCTAAGAAATGTTTGTTTAGCCGAATCCTTGATATATCAATGTCGTACGTCAAACCTAGCGATTTGCATAGTCTATTACCTCAAACACATGATAGGATCCTCGATATATCAATTTTGAAAATTGTATCTAGTCCTATATCTCAACCAGTAAATAAGCCAACAATAGATTGCTTTGAGTGGTTTGTCGGGGCCAAGCAATATTTGGCTACGTGCCTTGTATTCAGGAAGGAAAAAAAACACGACAAAATATAAATAGAAAGTTTTAACTTTTGATTTGTTAGAAGTTGTACATACATGAACAAGTATCGGTATTGGACCATTACAATAAGTATCGGGATCATCGATAGCGGTAATATCGGCGGTATTGGACCGGAGTATCAGATTTTTTGGTATCAGAAATAAATAAATATTAGTAAATTATTAATATTTTGGAATATATATATATTATACTTTATGAATAATTTTAAGTATTTTTAGTATTGTTTCTTAGTTTTTTTGGTATCAAACCATTACTCGGGATCGGCGATATCAGTAATATCGAATGTATCGAACCGGAGTATCGGTTTTTTGGTATCGAAAACAAAAAACTATTATATGCAATAGATAAGTTTTCCTCTTGCATTTTCTTTTAGCAAGTACTCTAACTAGGTACTTATAGTTCTTTATGTTTTTTTTTGACATGGTACGTGCATAATCATTCAAGTCTATAAGAAAGTAATGAGTCGATACTTAGTTGACCGATCGTGGATGTACAATCGGTGACATGAGAGTAGGATTGGTTTGACAGATGATTTCAGGTCGGGCATTAAGAAATATCTCAAATACGCCAGTAGTCAACCTTATTTCATGGATGTGAGTCTCATCAAGTGCCCTTGTGTCAAATGTCATAATATACCATTCAAAGAGGAGGATCTCGTGAGGGAGCATCTCTACAAGAAGGGTTTCGTACCGAACTACAAGGAGTGGACGGCTCAAGGAGAACTTTTGACTCCTCAATATCATTCATCCTTTAATACGGAGGTAGATGAGTCCACTCTCGGAGATAACTTTGAATAGACTGCGAAACCTGGCTCGTAAGTTGGTATTTGATGCGGCCGGTCCAAGTTTTGATCCGGAGGATCCGAATCATGATACGGAGGAATTCTATGATATGTTTAAGAATGTCGATACTCCATTATATCCGGGTTGTAATTCTCATTCTGTCCCGTCGTTGGTGATGCAGATGTTGAACCTCAAATCTAATTTTAACATACCACAGGAATGCTACGACCGCATAATTCAGTTTGTTAGAGAGTTGCCAAAAGGATCAAAGGAGTTGCCTAAAATTTCTACAAGTCAAAGATGATGATACAAAAACTCGAATTAGGCTACGAAAAGATAGATTATTATCGAAACTGTTGCATATTGTACTACAAGGAGAACAATGATAAAGATAGATGTATAACTATTACACGGACCGGTACAAGCCAATTTAGGACAAGAAAAGTCAACTGCACAAGAAATGTTGCGTCCCTACAAGTACATACAGTTTTTGTCGATTACATAGAGGCTGTAGAGGATGTATATGTGCGCATATACAACAGAACACATGGCATGGCATAGCAAGGAACGAAAGATGGATGATGGAGAATTATCTCATCCTTCCGATGGAGACATATTAAAGCATTTTGATCGGTGTCATCCTGAATTTTCTACGAAGCCCAGGAATCTCCGATTGGGTTTATGTTCTGATGGATTTACTCCTTTTGGACAGTCGGGATCTCAGTACTCTTGTTGGCCGGTGATTTTGACTCCTTACAATCTACCACCGTGGATATGCATAAAGACTCCTTACATGTTCTTGACACTTATCATACCCGGTCCAAAAAATCTAAAGAAGAATATCGATATCTACTTGCAGCCATTGGTGGATGAGTTGAAACAATTATGGCAGTTTGGCATTCAAACATATGATATATCATAGGAGCAGAACTTTCAGATAAGAGCGTCACTCATGTGGACCATTAATGATTTTCTAGCATATGTGATGTTATCGGGGTAGAGTACTCATGGTACATTATCTTGCCCGATATGTATGGGAAAGAGTAAGGCATTCCGTCTCCACAATGGTAGAAAATTATGCTTTTTTTATTGTCACCATCAGTTCCTTCTTGTGTCGCATCCGTGGAGAAGGAACATAGATAGATTTAAAGCAGGTAAATATGAACTATCTTCGCCCGCGTTGAGACTGGCAGGAGACCAAGTTTGGAAAGAGGTAGATGGATTATCGACTGTGATGGAAGATCCGATATCGGCTCTTTACTTTGAAGGGTTCGGACATAGACATAATTGGACGAAGCGGAGTATCTTTTGGGACTTACCTTATTGGAAGGACAATCTCATAAGACACAATCTTGATGTTATGCATATCAAAAAAAATTTATTCGACAATATCTTCAATACTGTGATGGATATCAAGGGAAAAATGAAAGACAATTTCAAAGGAAGAAAGGACTTGGAAATTATTTGTAGGAGTTCAAATTTGTACCTAAAAAGAAGTACAAACGGTAATTGGGTCAAGCCTCCAGTGCTATTTACATTGAGTAGGGAGAAAAATTGATAATATGCAACTGGATTTCAAAGTTGAGATTTTTTGAAGGCTACGTGTCAAATCTGGCAAGATGTGTCGATCTGAATGAATGCAAGCTGACAGGGATAAAGAGTCATGATTGTCATGTGTTTATGGAGAGGTTACTACCTATTGCTCTGAGAGGGATGTTGCCTCATCAAGTATGGACTCCGTTGGCCGAATTATCTATATTCTTTAGAGATTTGTGTTCAAGCAAGTTGACGATGCAATATTTAATAGAACTTGAAGAGAAGATTGTATTGACATTGTGAAAGTTAGAAAGGGTGCTACCCCCTAGTTTTTTTGATAGTATAGAGCATTTGTCGATTCATCTTGGATACGAAGCACGTATATGTGCTCCCGTCCATTATCGATGGAAGTATCCATTTGAGAGGAATAAATTGATTAGTTTGTACTATTAATTTTTTTACTCAAATAATTTTAATATTCAATATATCATCTATAGATATCTACATCACCTAAAGAAGAAAGTAGACAATAAGGCTCATGTAGAAGCTTCGATATGTGAAGCATATATCAATGAGGAGGTTTCAAACTTCTGCTCCATCTAATTTGATACTAATGTCAAAACAAATTGTAATAGAGACCCAAGGAATGATGACAGTGGGGTTGATGAACCAAATATTATAATTCGCACTATCTTAAATATGGGAGGCAAGCCTACAAGTGCTACTAAAGTACAGTGGTTGGAAGACGATGATTTTGAAGCCGCTCATCGGTATATATTATTAAATAGTGGTCTTGAGGAGATGCTAGATATTGAGATATAAGCGACACATCTTTGCTATATATTTCAATTATGTATATGCTTGGAAAAAAGTGCTCTAACTATTCTCCTCACTATCATAGTACTTTTAGAGCTGAGGTAAAAATGGAGAGACCTACTATTAATGATGATGATCTTGCTAGAGAGGTTGATACAAAATTTCTATCGTGGTTCCATAATTATTTACGAATCCTAAACATTAAGCATTCTAAATTTAGCATTCTGACCAATCTTTGTCTAATGTCTATATGATACGTGATATTTCAGGTTTTTCGTCCTAGTACAGAGTTACAGAACGAACGACTTTGAGCATTAGCTATCGGACCAAGCTAGAGGGCAAAGTATTGGGATGGATAAACCATCAATGGCTTCAAATTTTGAACCACTGATAAGCATATTAATAAATCATTTGTCGATGAGGAGGCCAATTATACACAGAATTCTGGAGTATGTGTGAGGGGTTCAGTCTACGATGATGATCCATAATTCGACTATTACGGTGTACTAAGAGTTATCGTGGAGCTGGAATACTAATATGAGATAAAAAATATGTTGTTTAAATGTGATTGGTTCGATACAACACCTAAGCAATGATGGAAAGTTGACAACCAGTTTGGGTTTGTTGATATAAATTATAGAAAATGATATGTAGGTTTTGAACCATTTGTGTTGGCTAGTCAAACGGTTCAAGTATATTATACGAGCTATCCTAGTCGATGACGCAATAATAAGGTTTGGTGGGCTGTATGCAAAACTAAAGCTAGAAACACATATAATATTGGGGATCTAGCATACCGAGAGGATGAGGTGGCCATGCCCCAACCTACATATATGAGTTTGGCCGGTGTTGATGGTATGGAGGTTGATATTACCGTTGAGGATGATAGATTTAATGAAGAGATTGACATAGAAGATTTACCTCATATAGAGGAGGACTCTGATATGGAGGTAACGAACGAGGAACAAGAATTAGAAGATGAAGGTGATAGTGAAAGTAAAAATGAAAATGAAGAAGATGAAGGTGAAGACGATTCAAAAAATGATCCGAAAGATGATTCGGAAGATAAAGAAGATTAGTACGTACACACATATGTATTATCTTAGATTATTTATTTATTTAATGACACGGTTATTATTTATTTTATCATCACACTAGTATTTATTTGTTTCACCACACCATCAATTACTTTATGATATCTTGATGTCACTATTTTTATTTATTTCATAACACCATCTATTATTTACTATCATATTTACCAATGGCGGGACGAGGATGAGGACGATCATGACGACGGGTTCATATAGGATCTTTTTCCCAGCATCCTCCAACTACACCGGATGTAGGTCGCACACGACCATCAGGGGACGAGTTCATAAATGCCGAGGATGGTTTATCCCCGCCATGTACTCGTTCATCGGTAGGGGGAGCTACTCCATCTCCTAGGCTTTCCTCACCTTCTACCCCTGCCACTACTCCTACGACTACTGCGACTATTAGTATACCGGCTACTCCTCTAGTTACTCTTACCGGAGCAAATCCATATCCAGGCCTCCTGGTGGAGCATGGAGTATATATCCGTCGTCCAGGATTTGCAAAACCCCCTACTCTACCAGAGCGACCAGACAATATCGATTGTCCCGAGCTGTGGGCCGATGGAGCGACGTAAATACTTATTATCATTTCACACATTTATTTATTTATTCCTTTTTATTCTAATTATATATTATTTACTTATTTCAGGCTCTTCCCGACCAAGGCTGGCAATGATCTGGGGGACGTCATATGGGAAACTTTCATAGCCCTTATATCAACTTCAGTGACATCCCACAGAATCGATGCTTCATTTGGCTGGATATGTTGTAGGTATGTATAAAAATTTTATTTAGAAAAATATATAATTTTATGATTAAAATGCTAAAAAATATTTTATGAATTTGCAGAAGAAGTACTAGTCAGGAAGAAGTACTGCTAAAAAATCATAGAGAGTCTGCGATCCGAAAGTGCTACAAGACCGTCGCCCGTAAAAGGTTCATGGATATGATCAATGATAAGAAGGCGCTGGCGTCACATTCAAGGAATCTTCGCAAGGAGTGGCTCAAGAAAGAGTTCTAGGAGAAGATGAAGGAGAAGATGGAGGCCACGACCTATATTGCCAAGTACGAGAAGGCAAGAGCGTCCGATGCTAAAGGTGGTCTCCACACTGGTGGATTAATTCTGACTATCAAGCATTTTCGACGGATGGTCATTATTATTATTTTTTGCTAGATCGATATTTAATAATTTTTATTTTCCTTATTAATTAATTACTTAATTTTTATAGTGCGAGAAGGCCATCAGAGCCGGGGGAGACCCGAAGACCATCGACTTCCCCGTAATCTTCTAGCAGATGCACAAAAGGAAGAAGGAAGGGAAGCTCATAGATGAGCGGGCAACAACAACATGCATAAGTTGTGTTTATAAAGTTTTATCAACGAAATTTAATTACATTCTTTTTATAATTTAACTATATTTGTTTACCCTAAAAATCTAACCTTAACTTTAATATATTTACCTATGATATCCAAAAACCTTCTCTCTAAACCTAACCTACGATATCTAAACTTAACTCTAAACCTAACATTAGCTGTAGTTAATAAAAAGATTAATCCTAACCTACGATATCTACACCTATTTACATAAATAAATATAGGAGACGTATGTGACGTTGGAGGGTGAGGCTGAGAGCAGTACACCGACTGAGAGAACGATCGGTGGATACAAGCTGTCGGGAGAGAAAAAGGCGACATCGTGTACGAAACTGGATCGTTGGAATCCCAACCATCGGTTCTTTCCAGATCTCCTCCGATGGCTCCTCTAACTCGATCAGTGCCCGTTCCTCCTGGTGCTATAAGTTTGTAGCAGATCACGATGGCTCTGTTAGAGGTACATAGGTAGGTTAGACAACTGACAGAGTCTCGTGATCATGTAGCTCCTGCTCCTCCTGCATCTCCTGCTACTCCAACTCCTCCGATGTCTCCTCCGGCTCCTCCTGCTGCTCCGCCTGTCATTCCTGAGGATCTACAGCAGATCATCTGCTGCGTTATGGCACAGTACATGGCTACTCGACAGTCGCCGCCGCCTCCGCCTCTGCCTTGATGTGTATTTTTGTTTTCTTGAGAATTTGACAGTTTGTTGGATGTATTTGTATATAACTATATATGTTTGGATTATGGTAGTGTATGATAACTTATGGCTATGCACTTATATGTAAGTTCTATTATATTTTATGTGTTTCATTGTATTTGATGTGTTTGAATGTATTTATGTATAAGTGATTTGATTTTGTATAATGTTACATGAACAGAAACTAAGTGATTCTATTCTATAAAAAAATATTTATGTTTAGTGACGGAATAGCGATGGATTAGCGACATAAAACTGAAAAATTCTAGGTCAGCGACGGATCTACGATGCTTTAGCGACATAAAATCCGTTGCTAAATATGTCTGGTACCAAAAATATGGAAATTATGTATCAGACATAGTCTCTATATCCGTCGCTATGTCCTTCGTCTTTAGCTACGGATTAGTGACGAAAATTCCTTCGGTGAGCTTCAAGAAAATTTGGTAAAAATGGGCTCACACTTTTCGTCGCCAATCTGTCGCTAATGCGTCACCAAATAAAGCGACATAAATATTTTGTCAGTAATTTGTCACTGTAATTCTGTCGCTAAGTTCGTCACGAATCCGTCGTCAAGTCAACGGATTAGCAATGGAAATATGGCAGCGACACTTTAATTAGTGATGCCACATTTTTGTCGCTAATCCGTTGCTATATTAAAATATGGAAAAAATTCGTCGCTAAAAGTTTGTATTTTTGTTTGTGATCCTGCAGGAGATCGGGGCGTGGCAAACATGAGTTGCTGGCCGGAGAAGATGAGTCTTTGCAAAAATATGCAAGAGAGCACCCTTCGCGTACTAGTACGCACAACTCCTTGTGCGCACTTCGTGCTGTCCCATTCTCACCAATGTATGCATTTGCATAAGCCATTTTGGTTTCTCATAAAAATACGCCAAGGACTTCCTGCATATTAGAGTAATTTTAAGGGAAAAAGTCTCTGCTGGCATACTTTTGTGCGTATTCAACCAGAGTTCCCTAACCAAGGAAACATACGCCTTCACTCTCCCTTACCCAACTTATAGTTGGCGTACTTTTTCTTGTTGGCATATTTTTCTTGACTTTGCTAGCCCGGCATATTTCTTCGAGCTTCTCCAAATTTCCTTAGCCAAGAAGCAATTGACTTTGCTTTATCGATTTCTGCATCCTCGACTGTCGTGCCATTGACTGTCATGCCAGCCTTGTAATTTATATTGTCTTTTACTTCTTGTTTCCTTGCTTGAGTACTTTCTGTAAAGTATGTGACCCATACCTGCTTGCATACTTTCTGTAAAGTATGCCACCCTTGCCTACTTTCGTACTTTCTGTAAAGTGGGCCACCCTTGCCTGCTTGCGTACTTTCTGTGAAGTACGTCGAGTTTCCCTGCTTGTGTATTCTGTAAAGCACACAAAGTTTTTTTTGTTGGCTTTTGTACGCCAACCTTGCCCGGCCTAGCCCGCGTACTTCTGTACGCATGCCTTTTTTAGCTTTAGATTCTCATGGCTCGCGTACTTATATGCCAAGCCTGCCTGTCTAGCTTCTAGTGAGCCACCCTTGCCTACTCGCATGCTCCTTTAGAGTACGTCAATGCTTACCAGCTCGCGTGCTCCTCTGTGGTACGCCACTGCCTGTTTGTTGGCTGTTATACGTCGACCCTGTCTTGCCTAGCCCGTATACGTTCTGTAAAGTACTTCAATGCTTGTTTCTTGGCGGTTGTATGCTACTTGCATGTTTTCTGATTTCTAATTACCTTGGGCACATTATTTAATAATGTTAAGGACTGTTGCCTTATTGATACTTGCATGAGGTTCTTAGCCATAATGTGTGGTACCCAGCAGGACTTGTTATATTGAGAGCCCTGTAGGTGTGGCCCTGATTGTAATTATTATTTTCTTAATAATTCCTGTGTGCTAGAAAGGATAAGGAGTGTAGTTCAACTCGGGGGATGATCTGCAATCTCGGTCCTTAAGGATTGTGGATCTGATCTCGAGGGATTCTCGTACTACTCTTATTCTCATCTATCGATATAATAATGTGATAATTTACATGATTGCCTGATTAACTACTTGATTCATGACCAAGTACCTGATTGAACCTGCAAGTTCTTGACCTGACTATTGTATCCGTGTTGATACTCTTGAATGCACAAAGAGTGCTATCTGACTTGATATGTATATTGTGAGCCATCGTGCCACACAAATCATGACTTGTGATATATCTTATATTTCTTCCCTGCACGGATGTAGTAGTTATACGTTGGCATTTCCATGGTTAGATAATATTGTTTGTAGTTTCACACTTGGGTGAATTCATATTTGAACTCTCTAGAGTGATAATATGGATTCGTTTTAAGAGTGCATGTACATAAAGTATGACATATGAGGGGAATGTTCATGTGACCACTGTATGGAATTCCAATCACCTAGGGGTTAATTAGCTACTAAATTTGTAGAGCATTGGGAGGGAACGATATCCCGAGATCATGCCAATGAACCGACACCCAAATATTTGTGATGGCTCATTGGGCTGACCCCTAACAGATACTATATATTATCCCCCCTAGTGAATGCAGTATCCGACTTTTATTATTTGATTAACAAGCTTGGCACGGTGGCTGTCACATCCGTTCCCAGATTTGGTATTCTTGAATTTATGATACTTAAATTTTTTCCTGTAGATGTATTCATGTTGTATTTTACATGTTGATTCCTGTTAATTATGATATATTTTATTTAATTGTGTTCCTGTTTATTGTGGAAGACTACCCGAGACCAGTAGTGAACACCTTCAATTGCCATGAACCAGTGCTAGGACCCGTATTTAGGATGGATACCTGACCCGGTTCACTTTTGGAACCACTAAACCTATTTTGGATGGTTAGAATTGTATGAGGATTAGTCATGACTAGAATGCCCTTTTACCCTCTTGTGTATATATACTCCTCTTTCTCTCTCCTTTCTTTCATTTTTTATTTCTTTTCTTTACTTCTTCCTTCCTCTTCTTCCTTCCCTCAAGATCTCACAACCGAAACCCTAAGCCCTAGCCTTAGACTTGGTTCTAGAAAGAGGTTTGTTAGTCCACCAAGGCTAGTACATCTTGCTTAAAGTGGTGAAGCCATAATTTTTGGATTTTTTATATGATTAGTAAATGAAAATGTGTTTGATGGAAAATGTTGTCCTTGATGTCCAGTTCATGGAGTTTTTGGTTTTGATGAACGGTTTTTAGTATATATGAGTTTTAAAGTTAGGGTTTTTATGTATTCCAAAAGTTTTTCTTAGTTTTGATCTATTAAAACATGGTATTTTAGAAAAATAGTTTTTAGGGTTGATGGAGCACTTTATTTCGATCATTTTGGCTTTTGTTCCCCTTGATTCGGAGTTAAAATAAAAAATTTATGAAGAAAATAATTTCGGATTTTTGGAGCTTTTCCGCCATGGTTGAACTTGCTGTATGGAGAAGACGAAGTTCTTATGCGGCCAACATAATATGCTGCCGAGACTTCTATATGGCATGATCTTTATGCGGCTGGACTCTTTGCCGCATAGTCAACCAGTCTGCGTCCATTTTGTTGGAAGCATGATTAACCATTACACAAAGTATTCTGGAGCTAAGTGAAATAGCTCCCTTGTGTTTTGTTCGCTGGACGAATAAGAAATTTGCTAAGTCCAAGAGACCTCAATGCGACATCGAACTCCATGCGGCACCGACCCATATGTGTCAAACAGAGCATGCAGCCACTTTCTCTTGGATGCATGACTCTGAAACCTTGGCACATCTTTCTATGGTTTTTTCTTTTCTTTCTGACACACTTTATATCCTGTCACATCCATTACTTCAGTCACTTCTCTGACACATCATCTCGGCACTTGTCCTAAGGAGTGGACTTTTCCTAGACTATGAGGCCTGACCTTTATGTGGCATGACTCTTATGCGGCCTGGACCCCTATGCGGCACCGACCTTTATGCGGCCGTGACCTATGCGACATTGATCACATGCGTCCCTGGTTCTTATGCGGCCTCATGTGCAAGTTTTATTATTTTTCTTAGTTGGATGTTTTATTAGATTTTGTGATTTTATACGTGTTATAAATTATTGCAAGTACATGAGAACTAAGTGACCATGTGTTGTACCTGACTATATGCCTAACCCGACTATAACTAGAAATAGACTATGCGGCCAAGTGACTATGACTACCTATGTGCCTGACTCATCCCATGTGTAGCTATGTGCTAGAATTCATATGATTTACCAATGATAGGTGATTTGACTCGACTATTGGTATTCGTACTGATACACTTACTACGTGCTATATGTTCCTACGTGCTAAGTGTTCCTACGTGATTATGTTACATCTTTTACACCGATGTATACCTACGAGCTACGCGACATTTGATATAATATGATTCCTCACCCGAAATTAGGTTTACTTGGCTTACATAGTGGAATTAGGGCTAGTTTGAACCCAATTAGAATTTAGAATACGATATTTGATTTAATTGTACATTATTTTATCGCGTAGCGTACCTTATCGTTGCCTCGATAATTGGAGCACCTCACTGGCCATTGTCTGTCTACAAATTTCACAACATTGTCCTAGACGTGCCCGCCTACCTTTCTGACCTTTGTGTGACTTATAATATTGCTTTCTTGTGCTATATTTTAGTCGCACAATAAACGTCGCGGACGTTATTTCCTAATTCTAAATATAATCACGACTTTGTATCCTTGTGCGTTCCAATCGAAATTGGAGTCATAATCTTGACAATTTTGTACGACCCAAATTTTATTAATATTCTACACTGTATCTTCTATGCCCCAGACACTTGTGTCCGACTTAATTTTATTTCCAAGTACTCCTAATTAATTCCGAAACATCGTGCGCAATAAATTTTAATCAATTAAATCTAATTTTTATCTTTGTGCAATTTCCCAATTGTTGGGACTTTTATGCAAAAATGCGTTGAGATATCCCCACCATTGGACAGTACGTGAAGAAACCCAATTTTCCCTTCACGAGAATTTTTTCGTAATTTTTGGGATGTGCAACGTGCGCACATCGCCCTCGTATATTTAAACCTATCCATGTATTTAAACAAGGAAATTATAGCCCTTCCAAACATCCCCAAGCAAGCCAAAGGCCCATCCCAAGGAGAGCGTTGACCAAAGTCAAAATATTTCTAGGTCAAGCACCCAACCCAAGTCAAACATATATAAACAACTTTTCAACCCTTTTCCTTTACTTTATTCCAAAACCTAAGAATCGATTCCAGCCGCCCCCCCCTTTTACCATTACTGTACATCCCCTACATCCTGGTGCAACTCGACCCGACTTCGTCGGCCGGTCGTCTACCGGAGCTCCGCCTGTGGACCGCATCTCCACCCGCAGACCCGACTAACACAGCCTTTCTCCTCGCCTCCTTCCTCCTTCCTCGACTCAAACTCGCCGACAAGCCGACCTCCCCTTCCCGGCCTACCACGACGAGCGGACCCACCACCGACCCTCGCCTCGACTCGCCGGAATCGCCCCGACCTCTGAACTCCTCCACCATTCTGCCCCCGGATCCCGAGCCTTTATCTCCCCGATGGCCACGAACCCCTATGACCGTCGAGTTCTCCCCCTCACAGGAGGCTCCTCGATCTAGTTCCCCGCGGCCAACTCGCTGGCCTCGACCACTGTCCTCGTCCGCTGTCCATCTTAACTCACCACCATCACCTCTCCGCCAATGACAGTAGACCCCGTCCGGCCGGAACACACGGTCATCTCGACGCGTCGGATCCCGTCAACGACACCCCGGCCTCCTGCACGCTGTCACGCCAGACTGATTGTCCGACCCGCCTGTACGCTGCACCGAGGCCGCAGCCGAGCCTCTCCCCGACTCCACCTCCTCCCCCTTCGCCTGAGCAAGACTCGGCCAACCCCACCACCATTGCCTCCCCTCGACTTCATCCCCGTTTCCCCCACGCTATCCGTTCACCATAGCCCCCTCTCCTCCTTGTCCTCCTCTTGTTGGCCGGACCTCCCTCCCCCTCGCTGGCCGGAATATCAGCAGCCACCACTAGCATCAACATTATCATACTCATCATCATCTTCACCAAGTGTATACCCAAATCATTACCAACACCAACCCTAATCACTTGTTCAGCATCCACATCATCATCATCCTAGTCATCATCATCATCGTCCTTGTCATCACCATCACCATCGTCGCCGACATCGTCATCATCCCCATCCTCATGATCATCAATATCCCTATCATCCTCATCCATGCAATTATCATCATCTCATTATCGTTATCATCATCGTCACATCATGGTCATCATCTCATCATTATCTTCATTAGCACTATCATCCTCGCCATCACCATCATACACATCACCATCTTCGTCATCTGTAATCCTCATCATCGCTTCCCTCGTCATCGTCATCCATATCATTATCATCATCGTTGTCATAGTCATCAACTTCAAACCTCATCATAAACCCCATCATCATGTTTATCGTGGACCGACACTCTTGTCAGACAACTCGTAACACTAACCCTCGATTTCCGTACCTGTGCACGCTGACCCCGGACACCTGTTGGATTTATCTGCACAATTTTGGGAGTAGATTATTGGGACTACACAGCCGCTTGCCAGGCAAGTATACCTTGCCTTGTTGTACTGTTTAAATTCTGTATTATTAGTTGCATATTTATATTACATAACTGTGCGCGTCCGAGAGAGACTCGGGTGCAGTCAACGAATTCGTTGACGTTAGGACTTGTGTCTGACCTAGTATCTAGTAGACCCACCTAACATTGTGGAGTTATTGGTATGACTCCCTAGGCCTTGACACGTATCATTACACGTCACAGAGTGAGTTCATGTAGGGACGCGTGCCTCATACTCGACTGGCCATCGGTGTGAGCAACACGTGTAACGGTATTTAGCTTAGTTGTTTATTTCTATAGAGACTTGCATTATAGTATGAGATGTCCATGTCGTGTTCATGACTTGTACATCTATATTGGGCGGGGAGGACAACTAGTAGGCGTATGGGACACCCACTTCTTCTATGCAGATTCCACACTCGACGGAGTGATATGGACGTTATATACTATGCAGATTCCACGTTCTTCGGAGCGATATGGACGTTATATACTATGTAGATTCCCCGTTCTTCGGAGTGGTAGGACGTTATTATATTACAGTGCGCCCTTGTATTGGGGGCATATGTGGCATATACTAGCCAGTCATGCCGATTGGTGAATTATGTCAGCATATGTCTAGCCTATACTTTCCCATACTCTTAAAGTTGTCCTTAAGTTGCATTTCACTTAGATGGTTAGGTCACCCTGGAGTTTTACAGTATTTACTTTATGGCATGCTTTTTCGTATCTTGTTATGTCCCTCTGAGGACCTGGTCCCTTTCTAGGTGTATTGTTTATGAGTATTCGTAGGAGCATAAATCCGGACTGGTTGCGTACGTTCCGAGGAGTCCTCTCTTTGAGCCCCATGATTGTTAGATATGGTACTTAGTTTGTAATTATCTTGTTTATTCTATATTCTAGTTCGGCAGTGGATTTATTTCCATCCGACTATCATTATTGTAATACCTCACATTGATATCTAGCTCGTAGATACTAGACATTTATTATATTGATTCTATGGATGAGATCTAGATTATACCATGTGACTTGTGTTGGATTTATACCACTTATGGATTTTGTTATTCATATACAGCGTACGTGTGTTATGGTTTCCATATATTGGAGTGCCATATTCATACGGCTGGCATAATCACGTGTCCTAGTCCTACGTATTTTTGGGACTGGGGCGTGACATATATATATATATATATATATATATATATATATATATATATATATATATATATATATAGGTACATGTGATACACATGCACTAAGTGCATTAAATCAAACACTTGGTGCTCACTTATGTGATACTCTAGGATATACACTCAAATACCCATTTCATGTGATACCACTCCTCAAAATACATCATACACCTCCCATTATATTAAATATAACATAAAATGACAAGGAATGACCCATTAGGCATTACATCAAACACTTTGTGTGCCACCTCGGAGTTTTTTCCAAATGGACACAAAACCTAATGTAACTTCCTCCATAGGACTCCTATAGATCTAGTTCTTCTTCCTATTGGTAGTCCTAAGCCAAGGAAGGGTTTAATACACCATTAAAATCTAAAATGACAAGGGAAATGAGGTTTTTACCTATTAGGAGATGGA
The DNA here is from genome assembly GCA_036927795.1 of Iris macrosiphon. Taxonomy (NCBI): domain Eukaryota; kingdom Viridiplantae; phylum Streptophyta; class Magnoliopsida; order Asparagales; family Iridaceae; genus Iris; species Iris macrosiphon. The sequence continues at coordinate 111,929,771 of JAYESA010000017.1, forward strand.
TTCTCAATGTGGTTCCTCCAATGAGCACAAGAGTGAGGAATGAGCACCAATCTCTAGCCAAACTCTTCTTCCTCAAGCCTCTTGCAACCTTCAAGCTTATAACTCTCCTTGGGGATGAAAATTAGAGAGATTGGGATTGATTTGAGAAAATTTAATGGAGGAATGAATGCTTGGAGGAAAGAACTCAACTAGGGTTTCTTCATGAACAACTAATGAAGAAGAGGGGGCTCCCTCCTCCTATGTAGGGTCGGCCACCTTAGGGTTAGGGTTGGCTTGGTTACAATGTCCAAAATGCCCCCTCCATGTTGTCATGAAGAATTTATTTAATGAAGGGGGTTTAACTAATGTAAGTTCTAATTTAATGAATGGGTTATCATATTCATTCTTTCTACTTTAACTAGTTAATCAAGACTAATTAAATATTTATATATATACAGCCATACCAATTATTATTAAATAAGAATATATCAATAAATATAATAAAAATGACATAAATACCCCTATCCTAAAAGTGATGGTTATTGTCACCCTCACTTTTCTAAATAGTGGTAATTTAGTTATTTATCATAGTTATATTATTTTAGTGATTTAATAATTAATTAGTATGCTATATTAATAATGGTGCTTGTGCTATATTTTAATTAGAGTTAGTAGGCTAACCAATAGTTAGACTTGACAACTTGTGAACCTAATTAGAATTGTCATGACAAACATTTGAACCAACTTGGACCAAGCCCAATAGACCATTTTTCACTAATTAATTAGGAGGATTAGATTTAATTTGGATTAGTTAGAAGCCTTCCTAATTTATCCCTCCTAATTATAACCTACATGACACTAGTGGAGGGGCAACTTGGACATTTGGTAGTGACTTGAGGAAGAGGGAAGGGGCCGACCACTTTACGAGGGGTCTCCTCTCTCTCTCCTCTTCATTTACATTCATTTTAGATCCCCAAATTCATAGATCCCTAATTAACTCCACCCCTCCATCAATTGACCTTCAATTCACCCTCTTTCCCTTTCATTTTTATTCCTCAAGAAGCTTTGGAGCTTGGAGTAGTAAGGAGCACAAAGAGAAGGATCTTGGTGAAGAGATCATGTCTGGATCATGTCCATTGTGTTTTTATTGGGAATCTATCTCCCAATTGGTAAATTCTGAATTCTTCTTCATTCTAACTTTTATATCATGCATTTGACCATTAAGAATGACTTCATGGCATAGGACTACCAATAGGAACAAGTTGTAGGCCAATTGGTTGTGTATAGAGAATTCTACATAGTTTTTTGTATATATTTTAGGCAAATTACGAGATTGACACCTCAATTGTAAACCTCCCTCGATTTATTCTGTAGATAGTTAGAGTGGATTTGGAAAAAATATGGTAGCAGATGTCGAGGTTTAGAGCGGAGATAGTTTACCTGGTATTTAATTCAATTAATTTAAAACCCTTGGCACGCCCTATCATTGTCTGATTATTCGGAGCCCAATATCAGCCCATAAATTTCATCGAGCTATTGTACTTTCGTCTTGACTCGCCAAATTAGGCACTGGACTTTTCCGTCTTTTAAAATCAATTTTTGTGTGCTCTAAATTAATTGCGCAACATTCCAAAAATTGTAACCCATATTTAATTCCGTGTCGGACACCTGTGTCGTTGCCCTAAATTTTGAGATACCAACTTAACCCGTTGAGCCGGACCAACTAAAGGGTCCATGACTGACTCCAAGCCCCCACTATTTTTGGCCTTTGCGTCATTTTCGAATTTTGACCCCTAGTGCTCCCAATTAATTTAAATTCGCGGGACACTTTATTCCTATTTAAATCGGGGATACCAACTTTGTAAATCCTATTTTTAATCCTAAATTAATCCCAATGCCTTTCTAATTAAACCCGTGCCTAACGCACAACACCCACTCACCATAAAAATTTCTAAACACATTTTTCTCTATAATTTTTGTGTCATTTTATGTGTTCATGCAATTTCCCGAATTTAAGGGGCTAAGTTGCAATTATTGAATTTATGTGTCATCACCCTATTGGCTTTGAACTATGGAGAGGTCCCAAAGTAGGGTCCTATTCTCACCATCCACTCATCCCCCTTCATGAAGAAACCCACTCCCCTTCATGACAAATCACAACCTTCCATTTTGAATAGGTTGATCACAACCCTCCATCCCCCTTCACAAACCCCTATAAAGTAACACCTCACCCCACCCTCAACACACACCACCGGCCCTAATCCCAAGGAAACTCCCCTCTCTCTCTCTCTCCTCACTCCATCATTTAAAACCCCCATGCAAACTTCTTCCTCTACTCTCCATTACATTTTTCTTCTTCTTCTTCCTTAGTCTTTTCTTCCTTTGAGTGTTCCTCCCTGTGGAAGACCCGACGGCCGCTCCGGCCCGACTCCGGCCATCGGCCCCCACCGCGGCGACGATATCAGCAGCCCGACCGTCTGCTCTCACCGTTGGCCGTGCGTCCCCCGCTCCGGTGCACAGACACCCCCCGCTGTGAGCGTCCCCGCACGGCCTGAGCAGCCCGACCGCCAATTCTCCCCGCGCGGCCTGACCTGCATCCCGACCGGTCAGCCGACCCCCCCCACGGTGCAACAGTACTCCGGCGCTGTGCTGTACAGAACAGCTCCGGACGATACTGCCTGCTTCCGGCCAGCCAGCATTCCGCCGACCCAGCAGTTCCCTCCGGCCAGACAGAACCGCTCCGGACGACCACTACATATCCCCGACGACGCCTGACCGGACTGCAGTACCCCGACCGAGAGTCTCAGTCCCGTCCGGCTGTGTTTCCGACCCTCCCCGACCGCTTGTCAGTCCAGCCCAGCCCTATTCCGGTCACCTTCTCCGACAACATCGTCGTGGTAACGGCTCTGTCCCTCCCCCTCTCTTTGAATAGAATTATTATGTGTTTTAGATAGGGGTTTATATATTTGCTATGGTAGTAGGGTTGGCGTATTATTTGAAGTGTGAGGATAACTAGAGTCATGATGGAACATGATGTTGTGGATGAGAATGGGGTAAGAGCAGGAGAAATAAGTTCTTGTGGTGATTGTTAGGAATTACATTGGATAGTATGGTTTAGTACATGAACATTACTGATTAAATTGAATGATAATAATATGACTTGAGGTTAAGGTAAATGGTGAACTTGGAGATTTAAATTGTCATCGGTATATCAATATAGATTTTAGTAAGAGAACATTGAGCTTAAGGGTTAAACACATTTATGGATGTGCGAGGTGATCTATAGGGTTGAGCAGTGTTTGCGGATGAGATGATCCGAGAGTTGAGGAAGACCTAATATCTAATGAGTAAATACGGTCAGGGAGTGAGCATACCTGAACTACGGAACTACGTGAAGAATATGGTAAGAACGAGGATTGGTCGAGGAGAGTGTACAGATGACTAGTTGATGGACTATCATGCCATTAGTCAGTTGCAGTCAGCCCTCTAGTATCTTGCCCTTGCGAGTCATAGAATAGATTATTAATTCTGGTTTGTATCTCTTCTCTAGGTACTGCGGGACCCGAGGACTTGGACGCTGTACCAGATCCCCGACATCAGCAGCCACACGCAGGCAAGTGTACCTTGCCACCCTGTATTTCAGTTTACAGATATTGTTGTTCTTTATGTACTCGTGCGCGTATTTATGTTGACGTTCGATACTCCGTTTCCGGTTCACAACCGGGTGTTGACATTCGACGTAACGTCTTAGTATAATTGCTAGATGCTTCACAGCACCTCGATGCACGTACCTGAGTACATCGATATCCCAGGACACACTTATACACCAAGATCGTGCCAGATTCCTGTATCCTGATATTGACATCATGACCATAGACTAGGACGACCTTAGGGTCGCGTCTGTTGAGTTAATTCTGTGTGTCGAGACTTTAGCTAGAGGTTCAGGTTCAACGCACAATCGTTTACCGCTTGGGAAGGGGAAGACAGTTACTAGACGTTTGGGCTACTCTGCACACGTGTTACGACCCGCACCCGGAATTGGGGCACGAGTACGCGGGTACGTCCAACCTACGCCGCAGCATCGGCGGTAGAACGCTGTCAAGGTCATGATACTATCTAGCCAATCTCACACAAGCATCCAATCTCCATAAGGAGGCACGGATGACACAAAATAATACGAACACATACTCAATCACATTGACTACAGCATGATAAGATATCGAACAAATAAAATTAAATACAACACAAGTCTAAATGTAATAATCTAACTCAACAATTATCCATGTCTCAACAAGTATGCCGGAGACAAATTCGGTACCAAATAGTCTACTAAAAGGACTAACTAGAAAACTAGTGATTCCGGCTAGACCTCCCAGAATCACAACTTGACTACCAAGTCCAAGTCTGCAGCTACTCCCCATATGGTCCATAAAGTGTCGGACATCGGTCCACTAAGGCATAGTCTGGAAAAATATTTCCAGTCAGGAAGGAGCAAAGTACAATTCAAATAACAGTTCCATTTAATTGACAATGACTATAAAGCAATAAACAGATGATGCTGGATACTGAGAGAAGACAGTAAGTAAATGCAATGGCAAAATAAAGGAGACAGGCAATGTAAAAAGACAGGCAATAGGCAATATGATACAGTCAGTGCATATAAGAAAATGAAAAAAACAAGGTACAGTATCATATACGGGTGATGTAGTATATGATTTTTAAAATAGAGAACTGTAATCTATTCTAAGTGTTTGAAATAGTAGTTTCGAAATATGATCGGCTTGGGACATGTACGAGAGCTATAGGGCCTGGCTAATCATATGTGAAGAGCATGATTAACACTTACATTGTTCTATAATGTAATAAAAGGTTATGATCATATTTCTTACTAACTACTTCCCCGCCCCCAACTAGTACTGTCGATCCAACCATGACACGTCACGATACATGAGCAAGTCCAATCTATCATGTACGATGTCTAATATACATGTCGTGTACAATGTCAATACGATAATCAATGTAACATCTCATGACTGCAGATCCAAGCTATATACTAGTCCGTGTAGCACAGTGTCAAGAATTCAGATGTAACATTTTTAGATTATTGAACTTATAGAAATTATCAACAATTGGAAATTATCAGAGAATGTACTTGCCTTGGGTCCTTAGCTGGTAAATACTGATGTCCTGTTCCAGAGTATCGTCTGGATGAACCAACAGTCCTATAGACATATCACAATATAACACTTATATCAGATGCTACACTAACACACAATCAAAAGCATCGAACTCAGGGCCGTGCCAGGTATGACACTAGTCAACTAGGGTCATCTAGTAGATTCACCAATTAAACATATTATTAATAATTAAATATAATACATATATATGGTTATTCCAAAGTATATAAAAAATAGGTATAATTGTATGTACATAAATGAAAATATATATTATTTATGTTTATGTGAAAAATATACATAACTCCCATTATTTAAGAATATATGTATTTATACATATATATACACTAATATACATACATGTACCAAAATACATATTAACTTATACTATATATATATATATATATACATATATACTAAAATAATTATATATATACTACGTATATATATACATCAAAATACCTATTAACATTTACTATTTAATACGTATACACAATACATATATATTGAATACATATATATAAAGTAGAGAAATATGCGAGATATATATATATGTATATATACATATAAAACATATATACACAAAAATATGCTATATACATACATTAACATATATTTATTAATTATATACTATATGAAAATAGAATAATATATGTACACATACAAATACACGAATACACACACATATACGTATATACGCATTTAAAGCACATTTACTATACGAAAATATACCAAAATATACATGTATACATATGAATACATATATACGTATTTATATATAATACATGGTATAATACACTAAGTTATATACTATATAAAGAAGGAGGGAAGAGGGGGAAGAGCTCACAGGGTGGCTGTCGGGCTTGGCCGGAGGGAGAGCTGGCCGGCGGGTCGAGGTGCTTGGTGGTGAAGTCGGAGGGAATGTGAGCTGCGGGGTCGGCTCGCCGGGAAAGGAGCAGGGAGCGATCGGAATAGGAGGCTCGCCGGACTGTGCAGCGGACTGTCGGCTGTGCGTGGAGGAGTTGCAACTGTGCGGGGCTCGAACTCGGCCGGAGATGGGAACGAGGGAGGAGCAGCGTGGCAGGAACGAGCCGGAGTAGCAGTGTCGAGGTCGGGGAAGCTCACGGTGGACGGGGGACTCGACTGGGGAGTTTATGGCCGGTGCCGGAGTCGCAGGGAGGGGGAATGGCTGAGGTCAGATGTAGGAAGGAATGGATCGGCTGAGCTTGGCCGTCGGAGTGCTGAGCAGCGGGGATGGGGCTCCGCCGGCCGAGGGTGAACAGTAGAGTGGATAGGGGTGAACAGCGGGTGGAGTGCAGCAGTGGTTGGCCGCCGGAACAGTGGCCGGGTGGTGGAGATGGTTTTCCCTCTCTTGAAATTAAATTCAAAAAAAAAGGAAGGAGAAGAAGAAGAGAAGAAGAAGAAAGGAAATATATAAAATAAAAAATGAAGAAAAGAAGAGAAGCTTCGGTTGAGTGTGGGGGCTTGTGAGGAGGTGGAGAAACCTAGGTTTTTGGGGATTAGGGCTTCCTTGGGAAGAGGGGATGATGTGACTTTAAATAGGGAGAGGGTGTGTGGGAATGAAGGGTGAGGATGCACCCATTGAATGGATGGCCTAGATTTGTCATGAGGGTTTCTTCATGTGGGGATGAGGGTGAGAGACTTAGTTAAATATTAGGGCTCCTTCATTGGTTTAAACAAATGGGGTGTTGACAACAAATGCAAATTTGCAAATTAGCCCCCTTAAATTTGGGTATTTGCACAGTTGCATAAAATGATAAAAAATTGGTGGGCGATTCGGTGTTTGGCATTTTGTAGAGTGAGGGGGCACTGTATGTTTGGTATGGGCTCAATTAGCAGGGCACTGAAATTAAATTGGGATTTACGGAATCAGTTGAAATGGTATCCTCAAATTAATTAGAAATAAATGCAAGCTACGTTCTAAAATTAATTAGGAGGACATGGGGCTAAAATCAGGTCGGGTCATCAATACCATTAGTGAAGAAGACTCAGTACAAAATATTTCTCTAATTTGGGTCGCACGAAAAATAGGTCAAGATTGCCTCCAATTTCGATTGGAACGCACAACGATACAAAGTTTGAATTTATTTAGGAATTAAATAAACGTCCGCGACGATTTTTGTGCGGCTAAAATAAGGTACATAGAGCTATATTATGAGTTGCAAAAATAGCAGAATGGAAAGCGGGCATGTCTAGGGCAAGATTATGAAATTTGTTGGAAGACAAAAGCTAGGGTAGCGCTCCAATTATCGAAGCAAGGGCAGGGCGCAATAGTTAAATAAATTACGGTAGTTAATTACAACCTCCAATAAATTAATTCTAAATAAAACAATTAACCACATAATTCCATAATTCGGACAGGTGTTCATCTACTGGGCTTCTAGGTCAAGTCTACCAGCTCAAACATAAATAAATACTATATATAATAATATATTTAATTACACATCTTACATAATTATTTAAATTAAATATACTTATCATGCAATTACTTAATTGTAACTACCATAATATTAAATATTATAAAAAGTCGAAAATACCCCTATTTTCAGAACGGGGTAGTGACAACGCGCTTATATATATATAGTATTTTGTAGTGATACCTGTATCTAGTGTAGCTGTTTCACCCGTGTCTCTGTGCTCGGAGCTACGGTCCGACCCGTGTGTCTCTGTGTTCGGAGCTATGGTTTATATTAGAAAACACACGCGTCGAACATTGTCTTTAAACTGTGTCACACTTGTTTGGTTATGATAGATTACCCTGTTGTTGCACTTGTACTATCTGTTTACCTGGCATATTATTTTTCCGTACCTTGTTACGTCCCTCTGAGGACCTGGTTCTCTTCTAGGTGTAGGCTACGAGGATTACTCGGAGGAGTACAGACCGGGCATCTATCCAGCAGCTGTACTCACTGCCGAGGACGAGGTCATTCCTGAGGACTTCGCCTGATCGCTGGTAGTGACTCCTTCCTTGGGACGGTATCATTACCTAGTTACCTGCTGCCGTCCCAAGTTATCTTATTGCTTACTTTCTTTCCAGTATATTTGTGCTAGCGGGTTTGTCCCCGTATGACTACTCTAGTATTTGTATTTGATATATTTCCAGATATTTCCTTCCTGCACATTAGTTGTTGTATTACTTCTATTGTGCTCTTATATTGCTGCCTGTGGATGAGATTTAGATTGAGTATTCTTGTGTTATGTGATGGGTTATTCATTGTACTTCACAGCATAAGTGTACTCCGACGGGCCCATTAGATTGGAAAGCCCGCCGAAGTACACTGCTGGCCATTGCCACGTGTCACGGTTCCTTATCCATGGAACTGGGGCGTGACAAGGTTTTTGTGGTGGCCCATGCAGGTCCGATTTAAATCGTCTTGGTCACCTGACTGTGCCAAGCGAGCCTGCAAATTAGGAATAGAGTTAGAAATCTCATCCGCAAAGTTTGAAACCTTCACATGACACCTCTATCTTGATATCGTTTACCAAATTGTATCTTGTTTATTTTCCTCAAACGCTGATCGCTGTCATGACTTCTTTTCAGAGTTATGAATCTCCGCAGTGGACGTGTCGCACAGCCTGGCGATGTTCCCCGAGACGCTGGATCATCCGGAGAACCGGATCTGGAGCAGGTCTTTCTACTGACTCCAGCACCCATGGGGCTGTCATCAGGATATCCCGAGGTGCCTTCAGACGGACAACAGATCCACATCAGGTAGGACCTGAGGATCGAAGGATTCCAAGTCAGGAGGAGCAGCAGCTACCACCTCCTTCACCATTTCCGCCACAGATGCCCTTTATGCCATTCCCCACAGGGCAACCGATGGACGGAACCCAGATGTTCCAAATGATGTTTGCGATGATGCAGGCCCAGCAGCAGTCTCAGCAGCAGGCCCAGCAACACCAGGCTGAGACTCTGAGAGAGAGCATCGAGATTGCCTTGGGGCAGGCGTCACCACTAGCATACGAGCCGACGCGAGGGTCTGTCATAGACTTCCGTCGTTTGATGCCGCAACCTTTTTGCGGGCACGAAGGAGCCGACGGAGGTCCACGCTTGGCTCACCGGCATTCAGCACCAGCTAGAGGCTACTGACCTCACCCGACACCGATGGATGACGGCTGTCAGGATGCAGCTCACCGGCAACGCGCATCACTGGTGCCTTTCCGAGGAGCAGCGTTTGGGACCGGATCGTGCCACCTGGGAAGAGTTCTCCAGACTCTTCCAGGAGATGTACATACCCTCTACCGCCCGAGCAGAGCTTCAGGACAGATTCCAGAACCTCAGGCAGGGGAGTATGACTGTAGAGGAATACAATTATGAGTTCCTTCGCCTGAGCAGATTTGCACCATACCTGATCCCCACTGAAGAAGCGAAGGCCGAGAAGTTTTATGAGGGCCTGAGTTATGAGACCCAGAGGCTTATCGGGTCCACATCCCACACCTCTTACTCCGAGGTACTACTTGCAGCACGACGCCAAGACCGCATCAACAAGATGGAGGCCAGCCAGAAGCGCTCCTATGCGTCATCATCAGCAGTCCGAGCCCCACCGGGAGGACCTACGAAGTATCCTCTAGTACAGCAGCAACACCAAAGGGCAGCACCCCAGCAGGGAGTAGTCATTCCACATGCTATTTCTGTGGCAAGAGGGGACATTTGATGAGGGACTGTAGACGGAGGTTGGGCATATGTTTGAGATATGGATCGGCCCAGCATGCCATTAGAGATTGCCCTGAGCAGAGAGATCCAGTGCAGATGGTTCATCGACCAGCCCTGCCAGCGCCGAGGCCTTATCAGCAGCCTCCTGGACCGAGGCCACCTTACTCAGGAGCTGGAGCACAGCGACCACCAGCACCAGGAGGAAACCAGAGGAGGCCACCCTTGGCCCCACAGGCAGGACAGTTCCACCAGGACCGACATCAGCTGAGGGCACCGGCACCGAGACAGGGACAGGCCTACGCTATGACCATAGAGGAGGCTGAGACAGCTGGAGAAGTGATCGCAGGTACAATCTTAGTAGCTTCATTACCAGCATTAGTCCTATTTGATTTTGGTGCCACACACTCTTTTATAGCTGCTAGTTTCGTGGCTACCCATAGAATAGCCACCGCACCCCTTCCGAAGGTCAAGAGGATCCTTACGGGAGGTGGAATAGTACCTGTTAGCGACACTTGTTGATCATGTTCAGTAGTTGTCTGCGAGCGAGAGATGCGTGCCCGATTTTTGGTTTTCTCCATGCCAGACTATGACATTGTCCTAGGCATGGATTGGTTGAGCCAATACCACGCAACGCTAGATTGCCATCGTGGTTGTGTTATCTTTAAACCCCCTGATCACCCAGAGTTTGAGTTTCTTCGGGAAGCCCGAGAGCATGGTGTCCAACCTACCCTAGCGACACACATTGCAGAAGGTGAACCGACATACCCTCACTTTATAGCAGAGTTTGAGGATGTATTTCCGGAGGATCTCCCAGGACTGCCACCTGACAGAGAGATTGAGTTCACCATAGAGTTGACTCCAGGAGCCGAGCCAGTTACTTCCTCCGTTTACAGACTAGCACCGAAGGAGTTGGTTGAGCTGAAGGTTCAAGTAGATGATCTCTTAGATAAGGGATTCATACAGGCTAGTGTCTCTCCATGGGGAGCACCCATTCTATTCGTACCGAAGAAGGACGGGACGGTACGCTTGTGTATCGATTACAGGGCGCTAAATGTTGTAACGATAAAGAACAAGTATCCACTTTCGTGCATCGATGATTTATTTGATCAACTTAGTAGTGCATGTGTATTCTCGATGATCAATCTCAGATCAGGTTATCATCAGATCAAGGTACGGAAAGAGGACATCCAGAAGACGGCCTTTCGGACGAAGTATGGCCACTATGAGTTTTTAGTCATGTCGTTTGGTTTAACCAACGCGCCAGCAGTATTTATGTGTTTGATGAACAATGTCTTCCACCAGTACTTAGATAAGTTCGTGGTGGTATTTATAGACGACATCTTGATATATTCCAAGAGCCAGGAGGAGCATGAGAGGCATCTCAGGATCGTGTTGGAGACGCTGAGACATGAGAGGCTGTACGCCAAACTCAGCAAATGTGAGTTCTGCTTGGACAGAGTACCATTTTTGGGGCACATAATCACCGGAGATGGACTATCAGTTGATCCGGAGAAGATAGCTGCAGTAGAGACCTGGCCTACCCCTACATCAGTTACGGAGGTTAGGAGCTTCCACGGACTTACCGGATATTATTGGAGGTTCGTGGAAAACTTCTCGAGGATAGATGCGCCTATGACGCGACTGACGCGTAAAGGCGAAGAGTTTATCTGGACCGACAAGTGTCAGGTGGTTTTTGATGAGCTGAAGAAGCGTCTGACATCATCCCCAATTTTGACACTACCTTCAGGATCAGGAGGATTTGTAGTGTACAGTGATGCGTTAGGGAGCGGATTGGGATGTGTAATGATGCGACACGGCAAGGTTTTAGCCTACGCATCGAGACAACTGAGAGTTCATGAGAAAAAATATCCGACGCACGACTTGGAGCTAGCTGCAGTGATATTTGCACTAAAGCTATGGAGACATTACCTTTGTGGTGAGCGTATTGAGATTTACACAGATCATAAAAGCTTGAAGTACGTCTACACCAGAAGGAGCTCAACATAAGACAGAGACGTTGGCTAGAGTTGATGACAGATTATGACATTGAGTTGCAGTACCACCCTGGCAAGGCGAATGTGGTAGCAGATGCCTTAAGCAGGAAGCCCATGGCATACTTTTTGACGACGCAGCGACAGTTGCTAGAGGATCTCCAGGAGCTTGGGATAGAGATCGTATTGCCAGGCATGGATGGACAGATGGCCAGTCTTGAGGTTCAGTCTACTTTGACTGAGAGGATCAAGGTAGCATTGCCTACAGATACGAGATTTCGACGTCTGCGAGAGAGAACAGAAGCCGGCATGCAAACGGGACTCAGGATTCATGAAGACGGAACGTTGAGGTGCGGAGATCGCCTATATGTTCTGAGTAGCGAGCTATGCCAAGAGTTGATGACCGAGGCTCATAGCTCGATTTATTCCATTCATCCCGGGGGTACGAAGATGTACCGAGACTTGAGACAGCATTTCTGGTGGCATGGGATGAAGAGGGAAATTACAAGATTTGTGGCGAAGTGTTTAGTTTGTCAGCAAGTCAAGGCTGAACATCAGAGGACTACAGGATTATTGTAGCCACTCCCCATTCCCGAGTGGAAGTGGGAACACATTTCCATGGACTTCGTCACAGGATTTCCGCGGAGCCCTAGCGGATAAGATGCAGTTTGGGTTGTCGTAGACAGACTCACCAAGTCTGCACATTTCTTGCCCTTCCGAGTTGGGCAATCCACAGAGATACTAGCTGACATGTATATGAGGCAGATAGTACGATTACATCGAGTGCCTGTCAGCATCGTATCGGATCATGATTCCAGATTCACGTCACACTTTTGGCGGAGTATGCAGGAGAGCCTAAGAACTCGACTCAAGTTCAGCACTGCGTATCATCCACAGACTGATGGACGATCAGAGTGCATGATACAGATATTAGAGGATATGTTGAGAGCGTGCATGATTAATTTTGGAGGATCTTGGGAAGACCATCTACACTTAGTGAAATTCTCCTACAATAACAGTTATCAGGCTAGCATACAGATGGCACCTTATGAGGCACTGTACGGCAGGAAGTATAGGTCGCCAGTTTGTTAGAGTGACATAAGAGAGCGTCAGATACTTGGTCCAGAGTTGGTGACACAGACAGTAGAGAAGGTCAAGCAGATTCAGAGCCACCTGCGCGCAGCACAGGACAGACAGAAACACTGGGCAGATGCGCACCGCAGACCATTGGAGTTCAAGGAGGGTGACCACATATTTTTGAGGATATCACCCACCCACGGTACCATCAGATTCGGAGGCAGAGGCAAGCTGAGTCCGAGGTACATCGGACATTTTGACATTTTGGAACGAGTTGGCGAAGTGGCTTACCGTCTTGCATTAACTCCATCATTAGAGGGAGTACATAACGTATTTTACGTATCACAACTGAGGAGATATGTCGCAGACCCTAGCCACGTGCTTGATCATTCGGAGATTACAGTCGGGCCCAGTCTGTCTTACGTAGAGCAGCCAGTTGAGATCCTCGATCACAGCGAGAAGACTTTGAGAGGGCAGACGATTCGATTGGTCAGAGTGGCATGGAAGCACCATTCACCAGGCGAGACTACTTGGGAGCGCGAGGATTCTATTCGGCAGCGATTCCCGTACTTATTTGAGGAGCAAGGTACGAATTTACGTACGGCATTTGATTACTAGATTGTTTTAAAATTCTGTTAGATATTATCGTGCTTTACTTTTAATTTCGGGGACAAAATTTTTCTAAGTTGGGAAGAATGTAAACCCCCCTCGATTTATTCTGTAGATAGTTAGAGTGGATTTGGAAAAAATTTGGTAACAGATGTCGAGGTTTAGAGCGGAGATAGTTTACCTGGTATTTAATTCAATTAATTTAAAACCCTTGGCGCACCCTATCATTGTCTGATTATTCGGAGCCCAATATCAGCCCATAAATTTTATCGGGCTATTGTACTTTCGTCTTGACTCGCCAAATTAGGTACTGGACTTTTTCGTATTTTAAAATCAGTTTTTGTGTGCTCTAAATTAATTGGGCAATATTCCAAAAATCGTAACCCATATTTAATTCCGTGTCGGACACCTGTGTCGTTACCCTAAATTTTGAGATACCAACTTAACCCGTTGAGCCAGACCAACTAAAGGGTCCATGACTGACTCCAAGCTCCCACCATTTTTGACCTTTGCGTCATTTTCGGATTTTGACCCCAAGTGCCCCCAATTAATTTAAATTCGCGGGACACTTTATTCCTATTTAAATCGGGGATACCATCTTTGTAAATCCTATTTTTAATCCTAAATTAATCCCAATACCTTTCTAATTAAACCCGTGCCTAACGCACAACACCCTCTCACCATAAAAATTTCTAAACACAATTTTCTCCATAATTTTTGTGTCATTTTATGTGTTCATACAATTTTCCGAATTTAAGGGGCTAAGTTGCAATTATTGAATTTATGTGTCATCACCCTATTGGCTTTGAACTATGGAGAGGTCCCAAAGTAGGGTCCTATTCTCACCATCCACTCACCCCCTTCATGAAGAAACCCACTCCCCTTCATGACAAATCACAACCTTCCATTTTGAATAGGTTGATCACAACCCTCCACCCCCCTTCACAAACCCCTATAAAGTAACACCTCACCCCACCCTCAACACACACCACCGGGCCTAATCCCAAGGAAACTCCCCCCTCTCTCTCTCCTCACTCCTTCATTTAAAACCCCCATGCAAACTTTTTCCTCCACTCTCCATTACATTTTTCTTCTTCTTCTTCCTTAGTCTTTTCTTCCTTTGAGTGTTCGTCCCTGTGGAAGACCCGTCGGCCGCTCTGGCCCGACTCCGGCCATCGGCCCCTACCGCGGTGACGACATCAGCATCCCGACCGTCTGCTCTCCCCGCTGGCATTGCGTCCCCCGCTCTGGTGCACAGCCACCCCCCGCTGTGAGTGTCCCCGCACGGCCTGAGCAGCCCGACCGCCAGTTCTCCCCGCGCAGCCTGACCCGCGTCCCGACCGGTCAGCCGACCCCCCCGCGGTGCAACAGCACTCCGGCGCTGTGCTGTGCAGAATAGCTCCGGACGACACTGCATGCTTCCGGCCGGCCAGTATTCCGCCGATCCAGCAGTTCCCTGCGGCCAGACAGAACCGCTCTGGAAGACCACTGCATATTCCCGACGACGCCTGACCGGACTGCAGTACCCCGGCCGAGAGTCTCAGTCCCGTCCGGCTGTGTTTCCGACCTCCACGACTGCTTGTCAGTCCAGCCCAGCCCTATTCCGGTCACCTTCTCCGGCAACGTCGTCGTGGTAACGGCTCTTTCCCTCCCCCTCTCTTTGAATAGAATTATTATGTGTTTTAGATAGGGGGTTTATATATTTGCTATGGTAGTAGCGTTGGTGTATTATTTGAAGTGTGAGCATAACTAGAGTCATGATGGAACATGATGTTATGGATAAGAATGGGGTAAGAGCAGGAGAAATAAGTTCTTGTGGTGATTGTTTGGAATTACATTGGATAGTGTGGCTTAGTACTTGAACATTGCTGATTAAATCAAATGATAATAATATGACTTGAGGTTAAGGTAAATGGTGAACTTGGAGATTTAAATTGTCATCGGTATATCAATATAGATTTAAGTAAGAGAACATTGAGCTTAAGGGTTAAACACATTTATGGATATACGAGGTGATCTGTAGGGTTGAGCAGTATTTACGGATGAGATGATCCGAGAGTTGAGGAAGACCTAATATCTAATGAGTAAATACGGTCAGGGAGTGAGCATACCTGAACTACGGAACTACGTGAAGAATATGGTAAGAATGAGGATTGGTCGAGGAGAGTGTACAGATGACTAGTTGATGGACTATCGTGCCGTTAGTCAGTTGTAGTCAGCCCTCTAGTATCTTGCCCTTACGAGTCATAGAATAGATTATTAATTCTGGTTTGTATCTCTTCTCTAGGTAGTGCGGGACCCGAGGACTTGGACGCGATACCAGATTCCCGATATCAGCAGCCATACGCAGGCAAGTGTACCTTGCCACCCTGTATTTCAGTTTATAGATATTGTTGTTCTTTATGTACTCGTGTGCGTATTTATGTTGACGTTCGATACTCTGTGTCCGATTCACAACCGGGTGTTGACATTCGACGTAACATCTTAGTATAATTGCTAGATGCTTCACAGTACCTCGATGCACGTACCTGAGTACATCGATACCCCAGGACACACTTATACACCATGATCGTGCCAGATTCATGTATCCTGATACTGACATCATGACTAGAGACTGGGATGACCTTAGGGTCGCGTCTGTTGAGTTAATTCTGTGTGTCGAGACTTTAGCTAAAGGTTCAGGTTCAACGCACAATCGTTGACCACTTGGGAAGGGGAAGACAGTTACTAGACGTTTGGGCTACTCTGCACGCGCTTATATATATGTAGTATTTTGTAGTGATACTTGTATCTAGTGTAGCTGTTTCACCCGTGTGCCTCTGTGCTCGGAGCTACGGTCCGACCTGTGTGTCTCTGTGTTGGGAGCAACGGTTTATATTAGAAAGCCCACGCGTCGAACATTGTCTTTAAACTGTGTCACACTAGTTTGGTTATGATAGATTATCCTGTTGTTGCACTTGTACTATTTGTTTACCTGGCATGTTGTTTTTTCGTACCTTGTTACGTCCCTCTGAGGACCTGGTTCCCTTCCAGGTGTAGGCTACGAGGATTACCCGGAGGAGTACGGACCGGGCATCTATCCAGCAGTTGTACTCACTGCCGAGGACGAGGTCATTCATGAGGACTTTGCCAGATCGCTGGTAGTGACTCCTTCCTTGGGACGGTATCATTACCTAGTTACCTGCTGCCGTCCCAAGTTATCTTATTGCTTACTTTCTTTCCAGTATATTTGTGCTAGCGGGTTTGTCCCGTATGACTACTCTAGTATTTGTATTTGATACATTTCCGGATATTTCCTTCATGCACATTAGTTGTTGTATTACTTCTATTGTGCTCTTATATTGCTGCCTGTGGATGAGATTTATATTGAATATACTTGTGTTATGTGATGGGTTATTCATTATACTTCACAGCTTAAGTGTACTCCGACGGGCCCATTAGATTAGAAAGCCCGCCGAAGTACACTGCTGGCCATTGCCATGTGTCACGGTTCCTTATCTATGGAACCGGGGCGTGACATCAATTGTGTGTCATGAGACTAATTTAATCTAATTAGACTTAGATTGGGGTTGTAGGACTAGATACGTGTCCACAAATGGATACATGTAGGCCATATCATGGTATTTTGTGATACAGTGTTATACGGAGCCCTGATTTGGGTGTTTTGAGCAATTACTCCTCAATTCTCATTGTAGAAAGTTATTTTAGTTGTATTATAAAATATTTAGTTTATATAAATGATATTATGGGGAAACTTGGGGTTTTTGGCTCTCCAATGGAGTAGGTATCATGGTGTACTATATATACAATATATCGAGTGTTCGACATAATGATTTAGAGTGTGTGTGAGAGTGATTAGTTGAGTGCCTTGTTAAATAGATTGCACTGACATTAAGCAAAGGACTACAACAATAAGACATTAGCAGCAATAACAAATTTGTATGCAGGCAGCAAGGTGTTTATAGGGGCTCGGTGTGTGTGAGAATATTGGTTTATGGAGTGTTTACCCAAGTCAGAGAGTGTAGTAGGGTATAGAGGTACTGAACATGAGGTAAGGGGAATACTATGCTGTGTCAAAGTTGGAGTACAGTTGATATAGTGCACTACATATGCACTGCTGTTGATATCAGGGACTGAGCAGCCCCAAGGCTCGGATAAGAGAGTGATAGAAAGGGTAAGTCAGGTCTGAACCATATCAGGGAGTGTGTAGGTATTATTGTGTATCAACAAAGATGGGGAGTTGAATCTCCAGTATGTTCAGGTTCATAATGTGTGTGTGTGTGTGTATGTTTGTGAATGATGGAAGTTGGAGGGGGTTGATAGCAACGAACGACAACAGCAAAGTAGAGTAGAAAGACTATAGCAGCAGCTGCTACAGGGATTTTTAGAGAGAAATACAGTAGAAACAACAACATTAGTAACAAGAGCAGTGAAAAAAAGTAAGGGGTGGCATATAGGTCTGTTTCAGACCTCAAGGAGAGTGGCTGAAGCAACATTGGTTGCCTGAGTTGTAGCAACTACTACTTGTTGCTGTCCTCGTGGGAAGTGACTAAATGTAAGGCTCGGGATGCAGATGTGTTACAAGGGATCAAGAGATGGAGTTCAGGCAAGTGAATGTAAGGGAAGAAACCTGAGAATTAATTATAAACGGTTTGGGGAGTTGACAGTATTTCCTTTACACTGGTTTGGGTATGCTCGGGTTGTGATACAGGTCTGCCTAGACCTCAGTTGAAGAAGACAAGCAGTAGCAGTAGTATCAGATGTATGCAGTGCCACTTTGGCACTTCCATGGACCTGGGGTGTCGGGTTTAGCATGAGGTGGCATTAGCAGTTGCAACTATGAGATGAATGAATGAAGAGATACACCATTACAATTGATTAGATGTGATGTGCACATCAATGCATAGTGAAGGGTATGTGAGTGTGTTATATAAGGTTTTATGGTTGGATATGGGTATTAGAATGAGTGTAGTGTGAGTATGAGTTATAGTCCAGGTAAGGGTATTGTGGGGTATAAGTACCAAGTATATTTTAAGTATATGATACGCGTATACCTATATATATAACTATATGTACTTGAGGGATCAAACTATTGGGGTAAGGTAATAATATATAACTAAGGTAATGGGAATATTAGAGTAGGGTAGTAGTATATGCTAAGGATATGTTAGAGATACTAAGTTAATGAGTAGGAACCAAGGTATAGTCTAAGGTATTGCTAGTATATACATAAGCTATATATAGATACCTTAGTTATATTAGCTAGTATAGATAATAACTTCTGGGTATGGACTTAGAATCTAGGTATGACCTAGAAATAACCTAGTTTGACTAGTAAGACCTAAAATGGCCTAGAAAATTATATTTAGTACATTTTAGTATATTTATCACTTTATTACACCCAATTGATATGCCATTCATATATAGGTGTGTGTGATACCATCTTGGACATCGAGTGACATTATTTACTCCGGACCAAAGGCGAGTACATCTCTCTGTTAGTTTTCAGTCATGATAGTGTATATATACCACATATTCTAGAACTGTTTACTTGATTCCCGCACAGTGGCTACACGGACTGGTACTATATGGATCCTGTCAGGAGATGTTATCCCCTTATCGTGTTCAACGGGTACTTCATATGTATTTTATCTTGTGTATTGGGTATTGATTATCGTGTACTTTGTGTTCACACACTGCTCGTGTTCAGTGTGCTTATATTCGTTTTCGTAATGTGTCGTGATTGGATCCATAATTATTGGTTGGGAAAGGGAGAATAGGAGTTGGTTATGTGATCATGCCCAAGTGTATTCGTGTACATGTCAATTACATATCACACTTGTAATCGAGTTACCATATTGTATTCGTGTTCAACCCAAATCGATCACATAATAAACTTGTACTCCAAGCCACATTAGTTAGTTTATTTTATTCTTTACTTGTAGTGATTCTCTATTGCTTATCTTTATTTTCTAGTACATTACCTGTTCACTCTAGTTTATTTCCATTTCCTATTATTAGTCATCTTGTATTGTTTTCTATTACCTATCATAAATGCTCTACCATGTATTTGGAACTACTTCCAGAAGTATGTACTTTGGTCCAATCCTGACTGGATATATTTTTCAGATAATTGGCTTGTGGATCAGTTGTTTAGGATATGTAATATAAACGAAAAAAGATTTGATGAATGCGGGAAAAATGAGGTCTTGTGCGAAGACCCGCCCCTTCTTTTATTGTTTACAAACAAGATTATACAAATTCGATCCTATACGAGGATGTCTAAGTACAATTTATTTAATCTGGGTGAATATTGCTATAGGTGTCTGATCTGCAGTCGATCACTTTAGCCCTTGGACCATACGATGTTTGAGAAGTGCCGTGGAAGACAGGTAGCAGCTTCGAGGGTTGCTAAAGAGGGTGGATGCCCGATGCCAAAGTCGTCGATCCCTTCTCTTTGCCTGAGCTCAGGACTCTTCTCTCTCTTTCTCTCTCTCTCTCGACCCTCCAATTTGTCGACCTTGTTCCTCATTGATAGAGGTCTCTATTTATAGAGTTTTAGTGACAGTGACCACTCAATCGATGTAAAAATCGAGTAGTAGAAAGTACAGTACCCTTTTACACAACGGTTAAAATAACCAAAGCCTGCGTATAGATGATCCTTTGAATGAGCGTGTGACGCGGGTCCAACTAAGGGACAAAACGCATATAATCGCTACGAAGATCATGGCGTAAAAGCCACGTAGGTAGGTATCCATCGTGTAGAAGAGGTTGGCATAGAAGCCAAATGTCTGTCACCATGGCATAGAAGCCAAATAGTTATCAAACCGGCATAGAAGCCGAGTAGGCGTAGAAGCCGAGTGGTCATAAAGCCCGAGTAGGCATAGAAGCCGAGCGGGCACCGAAGCTGAATAGGCGTAGAAGCCGAGCGGGCACCGAAGCTGAATAGGCGCAGAAGCCGAGCGGGCACCGAAGCCGAATGGGCACAGAGGCCGAGTGGGTACCAAAGCCGAATGGGCACAGTGGCCGAGTGGATGTGGACGTTTTAGCCAAAATTACGGCTTTTGGAGATATAATCAAATCCCAGCATTAATGGTGGAGATTTGCCATCATCCGGTGCGTTAAACGCAGAGGCGTATTTTGAAGGTCAGTCACTTGGCCTGTGCGTGGTGCAGAGACGTAACTCAGGCATCTGTTAGTTTTCGGCGCTTCAAATGTAGAGACGTGCCTCGAGAACCTGTCACCGCTCTGTGCATAAAAAATGCAGAGACGTACCTCGAATCTCGTATGAGGTACAACTTTTGACGTGGCAGGCGGTTTATCTTCCGCGGAGCATAAGGAGCTCTCATCTGCCTTTGTAAACTAGGCAGCGTATTCCTTTGTGTACATAAAAGCGATTTACGCAAGGGGAATGGCAGTAAATGATAGCCTGGGTTGCAGTGCTTCGCCATCATTATAGCCGTCGCCTGGGTAGTCGAGCAGTATCCCTTTGTCAGAAGTCGAGACGTCAGGTTCATTGCAGGCTCTGACAGGTTCATTGCAGGTTTTGACAGGTTCATTGCAGGTTTTGACAGGTTTATTGCAGGCTCTGACAAGTTCACTTTGGAGAATACGAAGCGTCCCTCGTACACTTCAATGCTGTATTTGAAAAGGAGATGAGTTTTACGCCATAAAGGCGATGAAGCCCCTGTTTACGCTGAAGCAGCCTGGACGTACTGTCTACGCAGATAGTCCTTGAGCCTATATTTCTCACTGTGCTTTGGCGGAGAAGCTCTGTTTGTACGTTTGAAGGCTCTGAAGTCCTCTGTTTATGCTGCTTTGCATCAATATGCTGCGTAGAGCTTCCAGCGTATTTTTTATGCTTCAACAAGACCCCCTTCAAAGTTTTTAAATTCTTCGTAATTTAAAATGCTTTGAATGAAACATGACCCGCTCCTCGTAACTCGAAACGTTTCTGAATGGAGTTTTGAAACGGTCGAGGCTGACTTTATGGCGGATTCATTGGGGATCGGCTCTCTCTCTCGCCTATAAAAAGGCTGAGGAGTTCTCCTGTTCTTCCCACACTTCCTTCATCATACGGAGATGATGGCCGTAGTTCGTCGGGTCGACTTGAGGAAGAAGGAGATCATGCTCTTCCAGCATGTAAGGTGCCAAAAAAGATGACGTCTTCGAGCAAATGTCCTCTACAATGATGGATCATGGAAGGATATCATAGCCTCCTTTGCTCGGGATAATCAGCAACTTTGTATGGTGGTTCTTCGGGAGAGACGAAGAATCGTATTTGACCACGCTGCTTGCAAGTGGCACCTTCTTCCGTTACCTCCGGTGACGAGAGGCAGACAGACCAGCTCTGTCCCGGCTTGAGTGGCGGTGGTCTGTAGGACAGCAGATTTACCCTGCTTTCCTTCTGTTAGAGGATGGGTCTATGCCCATTTTTGTATCCTCCCGCCACTGATCATCTTCTTGGAAGAAGAGGAAGACCTTCACCAACGTGAGAACCTGTCAGAACAGCTTCTCGGTGCGATCTTCAGACGATGATGAGGAAGCCCTTTGTAGATGGGGTTTCTCTCAGATGTAATCATGAAAATAAAGAAAAACCCTTGTAGATTGGATTTTTTTCATATGTAATCATGACTTTAATCTTTAATAAAATCGTCTTTCTTTCTTCATTTGATCATCTTGCCATACTTTGCTGTGAAGTCTGAATGTGTGCAGCTTCGACACGTCTGATTCTTTATGCCGACTCTGTTTTAGAAAGAGTGCTGGGTCCTATCCTGTCTCTTACGCATAACTAGGGATGCGTAGAAAGCCGCTTTAGCATTCGAGTGTTCGAACTGTCCTGCTGTTTAGGAGTGAGAAACCGCGTAGAATCATGAACTGTTACTTCTGATAAACAGAATTTCTTTGTTCAGACATCATCTTCAAGAATGATTTCTCGGAAATCCCTTGGAATCAGGGCGAGAAATGGCTGTCAAACTGATTTGCCATCTTGGTAGATAAAATATTCAGACTGGAGTCTGGATGAACTTCGAATCGACCCATGAAGAAGAGTAATTTTTCAATGTTGAACTCTGTATGCTTCGGGTACTTGGGATATCTTGAGGTCAAGAAGGAGTATCTTCTGTGTGAACTCCTATAATTGTCCGCCTTGAGGAACGTTCAGATGTACGTGTACTCTGGTCTGTATATCTTTCAGATGTGCGGGAAGTTATGGAGCGCAAAACCATGAGTTGGCAGCCTCTAAGCATAAACTAAACACCATCGAGCATGAAATCATAGACTTTGTAGTTCCTGAGCGTGAAGTCGTAGGTTTGTAGCCTCTCGAGCATAAAAGCTACCGAGCACAAAGGCATCCGGGCGTAAAACCCGACTTGTAGCTATCGAACGAAAAGTCGTAGATTCATAGCCGTCGAGCGTAGAAAGCTCTTTAGCATAGAACTGTGGATTTGTTGCTTCTGAAAAGAAAATTTTTCTGAGTGTGAAGTCGTGGATCCGTCGCCTCCGAGCGTAAACTATGCGCCACCGAGCGTGAGATCATCGATTTGGTATCTGCTGAGCGTGAAGTCGTAGGTTTGTAGCCTCTCGAGCATAAAAGCTACCGAGCACAAAGGCATCCGGGCGTAAAAACCATAGACTTGTAGCTTGCGACCGTAAAACCGTAGATCTGTAGCTGTCGAGCGTAGGAAGCTCCTGAGCGTAGAAACCTCTAACCTGCTTTGCATGAAAAACTTTTCGAATTTGCCGACTGTCCGCCTTCTCTGAATAAATAGGCTGACATGGGACCCAATCATAACCGAATATTAATTAGGAGATTTGGTTCGGGGTCCGAGGAGTCCATCCGAACTCTATATATATCCCAAGTTTCTGAGGGGAAAACTTTCCATCCGTCTTCTGCGAGAGAAAGCTTTCGACTGTTCGAGTTCTGTTTCTTCTTCGAGTCTTCAAAGTCTCCAGTAATGGCTTCGAAACAATCCTTATCCGCTAAGGGAAAGAAGGTTGAATCCTCTTCTCGTTCCTCGTCCCAAGCGAGAGAGTCTCTGGTTGGACAAGGCGAACTTTATTCTGAGCGGAGCATCCCGCCGACGAGTAGTGCACCCGGCCTGGAAGGTAGAGCTTTTGGGAAGGAGAGAATGACTGAAAATCCTTCGCACATGTTGAACGTGACCGCGCTAGGTCATCTTCTGTACTGATAGCCTCTTTGAGAAAGATGATGCACGGAGACGTTTTATCTTTTTACGCCCACATTCCTAATGTGTCAGCGTAAACTCTATTTTTTTCTGCAGTCGAGCTTAAAAGCTTTGACCGCCAAAAAACCTGGTGTACACCATTAAAATTTGAGTTTTATGCTTGTGGATGGAAATCCTGGCATAAAGCTCAATTTAATCAATCTGGCGTAAAGCACAGACCGTATACTGCCAATCTTGATTTTTACGTCTAAGGAAAATGGATTCCAGCGTAAAGGTTTCAAGTTTCACAGTCTCGACGTAGAGCACAGACTGTTGATTGGATGCTGCAAGTCCCAAAACGTCTAGTTTAGGAACTGACATGTTTCTTTTATACTTTCACAGTTAACTTGCATGAGTCTCCGCTAGATGAAGTGATGGGCTCTGCCGCCGGGATGCTGCACTCCAACTATCTGGAGGATCTGTCGCACGTGACATTTCCTATCTCCGGGCCCCAATATCCCGAAGGAAGGGCAATTCTAATATCGGCTCAGGGCGAGCGAATGCTGCTGAGCATGATCAATGGGGAGCCCCTAACGTTCGTAGACGGGGAGCAATACCTGAAGCCGGCTTTCTTCTTCGGGGACATGATCGATAAGCAGTCCCAGACAAAGCCTAAGAGAGAACTCTGGGTTTTCCCTGCCGTGGATTTGGTCTTGTATCTGCCCAGTATGCCGAGAGACTACCCCATCTCGGCCTTCTTTCATGCTACGCATCCCAGGAAGATGTTGTGGACGCTGACCCCCGATCTTCACGGCAAGCCGGGGAAGATCTTTCATCTGAGAGGAGCTGACCAGGGGTCGTTTGTCAGCCGCCCATCTGGCTCTGTGACGCTGTTCAGGGGGCTGTACCCAGGCAGTATCCCGAGTGAAGACAGTTTGGTGATCCAGCTGGTCCAGTTACCGACTTTCTGTAATGATTTTATAGGGTGTGGGGGAGTATAGCCTAAGGTGAACCCTCGGTATGGCGGGTGGATCACCCCTTCAAACCTTCGATGGGCTCGCTTGGTTGATTGGGCCCTGAAGCATTTTCAGACCGAGTTGGAGAACATCGGTCTGTTTGCAGCTATGAGTGCGACCAGTGTTTGGTTACCTCCTAACCCTAGCCTGTTTCTAGCACTGATGGAGCGATATATTTCGCTTACCGGGACCTTCGCCACTCCACTGGGGGAGTTGGGATTGGCCCTGTATGAGATGGCAGAGATCTCAAGACTGCCGATGGGGGATACTCCATACGAAGAGTATGTTCCTACGAACCGGGGGCTGGGGGATTCAGACCCTCGGTTAGTGGAGGTCTATCAGGAGCTGATGTGTGATTACCTCGCCTGCATTGCTTTTTATGATGAGCCCTCAGATTTGGCTCATATCAGCAAATGGACGTCCTATCTTTTCTTCCACCGGTCCAGGACTGCTAAGCCGGAGAAGGTATTGGAGGGCAAGGATCTGCCTGTGAATCCCCTGAGTGCGCTTAATGCTCAGGTAGTTGATGATCTCATAGTGGATGCTGGTGCTCCGGATCGGTTCCTCGACTAGGGGATGGGAAAGTATCCTGAAGGCACTAAGGCCTATAGCTATTTGAGGTACTGTCGCAGGCCTCTGTCCAGGGAGGCTCAGCTGGCTGGCTTCCTCTCCATACGGCTGCGCCGATTAGTAGTGCCGGGTGTCGCATCTGCGGACCGCATTCATCGCAAGACGCTCTGGCCTGCAGTGCGTCTGGTGTTCGGGGCAAGACTGGGCTTGCTCCCTGCCATGGTGTGTCGTATACAAGCTGGCCTGAGGGCCATGACTGACGGGCTGCTCGTCGATGAAGTTCGGCGTGATAGCTTTCCTAGGATAGAATTACCATACCTATATTTGATGGGGTGGTTAATTCTCCATAACCCCCGGGTGATGTCTTCCGGTTCTGGCAGTAGTTTGGGGGGTAGTTTCTTGTTGAACTACCGGAAGTCTGCCTGGAACGTGAGCACGGTTATAGACTGTCAGCGGGCGCTAGGCTTCAGTCATAGTTGGAAGCTTCTCTGCACCGCCCCTCTTGTACATCGCAATCAGTCGGGGATTAGGCTCGAGGATTCGGGTAGAGAGAAGACCATTTTTTCTCCCGAAGCTTTTAATTAGTTGGTCTGTATTAGACTATCCCATCTGCTGTACAGAAGCGAAGATCGTTGCTTCTTGGAGCCCTACTTGCCCAGTCGGTTTTCCCGGCATTTTGGAGATGATCAGTTGCACGTGGGCAACGTCGTCACCAGCTTCAGGTCCAGAGGTGGGCTTATTGATGGAGCGCAGGGATGGCGATATTTCATCATGGGCTGTACTGGGGCAATTTTTATTGTGCCCGTCATTACACTCTCTACGGAGCTGCGCATCCTGCATTCGTATGCCCAGTTCTATGTGGCGACGAACACCTTCCATCATGATTTTGATATACACGGAATCTTTAGGGTGCCCTCTTCCAAGCCTGGGGGAAGAGTTGAAGTCCCCTCGGTTTCTTCTGATGAGGGTGAGTCCGTTACCCCGGATGAGCCTCTGGTGTCGGTCCCTAGGGGCGAAGTACCTCCGCCTGCAGGGGCTTTGGTAGTTTTTGGGAAACGAAGGGCTCCTGCTTCCAAGGAAGCTTCCCCTCGTAAGAGGAAGAAGAAGACGGTAAATCGTTCTCTCCGGATTCCCGGCATTGATGCTCCTGGAGGTGAGCTCGCATCTCCCCGTGTTGGGGACGATTCTTTGATTGGAGGTTCCTCGCCTTTTAGAGAGGGACCTTCTACAGTTCCGGCTGGTGGTGCCGGGGAATCTCAGCTGGACACTGGTGTCGCGGCTATTGCTTCAGGTAGTGGAGCGAGGCCGCCTTCGGGGCTGAGTATAATAAAGTTCTGTATACCTCTAGCCGAATCGGCATCGGGAGGGACTTCTGCCGTGCCTGCGAGTACACCTAGCACGATTCCAGCCAATGAGCCTCGGTTGGATTTGGAGGAGGACTTGGAAGACTATCTGTCAGCTTCTGTTAGCAGACCCCCTTCCCCAGGTATGACAGCTTGCCTAACGTCATTAAGAAATGATTTAGCTGTACAGGCTGCGGATGCGACATATATGCCGTCGGTCCCGGGTAAATGTCGTCTTCACGCCTTTTCTTTTAGGAAAGTTAACATTATGCTGATATTAACTTCCTTTCGTCCTCCTTTCAGGGGAAGACCTCTTTGGGGAGGGCAGTCTAGATGCGTCCTTCGGCTCTGGCGGCGACACGGAAGTACCCGATTTTGAAGAGGAGACATCTCTGGGTGCTGGCGTGCCTGTCGAGGAGACTCCGATATCTCAAGAGGAGGATGAACCTGTATTTGCGGCAGTGCCTCCTTTGAGCACGCCGGTCGCTTCGTCCGGTGTCGGCGCTTCTTCTTTCGTCGCACCACCTGTTGAGGCGACGGCCGTGGCAACATCGTCTGTGGTTATTTCTGGAGGGGAAGTCGCCACGATCGCGGACACTCCCCGCGTTCATGCGGACCTAGCGGCGCTGACCGAGCAGTACACCGGCATCTTCTACACCACTTTGAGAACGCTAATGTCAATAGTGTTGGCGAAGAAGCTGGACTTTGCGCAGTTGAAGAGGTCTTCTCGGTTCTCTATAAAGGCGATCCGGGAATTCGGTGATACCGGGGTAGCCGACGCGCTGGAGGCGATGGTTAATGGCTTGGAACAACCCATTAACGAATACCTACAGCTAGCTCGAGGCAATATTGAAGCTCTGGTCCAGGCCAGATATGACTCCTTGACTGCGCATCTTGTTGAACAGATGGAGCCTCTAAATACGTCCATCGCGGCTCAGCAGCAGGAGATGGATAATGAGCGCGTCCAACTGGAGTATATCGTCCCCGAGTTGACCCGGTGCGAAGCTGAATATGAGAAGGAGGTAGTGAGGGTCCGTATATTAAGGGATGAGCTTGCTCGTGCAGAGGCGAAGGCTCTGTCTTTGTCGGCAGCCCGAGATGTGCTGAAGGAGCGACGACCGGCTGTTTAGCAGAACCTGACACATGTGGGTGTTATCCATGCTGATTTTGTGCAGGCTCGATCTGAGCTAGTTTCCTTGACTGATGATGCAGCAAGGTTGGAGCGGGCTCGTGCCGACGTCTTGCACTCCCGGGATGAGAGGATGGCCGTACTGGCGCAGCAGCTTCGCGACCTGACTGCTCCCCCTCTATGATGTACTTTTGCTTTTGCTTTTCAAATGTACTTTCGCTCTTTTCTGGGAATAATAAAGAGGCTTTTTTATCTGACTTTGTGGACCTATCATTTCGGAACGTAAATGACAGGTTTGGGTAAAAGTGATATCAGAGGTGATATGGACATGATATACTTTCGGCAAGTTTTAGCAGAGCATATCTATTCAGAGGTCATATGGACATGATAGAAATATGATCCAACTAGTTTCGTCTTGGAAGTAGTTTTGTCAGAATGAGATCACCTTATTCCACT
Source organism: Iris macrosiphon (assembly GCA_036927795.1). Lineage (NCBI taxonomy): Eukaryota > Viridiplantae > Streptophyta > Magnoliopsida > Asparagales > Iridaceae > Iris > Iris macrosiphon. The sequence continues at coordinate 111,957,956 of JAYESA010000017.1, forward strand.
TGAGCCGAGGAGGTTTAAGCATAGTACCTTTTTAGGAATTTGCCATTGATAGGAGCCATTAGCAGGTCTCCATTAGGCTGGGCTAACCTGTAAGCGCCGTTTGAGAACGTTGTCTCGATCACGTAAGGGCCTTCCCATTTGGGCTGGAATTTGCCTTTACTCCTGTGAGTAAGAATCATCGGCCTTCTTACAGCCAAGACTAGCTCGCCGACTTTGAACACTCTTTCCTTTACTTTTTGATTAAAAGTTCTGGAAATGCGTGCTTGGTAGAGCGCGATGCGCTGCTGAGCTTGGAGGCATTTTTCGTCTAATCCTTCTAGCTCTTGAAGCCTTAACAGGTCATTCTTTTCTCGAGTTAACTCGTTAGCCACGGCTATCCTGAGTGACGGAATTTGAATTTTGATAGGAAGGACTACTTCACTGCCGTAGACTAATGAGAATGGCGTGCAACATGTCGGTGCCCGTACCGTTGTACGGTATTCCCAGAGACATTCTTCCAGCTTCTCATTCCAATCTCTTTTGTTCGAAGAGATGAACTTCTTTAAGAGTTTGATAATGGTTTTGTTGAAGGCTTCCGCCAACCTATTAGCAGCTGGATAATATGCCGTGGAGGCCATATTTTGTATCCGATTTTTATCACAGAATTGGTGAAACGCATGGCTGATGAACTGAGGCCCATTGTCATGGATTATCCTTCGGGGAACCCCGAAGCGGTAAATAACGTGATACTTGATGAAGCTGGTCAGGTTAGATGTCTTTACCTCAGCAAGAGGGATCGCCTCTGCCCATTTGGAGAAGTAATCCATGATAGCCAGTATGAACCTGTGACCTCTGGAAGAAGATGGGTGAATAGGACCAATGATATCCATACCCCATGCTTCGAAAGGCCAGGATGCAACCGTAGGATGTAGATGTTCGGACAGTTGATGTATGAAGTCTGCATAAATCTGACAGGCCCTGCATCGCCTGGCATACTGGATTGCGTCTGCGATCATAGTGGGCCAGTAATAGCCCATTCTCCTTATACGATCCTGTAGCTTGGGACCGGGTTGATGCGCCCCGCACATGTCGTCGTGAGCTTCACAGATAATCCGCTGTGCTTCATCACCAGAGAGACATCGTAATAAGAGCCCGTCGTAAGACCGACGATATAGGCATTGTGACGATGCGTCGAAATAGAAGCGTGATGATCGTCTTTTGACAGATATTGCTTCTTTAGGATCTTCCGGCAAGATTCTGTGTGCTACAATATCTATAAAGGAACTTTTCTAGTCTCTCCTGGGCGGATCTGCATTTACCGCGTAGCTATGTTCTATGTGAAAGTTGTTTTTCACACAGAATAAGTCTCTATTAAGAAGGATTACCGAATTCTGCCTTCTTACAGGGGTGGCTAAATCTGCAACTAGACTGGCTAGGGCATCAGCTTCCAGATTCTGAGATCGAGGTACATGCTAAAGGTAGAAACCTTTGAACGTCATGGCTATCTCGACCATTGCTCGGTGATAGGGGATGAGGTCGGGATTTCGGACTTCATATATTCCTCTGACTTGGTTGACGATCAGCAGAGAATCACCGAATGCTTCCAGAGATTTGACCCCCAGCTCTTTAGCGACTTGGAGCCCGATTAGTAGAGCGTTGTATTCCGCCACATTGTTAGAACATGGCTCGCTAAGAGAATATGCTCGGTAGATAACGAGTTTATCAGGAGTGACTAGGACGATCCCTACTCCTGACACCACGTTTCCCCTGGGACCAGCCCTGGAGGCGCCATCGAAGAACAGTTGCCATGCCTCGCCTTCTGTTACGGAGTTACACTCTGCGACTTCGTCGAGAATGTCCTCGTACAGTTTGGAGGCTTCCGGGATCGGATGAGCAGCTAGAAAGTCAGCCAATGCTTGGCCTTTGATGGACTTCTGAGGGACGTACACCATGTCATATGGCGTTAGTAACATCGCCCAAGTCGCGAGTCGGGAATTAAGGACACTTGGCTTGCTCATCAGTACCCGAAGAGGATTGATCCTGGAGATGATATGAATGGTTTGGCCCGTGACATAGTATCACATTTTCTGAATAGCGAACATCAGGGCCAAGCATTCTTTCCCCACTGGGTTGTACCGGTGTTTGGCTCCGACCATCATCCTGCTGAGGTAGTTGATAGCCTGCTCGTGGCCCATATCGTTCTTTTGTGCGAGAAGAGCTCCCAGGGAATGATCCATTGCTCGGACGTACAGCACGAATGGTTTTCCTATGACAGGGGGTACCAGAACTGGTGGACTGGTGAGGTAGCGCTTGATGTCCCCGAACGCTTGCTGACAGGCTTCGTCCCATACGAAGGATATACCTTTCTTCATGAGACGAGAGAAAGGCTGGCATCTCCCGGAAAGGTTGGATATGAACCTTCGGATATAAGCCAGACGACCTTGAAATCCCCTGAGCTACCTCAGATTGCGGGGCGGTCGTATTTCTAAGATGGCCTTGACTTTGTCAGGGTCTACTTGAATGCCTTTGGCGGTGATGACAAATCCCAAAAATTTGCCGCTAGATACCCCCAGAAAGGACTTTGTAGGGTTCATTTTGAGTTGATGTTGGCGCATCAATTTAAATACTGTCTTCAAGTCTTGGATGTGATTATCCCTGAGGTGGCTTTTGACAGCTACATCGTCCACGTAACACTCCACTGTCTTGCGTAAATGCTTATAGAATATGTCACTCATAGCTCGTTGGTACGTAGCCCAGGCGTTCTTTAATCCGAAGGGCATGACCGTATAGCAGTATACCCCTAGTGGTGACCGGAAGGCGGTATGCTTCTCGTCTTCAGGATGCATCTTGATCTGATTGTATCCCGAGAATCCGTCCATGAAAAACATGCGTTCAAAACCGCATGTATTGTCGATCATGACGTCTGTGATGGGAAGAGAGAACTCGTCCTTGGGGTAGGCTGCGTTCAGATCTCGGTAATCGATGCAGATCCGTACTTTTCCATTCTTCTTCATGACCGGGACAACATTGGCGACCCAGTCGGGATATTGTTCTTAACGGATGAAGCCGCAGGCTATCAACTTCTTGACTTCAGCTTCAATGGTGTCCATCATGTTCGGGCAGAACCGGCGTTGGTGCTGTTTCACAGGCTTTGAATCGGGCAGTATGTTGAGTTTATGAGTAGCCACCTTTGGATCAAGACCTGGCATATCCTCATAATTCCACGCAAAGACGTCGATATATTCTTTTATCAGCTGGGTAATTTCTTCTCTTTCTTCTTCGGAAAGGTCGTTACTGATAAATATCGACTTTGGTGAAAGTTCATCCCCTACGTCAATCTGGATAACTTTATCTTTAGTGGGAGGTTCTCTCTGCTCGAACCAGAACTCCCATTGTGTAACCATCTGCTGATCCCAAGCGTCATTCTCGAATGGTTCGGATTCTCGTTCGTCTGATTCGAAGGAATCCGTTGCTACCATATTTGCCGATAATGTTTGCTCGAGGGTATGAAATGAGCCGGAGGGCGATGAGCCATTTTGAAAAGAGGAAGAGACATCCTCGTTCGACTTGGAAGTCGTAAGGAAGGTGGCGTACCCTAACCCGGAACGGGTTTGTTGATAGTGTGGATTGCCGAGCAGCGGTGTTCGTCTGCCTTTCCCGTAGTTGAGACCTGGTTTCATCCTTAAGTTGTAACCCATATTTTGCATGATCTTCAAGGCTTGCGGGCTGTACCTGTGAACATGCATTTCACCAGAGTCGTCGTCGAAGGAATCCTCTTGTATAGTCTGTTCGTTGCGCATGCGGCCGAAAACTATTGAACGCTGACCGTTTCGGGCCGGTGGGATAATGAAGATAGAATCCTCATGTGGTCCATACATCGTGGTGACATTGGATGATGACGTTACTTCCCATATGTACGGATGATAGGAATCTATAGCTGCCAAGAATTTTCGTGCTATAGGCTCTATATCGTCATGGGGAGAGGATTCCTGATTTGGAATCCGAGCGTCGATATACTGGGAAAGAGGTCCTTTATTATTATCAGAAACCGCACTTCTGGTTGCATTTACATCACTCGGCTGTTTGTTGCGCCGTAGGTTGATGATTAAAGGCGGAGGCTTCTGTCTTAGAGTGACCACTAGAGGATCACCCCCTTTCCCTGACCTGGTCTTGTTCAGGTGGATAGCCATAGGCTCTGTGGCTTTTGGACGGGTAGTCCGTCCTTTCACCTTGATTGACAGAGGTTGCTTGGCAGAAGGTTCTTCAGGCTCCTGGTGGGATTCCTTCTCTGCTTGGGCTGACACCTCTTCCGTGTAGTCTTGAGAGTATAACACGGCGTCAGAGTAGTAGGATTCTACTCCTTTAAACGGGTTTAGGTCGGCAACCTCCATTTGTACTGTCCCTTGGGCGTCTACATATTTGAAGCATTGATGTAGAGTCGAAGGAACGATGTTGTTGTCGTGGATCCACGGTATTCCTAGCAGGATGTTGTAGGACACCTCTGAATTGATGACGTAGCATGTAGCCACCGATTTGAGGTTGCCAATCTGGATTCTCAGGCAAATTTTTCCCAACGGCTTACTTCTTCCGGCGTTGAAACCCACAATAGTAGTGGTGGTGTACGCTAGTTCATTGGTAGGAATCCTCAGCGGTCTAAGCAGACTATGAGGAATGATGCTGATTGAGGATCCCGGATCTATGTGAATCCGGTCGACCTCCATGGAACCGACGTATCTGGTGTGGTAGAGGGGTCTGTCATGCCTGTTATGTTTTAACAGCATGTCATTTTGAGTGAAAGAGATGTTTGGGACCACCTCCATCACACTGTGGCATCGGGGACATGAAGCAGGTTCTTCGTCGGGGGACTTGAGTTGGGTCAAGTATGTATCCGCCTACATCAATGCCTCACTCAGGGCTAGACAAGTGTCTTGGGAGAGCCTGAGTAGCTCGAAGATGGACAACCTGGCCGGTGTATTAGCCAGTTGGGCCAAGATGTCGAAGTTGTACGGCTTCTCTAAACCTTTGTTTTGAATATTTTTCACAGTTTTATCGAAGCGCACTTCTTTCTGCTTCCCCTTGTCCGTCGAAGTTGGTCTTGAAGGACCGGTCTCTGGTACGATGGGCTCTGGTTCCGGAGGCTTGGCAGCTGAAGCGTCTGCAGGTGCTTCTTCCTGACTCGCTCCGTAGTCCTTGAGGTAAGCCTTCCCTGAACGGGTTGCTGCGGCAAAAACCTTGTCTTCGTCTGATGTCGAAGAAGTTGCAACCATATGGCAGGGTTTGCATTTGGAGTTTTTTCTAGACTTAGCTTTAGTAGCATTAGTCTCTTCTTCGAGCTCCGATGCCAAGTCTGGGTGAACCCACATAATCTCGCCTCTCCGGGTAGTTAGGGGTAACAGGTCATGATTTTGACCCCTAGCCGGAGGGAGATTAACGATGTTCATCGTTGTCTGGAAAATAGGTGTAACACCGTCCGGTACTTCTTGGGGAGGCAGATTGCCAAATTGCAGAGAGATCATGTTGGCCGTGACCGTCTTCTCGCTATTGCGCAGAGTGATGGCTTTAGCATCGATCAGCTCTTGGATCTTCCTTTTCAGTATGTAACATGCCTTTGTTGGGTGGTGTATGTATCTGTGGAAGATGCAGTACTTGGGGTTGTTGGCGCTGCCGGCCTCACTAGGCCGCCTCTCCTCCGAAAGGGTAATTTTGCCACTTTTGACGAGACACTCGAATATACTCGGAATATCGTCGTCGTCGAAAGAGTATACATCTACGGGCCTGGAAGTCCCCGATTTTGTCTGCGTGGTTGCCGCAGTCTTCTGTCTGGACGTATTGATCGCCAGAGCTTCTTTCCCTTTGGAACTGCGAGGATGGTCACCGTTGGGGGATGACCTCTTGCCTCTATTAGAGGTAGAGATCATGATGCCATTGTCATGCGCCTTGCGACTGTTGTCCTCGGCGGCTGCCGCTGAGATGATGAACGAGGGCCAATCATTGAGTTGATATGGTCCTGTGAACACCGAGATCACGGAAAGAAGGTTCTTCCTGCAAATATCCACCAATACTGAGTCTGGAACTCCTGGAGGCATCTGTAAAGTGGCTTGGCGAAAATGTTCGACGAAGGTACGAACGTCCTCCTTTTTACTCTGCTTGACTTCGATGAGAGAGGACATAGACATGTCCATTCCTCCCTCGTAGAATCGTGTGAAGAATAAAGTCTTGAAGTCTTCGAAGGAAGTAATGCAGTTGTCCGCCAGGCTGCGGTACCACTGGTAAGCTACTCCTGAGAGACAGCCTTTGAACACCCGGGTGAGGAGGGCGTCATTCCGTTGTAGCAACACCGTCATCATACTGAAATAGTTCATGTACTGACTTTGTGATGTTTTTCCCTCGAACAGGGCCATGGTCTGAGGTTTGTACCTCGGAGGAAAAGGGACCTCTTCCCAGATAGCTGGGTATGGCTGGTTGATTCCCAATTTCTTGAGCTGGTCTTTATGCTTCAAGGCGTCGAATTGGGCTTTCAGCTCCCGCACTACTTGCATCGGATTTTCAGCTGGTAGCGAGACCACGGAATGATGCGGAGTTGGTTGTATCGTGACTCCCGCAGGAGGTAGTACATTCTCCGAGTAAGGAAGTGAAGGACCAGCTGATTCTTGATCTAGAGCAGGCTCTTGGATCGTGTTGGACGGTGGTAGATCCACCCCCACACGTATCTGAGTAGGTGGGACCGATGTTCGATCCATAGCAGCCGCCTGTTGAGTTAGCATCATTTGGTGCATGTCCTCCATCATGGATTGCATCTGCTTCAGAGATGTCTCTAGTGTAGTAACGCGTTGCTCAGTGTTCCCTGATGGCGAGGCTTCCTCGTGTTCATCTCCGATGGCGTAAACTCCCATCTCCCTGGGCGTCATTGAAGGATGAGTATAGGTCGCTGCAGAAGTCGACTCTATACTCTCAGTATCTGATTCGGGAGACTGGCGACCCCCAGCATCGGAATCAGCAGGGCACGAAGTCAGTTGTCGTGACCTTGAACGAGTGTTCTGGAACACCCCAGCTTCAGTGTCCCTAAGGAGCATGTTGAATCTTCTTCGGCTCAGGGTTCTAGAGGACGGACGTCTTAAGTCTGAGCTTCCCCTAGGTATATGTGAAGCCATGTTCACAGATGCATGCGCGGGCTCTTCTTCTAGAAAAGATGGAGAGTAGCTCAGTCGGTCGAAAACTGGTCGTTTTGCTTTAGAACAGCAGCAATTAATCACAATTCTGTGACTATTACAATAGTGCTCGCTAGGAGGCGTAATAGCCACACTGGGGGATCCCCTTTCCTTGCGCTTCCGGATTAGATATTTGTGCAGGTCAGGAGGAGTTGCAGAAGAAGAAGATGATGGCTTGTTCCTTCTGTTCCCGTTGGTGGGTATGCGGATGATGGGAACCATAGTCTTCCCTGTGCCACCCGTATACAACAGGTTGGCCATCTGTATGGCGAATAATCCCCGGGAAGGGTGTCTTTCCGCGACTGGAGCCTTCTTTATGCCTAGGGACTTCGCCTGGCGTAATTTGGAGCTTCGCTCTGGTTGGCGTAAAGCTGAGGATCTCCTCAGGCGGCCATCAACGTCTCGTATAATTCGGAGGGCGTGCAGATCGTTCCCTTGCTGGCGTAAAGGCCGAGAAGTTGAGTAGGCCGCTGCTCGCTTTCCCTTGCGGAGATCACAGGGATCATCTGGTTCTCCTTAGAGGTCAGATGTTGTTTTACGCACAAAGCGTGTCTTGTACTTCTGTGTTAGCGCTGAGGCATTGCCAGAAGTTTTGTCTATTCTGCCAGGGACGGGAGACTGAATTTCACGCGCAGAGCATGGAGTATACTTCTGGGTTAGCGCTGAGGTATTGCCAGAAGTTTTGTCTATTCGGCCAGTGACGTGAGACTGAATTTCACGTACAGAGCGCAGAGTATACTTTTGGGTTAGCGCTGAGGCATTGCCAGAAGTTTTGTCGGTTCTGTCAGAGACAGGCGACTGAATTTTACGCCCAGGGCACGGAGGGAGCAACGCTACAACCTCATTGGTCGGAGAGATCGGAGAGTCCACAGGAATGGTAGGGGATGTCTTGGGCATCCAGACCTTACGCAGCTTCCTGTTGTTTCGGATAGAGAGAGAGTGAGAGCTGCCTCTTGTTCGGAGCATATCTTCGTAGGCAGACTGGTCGAACTGGACGACCAGTGTCTTCTTCACGGCTCCCACGGATACCGCATCGTGTCGAGCAATAGCTTCCTCATCAGAAGAGAAAGATGTCCCCAGCAGATTCGCCATCTTGTTTAGGATATGTAATATAAACGAGAAAAGATTTAATGAATGCGGGAAAAACGAGGTCTTGTGCGAAGACCCGCCCCTTCTTTTATTGTTTACAAACAAGATTGTACAAATTCGATCCTATACGAGGATGTCTAAGTATAATTTATTTAATCTGGGTGAATATTGCTATAGGTGTCTGATCTGCAGTCGATCACTTTAGCCCTTGGACCATACGATGTTTGAAGAAGTGCCGTGGAAGACAGGTAGCAGCTTCGAGGGTTACTAAAGAGGGTGGCTGCCCGATGCCAAAGTCATCGATCCCTTCTCTTTGCCTGAGCTATGGACTCTTCTCTCTCTTTCTCTCTCTCTCTCTCGACCCTCCAATTTGTCGACCTTGTTCCTCATTGATAGAGGTCTCTATTTATAGAGTTTTAGTGACAGTGACCACTCAATCGGTATAAAAATCGAGTAGTGGAAAGTACAACACCCTTTTACACAACGGTTAAAATAGCCAAAGCCTGCGTATAGATGATCCTTTGAATGAGCGTGTGACGCGGGTCCAACTAAGGGACAAAATGCGTATAATCGCTACGAAGATCACGGTATAAAAGCCACGTAGGTAGGTATCCATCGTGTAGAAGAGGTTGGCATAGAAGCTAAATGTCTGTCACCATGGCATAGAAGCCAAATAGTTATCAAACCGGCATAGAAGTCGAGTAGGCGTAGAAGCTGAGTGGTCATAAAGGCCGAGTAGGCATAGAAGCCGAGTAGGCACCGAAGCTGAATGGGCGTAGAAGCCGAGCAGGCACCGAAGCTGAATAGGCGTAGAAGCCGAGCGGGCACCGAAGCTGAATAGGCGTAGAAGCCGAGCGGGCATCGAAGCTGAATAGGCGCAGAAGCCGAGCGGGCACCGAAGCCGAATGGGCACAGAGGCCGAGTTGGCACCGAAGCCGAATGGGCACAGAGGCCGAGTGGATGTAGACGTTTTAGCCGGAATTACGGCTTTTGGAGATATAATCAAATCCCCAGCATTAATTGTGGAGATTTGCCATCATCCGGTGCATTAAATGCAGAGGCATGTTTTGAAGGTCTGTCACTTGGCCTGTGCATGGTGCATAGACGTGTCTCAGGCATCTGTCAGTTTTTGGCGCTTCAAATGCAGAGACGTGCCTCGAGAATCTGTCACCGCGCTGTGCATAAAAAATGCAGAGACGTGCCTCAAATCTCGTATGAGGTACAGCTTTTGACGTGGCAAGCGGTTTGTCTTCCGCGAAGCGTAAGGAGCTCTCATCTGCCTTTGTAAACTAGGCAGCGTATTCCTCTGTGTACGTAAAAGCGGTTTACGCAAGGGAAATGGCAGTAAATGACAGCCTGGGTTGCAGTGCTTCACCATCATTATAGCCGTCGCCTGGGTAGTCGAGCAGTATCCCTTTGTCAGAAGTCGAGACGTCAGGTTCATTGCAGGCTCTGACAGGTTCATTGCAGGTTTTGACAGGTTCATTGCAGGTTTTGACAGGTTCAATGCAGGCTCTGACATGTTCACTTTGGAGAATACGAAGCGTCCCTCGTACACTTCAATGTTGTATTTGAAAAGGGGATGAGTTTTACGCCATAAAGGCGATGAAGCCCATGTTTACGCTGAAGTAGCCTGGACGTACTGTCTACGCGGATGGTCCTTGAGCCTGTATTTCTTACTATGCTTTGGCGGAGAAGCTCTGTTTGCACGTTTGAAGGCTCTGAAGTCCTCTGTTTATGCTATTTTGCATCAATATGCTGCGTAGAGCTTCCAGCGTATTTTTCATGCTTCAACATCAGTATCCCACTTACTATGGGCCGCAGGATGGCGTACTATTAGAGGGTTCTCCCTTAGAGCAGGAGAACTTAGTGCCAGTGAGCGAGGAGGCCTAGTTATATATTTTTGGATATTGTATTAGGCACATTTTTAGACTCATAGTATGTATATATTATTTTAGGAGTGGCTATGTCTAGAATTATGTTTTAGACTTGTGGATGTATTGTGACTCTTTTCCTCTCTTTTATTCCATATCGTGCTTTCATCCTCCTTTAGTTTTATATTATGATTGATTATTGTTTACCATTATCATATATCATATTGTTGCTCCTTTTGGAGTTGAGATGACATTGACAGGTACCATGTATATATTGTATAAGATGTTTAGATAGTATGGTTGATCCAGACAGCGTTCTATCGCTGATGTTGCGGCGTAGGCTGGGCATTGTTCACTACTCGTGCCCTTATTCCGGGTGTGGGTCGTGACAGATACAGCAGCAGATGTGGTAGAACAGCTAGCAGAGCAAGATCCCATTGAGCGCCAACAAAAGACAGTACTTTCTCAAGATCCTGGTACCCCCGACAGTTCCAGTAACACCAGCAGCACTTGATACCCCGACACTGTTAGCAATTATCAGAGGTATGATGGCTACACAATAGCATCAGATAGCAGTGCAGCAGCACCAGCAGCTTCGACAATAGGAGCAGAACGTTATGTTAAACCAAGGACTGCAAACAGATCTGGAGGAGAGTGAAAAAGAAGATTATGGGACGTCATACAGATTCTTTCGACTCAACCCGAGCTATTTCGAAGGCATAGAGGATGCTATTACGGCGGATGCTTGGCTTCAAGACATTGAGATAATCATGGCGGCAACTAAGGTTCCAACATAGGAGCAAGTCAATCAAGTCCAATTACAACTACAAGATCTTGCTCGGGATTGGTGGGCAACGGAGGAAGTCGACTTGAAGCATCATATCTCTTGGGACAACTTTAGAACCCGGTTCAGAAACAAGTATTTTGGAGTAGTGGCACAGTACGAGCTGCAGCAGAGATTTATTGATCTAAGGCAATCTGATAGAACAATGAATAGATACGCAGCAGAGTTCTGCAGGCAGAGCAGGTTTCCTCCAGCTATGGTGACGACAGAGCAAGAAAGGGCTATGAGATTCCAACAAGGGCTTCATCTCGAGATTCTACAACTAGTTGATGGATATGACTACCAGACATTCGATGCCATGTTGATAGCAGCCAAGAGACATGAGCTTACCATCCAGAGGTTATCTTCGAGGACTGGAGGGCATAAGAGGCTCATGGGCATAACACAAGTGGAGGACCAGCACTCGACATTCGTATTCATGATTTGGCACCACGGGGGCCAGTGGCATCAGATGAAACAATGAAAACTTGGCAACAACAGCCGACACAACATCAATAATGCCCGAAGAATCCAGTAGGATGTACCAATTATACCAAAAGAGGTCACACTCAGGATGTATGTAAGATGGCAAGTGGAAGATGCTTGAGGTGTGGGGGTTCCAACCATATGATATCTACTTGCCCACAGATGCAGAGACATGGAGGACCATATCAACAATTTCCAGCATTGCCAGCTCCAGGAGCAGTTCTGTATCAAGAGCCAGTTTTAGCAGTACGACCGTTAGCCTAACGTTCGATGTTGATGCAAGCACAGGTGTATCACCAGAGACAACGTCAATTTGGTTAGTAGATACATCCTCATGACAGAGATCCAGTAGCACCGAGACATGAACAAGCGAGTTTGGCGTGTTAGATTAGGTGTTGGCCGAGGGAGGTCAAATCGAGGGTGAGATTTAAGCTTCTTTTAGTTATATCTTTTGGGTTTCGTATATTCGGCGAGTGGAGATGATATTTCATCTCACTCTTCTGCCTTCATATCTTGTGATACATGATGTATGTTATATGTACCGACTATGAAGGTACATCCTGGGCAGAGTCATGTTCTTGACTAAGTCGTTGGTACTGATTTATCTCGAGACTTGATCCATGTCTATTTTTAGGAGTTAGCACAGGCCAACGAGGACGAGTTCATATTTTGACTGACTCTGGAGACATATGTATCTGTATACCCCCAGTTCTGTAAAACCCCTCCAATTTTTTTTTAATTAATCATAATAGGAAGAAATGTTGCTAATTTCTTTAGCAAGTATTTGAATTATAATTAGCCTGACTAAATCTATTATGAAGCAAATAGTCTGATATGATATTTATGTTATAATATTTGTTAGTCTAGGTATTAGTGTTGCAGCATAACTTTATTGCCAACTTAAATTATGAAGCCAATTAAACCTATAGTTAGAAGTTAATGCTTGTTTAAAGACCGTATAGTTAATTATTATTGGACCTTAGCCAAACTTGGCACAACCAAAATAATTGCTTCTACCTATACACAAACCTCTCTCTATTATTGCAATTACACAATAGCAAGTAAGCACAAGCCCACAATTCCCTTCTTTCCTTAGTCCCTTCTTCCTATCCAACCGTTCATTCATATAGAGTATATCTGAACCCTCCCTTCTTATAACCCTAACACTAGGAGTATATAAGTGTAGTCTTTGGGAGATGTTTGCAGCCGATAACATGAGGAAACCGCTGCCACACAACTCCTTCATATTTTTTCCTCTTCTGCACGAATCCCATCTCTTTCCTTCATCATGTGTATTATGTTCAATAGAACAGTAAACAATTTTTCCAGCTCACAAACAACCACCTTCTCGAACCGCGCTCGACCACAACGACCACCTAACTTTGTCCCCGGAATACCATGGAGCGCATGCCCATTTCGACTGCACAATTAGTTCGAGTAATAGAGAGGAACCTTGTTGTCGATGGACACCGAGTCGAGAGTTGATACCTTCCTTCTCGGTCGATGTCAGTCATTTGAGCCCCCATATCACCTCGACTTTACTGAGTCACACTCGACTCGTCGGAGTCCCCTGAGCTCCAGCGCGTCACGGTCGAATCTCCATCACCCCTTTGTCAACTCGATGCCGAGACCCCCCCGGGCGTACCCCTCCGTGCGAGCGAACACTGCTACTACCGGTGGTGCAACCGCACTAGAGCAATCGTTCATCCGCTCTGAGTAGGCAACGTCGTGCCTCCGTTGGACTTTGAGATCGTCCAAGGCTAAATTAAACCCAGGCGCAATGCCTCGACTTGCAACCGTCAGTTTTGTCGAGAAGTGCTTTTTGCTTGAGGTCGTCTGTGTCTTGGCAACGTTGGCCAACTACACCCAATTCGGTGCGTAGAGTTGCTCGGCAGTCAAGGGGCCAACACCACACATGTTCCCAACGAATGCCCCTCCTCTTCTTTAGTCATCCGACGACGTCTTCACAGCCTCTCTCCAGTAAACACAAGACATGACCAGACTGCAGCACTGTCCCAAACGTTGTCAGCAACTATGACCTATTGTCGGTCGTGCACGGAGCACAAGCCCTGCCGTCCTCCTTTGTCAAGCAGCAGTAGAGGGTTTGGACCTTGATCTCGCCTTTCCCTCAACGAGTAGATGAAGGCGCACGACATGAACCTCTTACCTAGGATTAGGTAAATCACTTAATGCCATTTTCTCTTCTGTTATATATTTGAGCCTTATACTAGGGTCTTGTAAATGTAGTGTATGCTTGAGTATTTACATCTACAAAATGTGATATATACATGTATATTAATTTTGTTTATATACATATGTGATACACTTACCAACTAAATAGATATGTTGTATATACATGTAAATAGCTAGCCTATATACACATATGTTTCTATAAATGTTATACGTATAGGTAGTTTCGTATATATATGCTTTATAGATGTTATATACTTTGTTGTATATTATGGTTAAGTACATAAATACCTGAAACTTTTACCAAATAAATATGTAGTAAGTATATTGGTTATTTATATATAAAGAATGACATTAGTATGGTTATTTTGTATCAAATGCTATTATATTATGTACCCATATTTTTTTATCAAACACTAGCATGTATTAAATACCATTATTGTGTTACCAAATACTTAGTAGGGGATACACACTGTATTTTCTTCGAGAATACTTGTACTATAATTTCCTACAAAGTATTTGCGTATGTTGTGGAACCTTAATATCTTGGTTAATATTTAGTGTATATAATTTTATTAGAATAATCAAAATCAAGTTTCTTATATACATAAATATATGTATTATATAAAAAGAAATTATTTCTAAACCCTAATAAGGATTGTGTCCGTAAATAGGTGTGTATATAACCACTGTGTGATGATTCTTGGTTGTTTGTTTAGGTTGGTAGATTCTTCGTGTACCATAGATTCACTGGCACTTGCCTAGGCTTGGATACAATAATTGATACCGTAGTCTTAGCTCGGATTGGACAAATACCTCAGGCAAGTATACATTGCCTATTGATTTACAGTATTTATATGCATATTTATGAGTCATTTATTTTGGATATATTGCCATATGTTTCACTTGTTTCCTTACCTGTATGGTTATATGATTATTCCTGCTGACACATAGATTTGATACACGGATTCGTACTGCATGGCGTATAGGATACACGTACATGATCATTAATTTATCTTCTTCTTGATGGAGTTATTTGTATACTTGATAGTCTGGCATATCACCTGCTAGAGTCAGACTGGAAGTGTCGCGGGTGAGTCACCGACAGTAGCATTCGGTAGAGAGGACAACTACTAGACACTTGGGCTACTTTGCATGCACTATATATATATATATATATATATATATATATATATATATATATATATAGATAGATAGATAGATAGATATCCTGTATCCAGAGTTCTAGTCCTTACTGTGTGTCTCTGTGCTCAGAGCTACGGGTACGTACCGTCAAGGTTGTAAAAATTGCTAGTCGGCCGCTAGTCGGCCGCTAGTCGGTTCGCGGAGACTTGGGATTAATCGGACTAATCCGGGACTAGTCGGATTAGTCGGTTTATATATATATATATATATATATATATATATATATATATATATATATATATATATATATATATATGCAGTTTCTTATTTTTGTACTGTAATTTAATGCAGAAAAAAAAAGCAAGTAACAGCAGTCAAAGCAAGAAGCAGCTAGCAGCAAAAAGCAAGAGCCAAAGAAAAAAGCAAAAGCTTTATATAGATGCAGCCAAAGCAAGAAGCAAAAGTCAAACAAAAAAAAACTAGCTAGCAGCAAAAAGCAAAACGCAATAGCAAACCCAAAAAAATGGTCCCCATCAAGATAAAAAAAACGCAGAAGCAAACAAAAAAACACAACAGCCTATTCATGTCCCCACCCCATCCCACTTTGGTCCCATCAAGGATCAAAAAAGTTAAAAGGAAAGAAAAAAAGAAAAAAGAAAAAAGAGGAACACAGCAACCTGCAAATTTCCGTCCCCACCCACCCCACTTTGATTCCACAAAGATCTTAAAAGTAAAAAAGAAAGATCGAGCCAGGGATCAGCCGATCAGGCCGCGGATCAGGTCAGTCCCCCCCTTTTCTTCTCCTTCTTCTTCTGCCTCTTCTTCTCTTTCTCCTCTTCTTCAGCCGTAAAGCACTTTTTAGGTTTTTTGAAAGAGCTCCAACAGGTCGGGTTTGATAACTTGTACCTGTTTTTTTTTTTTTTTGCAGCAAAGTCTAGTCGGCCGACTAGGCCCATCTAGCCGACTAGGGCCGCCTAGTCGACCGCCTAGCATCGATTATTGAATCGGCCGATTTTTGAGCCGACTACCTCTCTAGTCCAGTCGGCGGTGGCCGACTAGCGACTAGTCCCCGACTAGTCGGCCGCCTAGCCGGATTTTTACATCATTGCGTACCGTGTGTCTCTGAGCTTCGGAGCTACAAATTTATATTTGGAAAGCCCACGCGCCGAATGTTGTCCTCATTTGCCTATCACATAGATGAGATAGATTGGTTGTTAATGGTTGTACATAGACCACTGTTTACTTTTTTGCATGTTATTTACTGTATTTCAATTGGCATATATTTTTTTGTATCTTGTTATGTCCCTCTGAGGACGTGGTTCCCAGTCAGGTTATTGCTGAGTACTGAGATAGGATTGGGGACCTCTTCAAAAATTCAGGTATCGTTTGTTGATGCCTTCTTATCATTCTATCACATTTAGTTTTGTTCCTAGTCCATAGCATATAGCTGGCATTATGGATGTTATATACAAATTTTTGGACATATTATCTGATTAGGACAGCTTATACGTATTCAAATCGGACAAGAGTCTGGTTGAATGCTTAGCTGGTCATTGCCACATGGCCTGGTCCCAAGTATTTTGTGACTGGGGCGTGACATAGTTTTTTTGGTGTCCCATGCAGATCAGTTATACGAAGTTGTGGTTGTACCTATGTTAGTTTTACTGCTGCGTGCCTGCGACTAATTGATAAATTAAAGAATTAAGGATACATCCACAACTAGCATTATAGGTTTCCCTAAGATCTCTCCAGCATGATTGCTTTTGTGTTATTCTTCTTGACATGATTGCATTCATGCTTTTCTCATCCTGTAATTTGCCTGAACTTCTTTCTATTGACCTCGAGATCGAGTCATCTCGTTTAAAAAAAGGATTTTGAAAATATCCCATAGATTTGGTTAAGGAAATGTTTAAGAAACTATATTTTATCCTTTTTATTACAGAATCGGGAGCTTTGCCGCCAGAGGCATCCTGTCTTGGTAGAACTTCAGATAATGGAAACACGAATGTATACATTTCTCGAATTCTTACTTAGACTAAATCCTATGCATCTTGATTGACTCTTCTCACTTATTTCGTAAACTTATTTTGGAACTATCTCATGGATTTAGCCGAAGACAAGTTCAAGAACCTGTATTATCTGGCGTGGCAGTGGTGCACTGCAGCCATCCGTCGTGTTATAAAACAAGAAAGTTATTTGCAGCCAGATGCACCTTGGCATAGCAAAAATTTCATATAACATAATCACAGAGGTATATAGTTCTCGAATTTTTGCCTAGACTACATCCTATGCATCTCGGTTGGCTCAAAATCGTTATTAAAAATTATTATTACCTCTTTCATGCTTTGCTTGATACTATCGTTGTGTGATACGGATATGGATTGCTCGACCAAGCCTTGGGACCTTACTATCTCTTTTCTTACCCATGACTGGATTAGAATAACCTCATACGTGGACCACTTAGTAAATTACATAAATTTGTTGTATTCTTGTTATGTTGGGACAGTTAATGGTACGTGAATCCTTAGATGTTGTAAGGTTAAACCTTCTAGTTTAATTACGATGATTAGACTATGTTTGACTATAGGGCTTCATAGATATCATAAGGTTGTATGGGTTGACTCGAGTACCTCAAGGTTGGTAGCTTAGTTTAGAACGTTATGCTTATAGGAGGGTGACGAAATCGATATTTTATAAAAAATTCTAGAGATAGCAACTATTTGTAATTATTTACAAAAGATGATTGATGACTTTATTGGTACGAAAAGTTTTGAAGGATAGATGATGGAGATTAAGGTTGAGAATGTGACTTTGATAAACCAAGAATGTAGACTATGATGACTAGGCTCCCTAGTGACCCTTTTTTACCAAGTTATGAGTTGTGATTAAACAACCCATAAGAACCATGTTAGGTAAGTACTGTCGAGGAACCTAGTGATGAAGAAGTGTGAATTAAGAATAACAAACATATTATGGTCAAGGATAATCTTCCAGGTTTAAATCATAAGGGTAAATAAAGGTAGTAAGATTTGGTTTCATGATTGATGACTAATTATTGGCATGGAAGGTTTGAAAGGTAAATGTCAGAGTTTCAGGTTAAGATCGAATGTCACTTCAAGAAACCTAGACTATAGACTTAACGACCCCATAGATATATGCTACATATTATTGTTTGTGTGGATTGATGTTGGATAATTAAGGGTATAATTGTGAGTCTATACTGGACGTACTTTACAATGGAGTTGATAAGAAAAGTCTGAGTTGTGAGACCCAAGAGTTTCATTATTGAAAGTGTATTCGACTAGCCATCATATTTAAGAATTGAGGGATAGTTAGAATGTTAAATATGATACTTGTGGCTTGGAGATTGAGTATTGGATGACTGATTAAAGATGTGTTATGAACAAAACTTAAGGACTAGTACATGGTTAGAATATATATTTGATTCATTAAATATTTTTGGGATACATGACAAAGTGTAGAAATCAAAATAAGAATGGGTTATAGAATATTGCCCTTAAGGAATTTATGATTGCTGGTTGTAATTGTATCTTTGAAGTTTCACTAATAAGATATGCTCTTAGATCAAGGAAAAGGATTTTGGAAAATAATAATAATAATGATAAGTTTTATAGCGTGACTGTTGAGGATTCATAAACCTTAAGCATTTCGATGAGGGAAGAAATAAAGTATGACTACGTAGATCAGACCAAGCGATAAGAAAATTGGGATGATGAACATAATTCGAAAGATTCATATTCAAACGATATACTGATCATGATTGCAGTGGCTTCATGTGGCAATATTGGATCAGTCGGATAGCATTGAGAGATAGCGACTTCTAAATTTTGAGGACAAAATTATTCTAAGGTAGGTAGGATGAAAAACACCTCCATTTTTTTATATTTAATTAATTAAAATAGGAAGAAATGTTGCTACTTTCTTTAGCAAGTATTTGAATTATAATTAGCCTGACTAAATCTATTGTGAAGGGAATAGTCTGATATGATATTTAAGTTATAATATTTGTTAGTCAGTACAAGTGTTGCAGCATAACTTTATTGCCAACTTAAATTATGAAGCCAATTAAACCTATAGTTAGAAGTTAATGCTTGTTTAAAGACCGTATCGTTAATTATTATTGGACCTTAGCCAAACTTGGCACAACCAAATAATTGCTTCCACCTATACACAAACCTCTCTCTATTATTGCAATTACACAATAGCAAGTCATTTCAAGTCCACAATTTCCTTCTTTTCATAGCCCCTTATATTCCCATCCAACCGTTCATTCATATAAAGTATATCTGAGCCCTCCCTTCGTATAACCCTAACACTAGGTGTATATAAGTGTAGTCCTTCGGATATGTTTGCAGCCGATAACATGAGAAAACTGCCGCCACACAACTCCTCTATATTTTTTTTCCTCTTCTGCACGAATCCCATCTCTTCCCTTCATCATGCGTATTATGTTCAATGGAACAGTAAACAATGTCTCCAATTCATAAACAACCACCTTCTCCAACTGCGCTCGACCACAATGATCACCTGAGTTCGTCCATGGCATACCATGGAGCGCAAGCCCATTCCGACTACACGATTAACTCGAGCCATAGAGAGAAACCTTGTTGTCGATGGACACCGAGTCGAGAGTTGATACCTCCCTTCTCGGTCGACGTTGGTCATTCAAACCCCTATATCACCTCGACTTCTCTGAGTCGAGCTCGACTAGCCGGAGTCCCCTGAGCTCCCACGCGTCATGGTCGACCCCCCTGGGCGCACCTCTCCGTACGAGCAAACGCTTCTACTACCGGTGGTGCAACAGTACCATAGCAGTCGCTCGTCCCGCTTCGAGTCGGCAGCGTCGTGCCACCATTGGAGTTTAAGATCGTCCTAGACTGAATTAACCCCAGGCGTAATGCCTCGACTTGCAACCGCCAGTCTTGTCGAGAAGTACTTTTCCCTTGAGGTCATCCGCGTCTTGGCAACGTTGGCCGACTGTACCCAGTTCGGTGCGTAAAGTTGCTCGCCAGTCAAGGGGTCAACACCACACATGTTCCCAACGACTATCCCTCCTCTTCCAAAGTCATCCGACGACGTCTTCCCGACCTCTCGCTAGTAAATGCGAGCCATAACCAGACTACAGCGATGTCCCAAATGTTGTCAACCACTATGACCCATTGTCGGTCGTGCACGGAGCAGAAGCCCTGCCGTCCTCCTTTGTCGAGCAGCAGTGCGACAACATCATCCCTTCCCGAGTTCCTCAAGAGGGTTTGGACCTTGCTCTCACCTTTCCCTCAACGAGTAGATAAAGGAGCATGACATCAACCTCTTACCTAGGATTAGGTAAATCACTTAATGCCCTTTTCTCTTCTGTTATATATTTGAGCCTTATACTAGGGTCATGTAAATGTAGTGTATGCTTGAGTATTTAAATGTACAAAATGTGATATATACATGTATATTAATTTTGTTTATATACATATGTGATACACTTACCAACTAAATAGATATGTTGTATATACATGTAAATAACTAGCCTATATACACATATGTTTCTATAAATGTTATACGCATAAGTAGTTTTGTATATATATGCTTTATAGATGTTATATACTTTGTTGTATATGATGGTTAAGTACATATATACCTGAAACTTTTACCAAATAAATATGTAGTAAGTATATTGGTTATTTATATATAAAGAATGACATTAGTATGATTATTTTGTATCAAATGCTATTATATTATGTACCCATATTTTTATATCAAACACTAGTATGTATTAAATACCATTACTGTGTTACCAAATACTTAGTAGGGGATACACACTGTATTTTCTTAGAGAATACTTGTACTATAATTTCCTACAAACTATTTAGTACGATTATTTTAGTACTTATATGCGTATGTAATGGAACCTTAATATCTAGGTTAATATTTAGTGTATATAATTTTATTAGAATAATCAAAATCAAGTTTCTTATATATATATAAATATATGTATTGTATAAAAAGAAATTATTTTCTAAACCCTAATAAGGATTGTGTCAGTAAATAGGTGTGTATATAACCACTGTGTGATGATTCTTGGTTGTTTGTTTGGGTTGGTAGATTCTCCGTGTACCGTAGATTCACTGGAACTTGCCTAGGCTTGGATATAATAATTGATACCATAGTCTTAGCTCGGATTAGACAAACATCTCAAACAAGTATACATTGCTTATTGATTTACAGTATTTACATGCACGTTTATCAGTCATTTATTTTGGATATACTGCCATCTGTTTTACCTGTTTCCTTACCTGTATGATTATATGATTATTCCTGCTGACACAGATTTGATACACAGATTCATAATACATGGTATATAGGATACGCATACATGATCATTGTTTTATCTTCTTCTTGATGGAGTTACCTGTATACTTGATAGTCTAGCATATCACCTGTTTGAGTCAGACTGTAAGTGTCGTGGGTGTGTCACCAACAGTAGCATTGGGTGGGGAGGACACTTACTAGACGCTTGGGCTAATACGCATGCACTATATATATATATATATATATATATATATATATATATATATATATATATATATATATATATATATATATATCCTGTATCCAGAGTTGTAGTCCTTACTGTGGGTCTCTGTGCTCAGAGCTACGAGTACGAATCGTGTGTCTCTGTGCTTCAGAGCTATGCATTTATATTTGTAAAGCCCATGCATCGAACGTTGTCCTCTTTTGCATATCATATAGATGAGTTAGATTGGTTGTTGATAGTTGTACATAGACTACTGTTTGCTTCTTTGCATGTTATTTATTGTATTTCAATTGGCATGTATTTTTTTGTATCTTGTTATGTCCCTCTGAGGATCTGGTTCCCTACCAGGTTATTGCGGAATACTGACATAGGATTGGGGACCTCTTCGGGAATTCAGGTATCATTTGTTGATGCCTTCTTATTATTCTGTCATATTGAGTTTTGTTCCTAGTTTATAGTATATAACTAGCATTGTGGATGTTATATACGGATTTGTGGACATAATATCTGATTAGGACTGCTTATATGTATTCGAGTCGGACAAGAGTCTGGTTGAATACGTAGCTGGCCATTACCACGTGGCTTGGTCCTACGTATTTTGGGACTGGGGCATGACAAGTTCTTTCTCTTTTCTTTTGATTGTGTGGATTGCTTGCGCCTTTATTTATATTATTGTGGCTTTTATTACATGCCTATTTTGTTATGCTTGGTATTCAGTTAGCTATAGTTAATGAGATTTGGTAGTTCATAAGGTTTTCTGGATCATGAGTTTCCTAATAGGATCATGAGTCTTCTGCTTGGTCTATGATTTTTTTTGCTTCGTGATCAGCTCGACCAGCCTAGCGAATTCCGAGGAAGAAATTTTTCTAAGGTGGGTAGAGATGTCATACCCGTTCCCAAATTTGATATTCCTGAATTTGTGATACTTAAAAATTTTCCTGTAGATGTATTCATGCCATATTTTATATGTTGATTCCTGTTAATTATGATATATTTTATTTAATTGTGTTTCTGTTTATTGTGGAAGACTACCCGAGACCAGTAGTGAACACCTTGGCAATTGCCATGAACCAGTATTAGGACCCGTATGTGTCATGCCCCGATCCCCCGCAGGACAATCGGCCGTCCCCACTAGGCACGAATCACCACGCCAGGGCTCTCGTGAGACGATCGCTTGACCCATCTGGGCATGATGCCGCACGAGCGTAAGCCGCGCCTGTGCAAGGCCGTGGTCCATGAAGGCGATAATAGGTGTGACGCCCCAGTCCCAAAAATACGTAGGACTAGGACACGTAAGCATGCCAGCCGCATGGATATGGCAACTCCAATATATGGAAACCTAATCCACACGTACGCTATAATATGAATATCAAATCCACAAGTGGTATAAAATGTAATACACAAGTCACAGGGTATAATCTAAATCTCATCCACCAAAATCATATATGAACTTAAATAACCAATGTCTATGAAACTAGATCTCAATGAGAAGTATCTAAGGAAGATAGTTGGATGGAAATAAATCCACTACCAACTCGAATATAAGAGCAAATACAATATAAGTACCAGCTATCAAACACAATATAAGTATACCAGCTAGCAATCACTGCTCGGAGAGAAGACATCCACGAAGCATCTATAACCATCCAAATCTGCGCTCCTGCAAATACTCAAGAACAGGTACACCTGGCAGGGGACCAGGTCCTCAGAGGGACATAACAAGATACTAAAACATATGCCAATAAAGTACTAAAATAAATATCCAATGGGTCGCCTAACCGTCTAAAGTGAATGCAGTTTAAGAACAACTTTCTAACAAGTGGGCTATCTGGCCATAAATAGGATTGGCATGGCTCTCTTGGAGATCCAGGGGCCTACAAAGGCACGTCGTCTTTTGAACGGTAGAGGCCCGCCAAGTAGTATAGGTGTCATCATGACCGCGCATCTCCGGCGGAGCGTACGGGTTACACAAGAAAAGTGCAAAGGAGCCCAAATGCCTTACTTGTTGTTCTCCCCACCCAAATGCTCTAAGCATGTCATGTCCATGACACGATAATATCTCTAATAACCGCCAGGTCTACTAGCATGCAAAATTTCTATTGGCAGTTATCCCTAACGCACGGCACACACGTACAGGAGGCCAGACCTGTCAAGCAGTCCTTGATCTATATGAGACTCATACTCGTGTAACCTCTGTGTCACGGCCAATGAACCTAATGGTGCTACATGATAATGGGGTAGTCTCATGAACAAGGTCAATGCAATACATAAATAAAAACATCCGCGACGTCACCGTCGCGCGCATTTTATATAACATTTAAAATATATGAACTAAAGACAGAAAATAAAGATGCGTGCAACATATGGAATAAGAATAACAGTACAATGGCAAGGTATACTTGCCTGGCCAGAAAGCTGCGATGTACCAATAACCTGCTCCAGAAATTGCGCAGAACAAATCCAACATCCTATGCACATATAATATAATGCAAATATAATCATTAGTCATTACAGTAGCACACACACAACAATATTTATACTGGACTCGGGGTACACTAGGGGTGGCACTAGTCATCTAACACGGTAAATCATGCGTTGGATTACGCGGGTGTCGGATCTTTAAGTACTGTACAATAAATCAGTCAACTAACATGGTCTCGTCAGTATGTCGGTGTACGCCAGGCAGACACCAACATTGTTCTTAGGGGTCAACAGGGTCAAGGGCAAATACGGGATAGTCCACGGTGTCCTAGGGTCGTACAGTCTGAATTCACCTACTCATAATTATTTATTAATATATGATTAATTACAATATACATATATACCATATATATCCATTAATTATACGTATTCCAAGTTGAATAGTATGCACATACTAAATATATATAATTATATTAAACTAAAATAATATACGCGTACAAGTACAAGTTCGTGTACGCAGTACTGGGTTCACCGACTCAGGGTCCGATATCACTAACAGTCAATAAACAAAACTAATATCCTACTGACATTCACACCAGCACACATAAAAGAAGAAGATGGACAGGTTCGTACCTCGGGGTATGTGCACGGGATCGGCTGGACGACGACGAAGAGATGATGACGAGGATGATGGTGTTAATTGGGTGATGATGCGATGATGATGGATTGATGGTGAGATGACGATGGTACTATGCTGATGATGGGATGACAATGAGGTGATGATGATAATTATAATGGTGGTGATTGTGATGATTCTAATGGTGATGATCGTGAAGATGATAGGAAGTGACGATGATAACGACTGGCTACGACGATGGTGATGACGATGATAATCGAGGCGATGATGACAACGACGATGATGATGTCGTCAATGGCTACGATGATGGTTAGGGTTTTATGTTTTGAGAATGGATGATGATGAGGATACCAAGAATGATGATGATGATGACGACTAGGATGACGATGTTAGGGTTGATGACAATGACGACGATGGCAATGATGATGGTGAAGATAATATAGGTGGGGATGACTATGACGATGATGGCTATGGTTTTGGTGAGGGTGATAACGACGACAACGAGGATGAGATATTGATGAGATGGGAGGATGGTGGTAATAGTGATGGGATGGTGATGATCACCGGATTCCAGCCAGTAGGGGAGGTCGAGGAGAGGTTGATGAGGATGGGGTCGAGGAGGACGATGACGAGGGAAGGGGACGCTGCTCCGGTGGTCGGGGCTCCAGCCAGCAAGTGGAGGAGGAAAAAGAACAGGAAGAGGAGAGGTTGATGATGGCAATGGTGGTGGTTGGCTGTTGAACTCCGACTAGTGGGGGGTCCGACCATGAGGAGGAGAGGAACAGGGAGCGGGGCTGATGTCTGGAGGAGCGACGGGGGTCATCGTGTGGAGTCGACGAGGGCAGCGGAGTAGTCGACTGCTCAGTCGAGATCTGTCGAGGGATCGCTCAGGCATGGTCGAGTGATGATGGTAGCTTAATGGCGGTGGTGGTGATGGCTTGCTATAGTCGGGCTCGGGGAGGAGTTCCGGCCAGGGAGAGCTGGATGCACTGGAGACGACGAGGGTGGAGGAGAGACGGCGCTGAGGGTGGTGGAGTTCGTCGGGCTGGCTGGAATGGTGATGGGTCGGGGTGTCGATGATGTGCAGACAGAGGAGGGAAGGTTTGTGCGGCGGAGAAGATGCCGTGCTGCGGGGGACTACTCGGCGAGGTGGCTCACTGGAGGGAGGGGTGGCATGGATGATGCATCGAGGCGAGCCTCCGGTGAGGGCTGGGCTGCTCCGGCGAGGAAGACCCGGGAGGAAGAAGGAGAATGAACAAGAGAAGAGTTGGGCATGGTCGGCTTGGTTTGGTTTTGGGGTTGGGAAGAAAATAGAAAAGGAAAAGTTTGGAAAAAGATATTATATACACATGTAGGAGAGGGTTGAATGTTTGACCTAAATTTGTTGGGCTTGGTCAACATCTCCTAGGGATGGCCTTGGGCTCACATGAGGGTGATGGGCTAGAAATTACATGGTTTAAAAATGCGAGGATGGGTTTAAAATAAATGGAGGTGATGTGCGCGTTGCACATGCTGAAAATTACGGAAAAATCTACGTGAAGGGAAAAATAGATTTCTTTATGAATTGTCCAATGGTGGGGACACCTCAGTGCATTTTTGCATAAAAGCCTCCCAACAATTGGAAAATTACACAAAGGCAGAAATTAGATTTAATTAATTAAATTGAACTGCGCACGATGTTCTAGAATTAATTAGGAGTACATGGGATTAGATTTAGGCGGGGCACAAGTGTCAGGGTATAGAGGGTACAGTGTAGAATTTTAATAAAATTTGAGATGCACAAGACGGGCAAGATTGTGTCTCCAATTATCGTAGCAACGGTAAGGTACGCTACGTGTTATTTAATTATTGCATAATTAAATAAAAGACGTGTTCTAATTCCAATTGGGTTCAAACTAGCCCTAATTTTACTATCTAAGCCAAGTAGCCCTAATTTTAGGTGAGGGGGTTTACAATCTACCCAACTTAAAACAATTTCGTCCTCGAAATTAAAATATGGTAGGGTTCTCTCTATTAAATCTTTATTGGTTATAGTCTAAAGAATTCTCCTTAAGTTAACATGGTAGTTTCTACCCAACTTAGAATTTACCCATCTATCATCTAAGGCTATACATCTAAGAAAGCTATGACCCAACTTATTGAATCATGTTATTGAATCCTCCAGTCTTTAACACCAAACATATGGTCCATGATATGCCCTTAATCACTTATACAAGATAATCACCAAACAATGTGATTGGCCTATGGGGATATCTAGTACTATCTATATACCAAACTTATACCAAGCAAGATGTTTCGTCTTTTCGAAATAAGAAAGACGTAGATCAATAAATAAGAGTTCAAGGAAGAAGTAATAGAATGCAAGTATAGGGATCAAGGCGTTTCAAGGAATCCAATGGGAATTATCAAGGCAGTTGTGGATTGAAATCCTATTTTGGTAGTTCCTATTCACATGCTCGTATCAGTTCAGTTATGAAACGGATACGATGTGCTCAGCTATATCTAAAGGGCAAGTACATTCGTCTACTAATCACTACATATCTCAATCCACGTAAAATAGTTATATGAAGGGCGAATCAAGCGCACTATGGTTGATCAGACCGAAGTACACTGATTCTGAAATGTATTAATGTGTATACCCAATAATACATATGTCATGAACAAGCTCGATAAAGAATAAGCTTGCAAAAACTAGGCTACAATAGCAGCATAATTCGAGGTAGCGCAGAAAATATAACGCTGGATTATGATGAGAGAGGTTGCAAAATAATTCAAGTTCACAAAACAAAACATCATAAGCAACAATAATAAAAAGACTCTACAATCTCTACAGTTATCATACAACCTCCTAGTCTAAGTCGCTAGTCGACCACATAGGGGCATGGACCTCTAAATTCTATCGCTTGAATAAACACTGTCATCTTATGCTATCATACAATTAATGTCATTCAGTTACACTACCTTGATGGCTCAAGTGGACCATGTGATACTAGGTTGTGAGGCATACTACCCAGCTTAAAAGAATTAAGCTAATACTGTGACAGTCTTAAGAGGATCCTACAAAACAATCTTGCACATGTACATAGAACAGAAACTCTTATTAGGGTCTCCTATTGCATTACATAGGTAAGGGTCACCTTAAGTCTTAATCATATTGCTCATAGAACATGTGTCAATTGTAGGGATAGAAGAGTTACTAGCCGTTTAAGGAGAAAGGGATCTAACTTGTATCGAGGTGGGGGTACAAATTACGTGGTCTACAACTAGGGGTAATCATCACAATCTAATTGAACAACTCCACTATCAGGTTCTAACGACAAGGTATACAATTCAAAATTCAAGATTACAATTATAACTTTAGCAAACTATATATACTATCATAGAATATAATCACTTTGTCTATAATTAGAGGTGTCAGGTGGCACGAGTTAAAAGATGAAGAAGAGAAAACATGATTAGTCGTCGCACAAATAATGAGCGCTAGGGTTTCAGAGGAACAAATATATGAAATTAAAATAGAGAGGCTATAGATAATGTCATGGTTTCCTAAGGGGAGATGCTAAGCTACTCTGTGTTTGAGGTATGATTAGGAAAATGTTCTATGCCTTCCTCTTGGCTTTCTAAGGTACTGTCTGCTTATCCCAAGACAAGAATCTAAATTTATAGTTCTCCAATACTTATCTAACTGCGAAGGTTAGGTTCAGTCTTAATATTAAATTTTTGGTTTTCTATTGGTTCCTCAATATTAGGGGCAAACATTATGGTAACCTTCTAACTAACTCTAGTAGTGTCTATACTACTCTCAAGTCTTCATAATACATCAGGGGTAATGGTAAACCAATTCTAAAGATAAGGAATTCTAGGGTTCACTAGATATTCTAAACTTAGTGGTGTGTCTATATTCTCGTTGTATTCTTAATAGGTGTGCTACTCTAATTATCATCCTAATAACAGGGGTTCCTATATTCTAGCAGAAGGCCATATATACTCAAGGAACTTATTAGGGAAGTACAGGAATCAAGCATGATAAAATTGTTCGAATAGATCATAGAGGAGGAAGGTGAATCATAGTCAATTGTGGATGAGATCCTATACTCTAGTCCTAAGTGCAGGCTTGTTCGGTACAATTACGTAACCGAGACAATATGCTCTCGACCTGCATGGGCCACCACAAAAATATGTGACGCCCCAGTCCCAAAAATACGTAGGACTAGGACACGTAAGCATGCCAGCCGCATGGATATGGCAACTCCAATATATGGAAACCTAATCCACACGTACGCTGTAATATGAATATCAAATCCACAAGTGATATAAAATATAATACACAAGTCACAGGGTATAATCTAAATCTCATCCACCAAAATCATATATGAACTTAAATAACCAATGTCTATGAAACTAGATCTCAATGAGAAGTATCTAAGGAAGATAGTTGGATGGAAACAAATCCACTACCAACTCGAATATAAGAGCAAATACAATATAAGTACCAGCTATCAAACACAATATAAGTATACCAGCTAGCAATCACTGCTCGGAGAGAAGACATCCACGAAGCATCTATAACCATCCAAATTTGCGCTCCTGCAAATACTCAGGAATAGGTACACCTGGCAGGGGACCAGGTCCTCAGAGGGACATAACAAGATACTTAAACACATGCCAATAAAGTACTGAAATAAATATCCAATGGGTCGCCTAACCATCTAAAGTGAATGCAGTTTAAGAACAACTTTCTAACAAGTGGGCTATCTGGCCATAAATAGGATTGGCATGGCTCTCTTGGAGATCCAGGGGCCTACAAAGGCACGTCGTCTTTTGAACGGCGGAGGCCCGCCAAGTAGTATAGGTGTCATCATGACCGCGCATCTCCGGCAGAGCGTACGGGTTACACAAGGAAAGTGCAAAGGAACCCAAATGCCTTACTTGTTGTTCTCTCCACCCAAATGCTCTAAGCATGTCATGTCCATGACCCGATAATACCTCTAATAACCGCCAGGTCTACTAGCATGCAAAATTTCTATTGGCAGTTATCCCTAATACACGGCCCACACGTACAGGAGGCCAGACCTGTCACGCAGTCCGTGATCTATATGAGACTCACACTCGTGTAACCTCTGTGTCACGGCCAATGAACCTAATGGTGCTATATGATAATGGGGTAGTCTCATGAACAAGGTCAATGCAATACATAAATAAAAACATTCGCGACGTCACCGTCGCGCGTATTTTATATAACAATTAAAATATATGAACTAAAGACAGAAAATAAAGATGCGTGCAACATATGGAATAAGAATAACAGTACAATGGCAAGGTATACTTGCCTGGTCAGAAAGCTGCGATGTACCAATAACCTGCTCCAGAAATTGCGCAGAACAAATCCAACATCCTATGCACATATAATATAATGCAAATATAATCATTAGTCATTACAGTAGCACACACACAACAATATTTATACTGGACTCGGGGTACACTAGGGGTGGTACTAGTCATCTAACACGGTAAATCATGCGTTGGATTACGCGGGTGTCGGGTCTTTAAGTACTGTACAATAAATCAGTCAACTAACATGGTCTCGTCAGTATGTCGGTGTACGCCAGGCAGACACCAACATTGTTCTTAGGGGTCAATAGGGTCAAGGGCAAATACGGGATAGTCCACGGTGTCCTAGGGTCGTACAGTCTGAATTCACCTACTCATAATTATTTATTAATATATGATTAATTACAATATACACATATACCATATATATCCATTAATTATACGTATTCCAAGTTGAATAGTATGCACATACTAAATATATATAATTATATCAAACTAAAATAATATACGCGTACAAGTACAAGTTCGTATACGCAGTACTGGGTTCACCGACTCAGGGTCCGATATCACTGACAGTCAATAAACAAAACTAATATCCTACTGACATTCACACCAGCACATATAAAAGAAGAAGATGGAAAGGTTCGTACCTCAGGGTATGTGCACGGGATCGGCTGGACGACGACGAAGAGATGATGACGAGGACGATGGTGTTAATTGGGTGATGATGCGATGATGATGGATTGATGGTGAGATGACGATGGTACTATGCTGATGATGGGATGACGATGAGGTGATGATGATAATTATAATGGTGGTGATTATGATGATTCTAATGGTGATGATCGTGAAGATGATAGGAAGTGACGATGATAATGACTGGCTACGACGATGGTGATGACGATGATAATTGAGGCGATGACGACAACGACGATGATGATGTCGTCAATGGCTACGATGATGGTTAGGGTTTTATGTTTTGAGAATGGATGATGATGAGGATACCAAGAATGATGATGATGATGACGACTAGGATGACGATGTTAGGGTTGATGACAATGACGACGAAGGCAATGATGATGGTGAAGATAATATAGGTGGGGATGACTATGATGATGATGGCTATGGTTTTGGTGAGGGTGATGACGACAACAATGAGGATGAGATATTGATGAGATGGGAGGATGGTGGTAATAGTGATGGGATGGTGATGATCACCGGATTTCGGCCAGTAGGGGAGGTCGAGGAGAGGTTGATGAGGATGGGGTCGAGGAGGACGATCACGAGGGAAGGGGACGCTGCTCCGGTGGTCGGGGCTTCGGCCAGCAAGTGGAGGAGGAAGAAGAACAGGAAGAGGAGAGGTTGATGATGGCAATGGTGGTGGTTGGCTGTTGAACTCCGACTAGTGGGGGGTCCGACCATGAGGAGGAGAGGAACAGGGAGCGGGGCTGATGTCTGGAGGAGCGGCGGGGGTCATCGTGTGGAGTCGACGAGGGCAGCGGAGTAGTCGACTGCTCAGTCGAGATCTGTCGGGGGATCGCTCAGGCATGGTCGGGTGATGATGGTGGCTTAATGGCGGTGGTGGTGATGGCTTGGTACAGTCGGGCTCGGGGAGGAGTTCCGGCCAGGGAGAGCTGGATGCACTGGGGATGACGAGGGTGGAGGAGAGACGGCGGTAAGGGTAGTGGAGTTCGTCGGGCTGGCTGGAATGGTGATGGGTCAGGGTGTCGATGATGTGCAGACGGAGGAGGGAAGGTTTGTGCGGCGGAGAAGATGCCATGCTGCGGGGGACTACTCGGCGAGGTGGCTCACTGGAGGGAGGGGTGGCATGGATGATGCATCGAGGCGAGCCTCCGGTGAGGGCTGGGCTGCTCCGACGAGGAAGACCCGGGAGGAAGAAGGAGAATGAACAGGAGAAGAGTTGGGCATGGTCGGCTTGGTTTGGTTTTGGGGTTAGGAAGAAAATAGAAAAGGAAAAGTTAGGAAAAAGATATTATATACACATGTGGGAGAGGGTTGAATGTTTGACCTAAATTTGTTGGGCTTGGTCAACATATCCTAGGGATGGCCTTGGGCTCATATGAGGGTGATGGGCTAGAAATTACATGGTTTAAAAATGCGAGGATGGGTTTAAAATAAATGGAGGTGATGTGCGCGTTGCACATGCTGAAAATTACGGAAAAATCTACGTGAAGGGAAAAATAGATTTTTTAATGAATTATCCAATGGTGGGGACACCTCAGTACATTTTTGCATAAAAGCCCCCCAACAATTAGAAAATTGCACAAAGGCGAAAATTAGATTTAATTAATTAAATCGAACCACGCACGATGTTCTAGAATTAATTAGGAGTATATGGAATTAGATTTAGGCGGGGCACAAGTGTCAGGGCGTAGAGGGTACAGTGTAGAATTTTAATAAAATTTGAGATGCACAAGACGGGCAAGATTGTGTCTCCAATTATCGTAGCAACGGTAAGGTACGCTACGTGTTATTTAATTATTGCATAATTAAATAAAAGCCGTGTTCTAATTCCAATTGGGTTCAAACTAGCCCTAATTTTACTATCTAAGCCAAGTAGCCCTAATTTTAGGTGAGGGGGTTTACAATAGGTCTAAGCCACAGAGTCGCACAGATTGTTCAAGTGCAGCGGAATAATAAATGCATAGACGATTGGTAACAAGTTCACAGAGTCGTCAATAGCGAAAGCATTGAATAACACAAGTATAGAAGTAAAACAAATTCTTTATTGATATTGAACAAGTGTTACAAGCGGCGCTAGGCCAAAATTATAAGTCGCTCAGGCCTCTCTCTTTGAAACAGTAAAAGCGTGCCAAGTGGCTACATTTGTGGAATGATATATAGGCAATGTTCCAATATTAGGTCTTGTATATGTGCTTCAGTTCCGGACCGCAACGCTCCAAGGCTCTAGAGTAAACTCTATGCCTTAGCACGCACGAAGGAGGCATCCGCACCGAACGAGGTTCTCCCGCACCCTGCAAGCAATCTGATAGGTTATCAGTACATGAATGCACTGATGGGGAGGCTACTCGCCCGCTCCACAAATCCAAACACGTTATATAGGTTCTAGTCTTGTCTTAGGATCAGTTTTATGGCAATAATGAATAGCCTAACTCGTGTGGCAGTGCGTCGTATGATATAAGAGAAAATACGGCTAGACTTACCAACTTACCATTTGTCCTTCCCTGTCCAAGGCAAACCAAGTTAATTCAAGCACGGGCATATATAATAAAATCTAAGGGCAATAGCATATGCAAACGCAAGTGTTTCAGTGCGAGATTATATTTTGGGTGCACGAGTTATTCGAATTGTCAGGTGTATTACAGAAGATGTTGAAGTGTTCGATATATACAAATGTGTTCTACTCATGATCATTTAGGTGTTTTAGATTATTCTCGAAGTGATGCAATAACTCGCACGCGGATTGCCGTTAAACGAGGATGACTTATCTATATGAACATGAGTCACTAGCATAGCCATACAGGACCTAGTCAATGACGAGGATGGAATGCAACGAAAGCACAAGAGGTGCTATAAACCATCCCGTCCAAGCACACGAAGACTACACACGAAGTTCCATCCGAATCGGATAGGCCCCAGTGTCCCGGTGACCGTCCGTGGAATTATACCTTGTTTCCAAGTTGTCCGTGACATATAATTATTGGTCTTCCAAATTCACGAGATACACGACTATACGAGATGCACGAGATACTTGAATCGTGATTCTTGCTCTGAACGAGTATTGCTCCACGAGTTGTGTTACTTGATTTGCTTGACATGATTCTCGTTCAGTGATAACTTGCCTTAATGCATTCCCCTGATTTGGGGACTGCCTTGGCGACCTAATGGTCCCGGATACTTTCAGGTTCATACTTGCACGAAATGACTATTAGATAGTCTTCCGAGGAGAACTAAATGAATGCATAATATAAATAGTGTTACATAGTCGAGGCATAGGTTTTGTGGCAAACATTAAGTTGAGGCAACGAACACAGGTTAACATATAAGCAGGCAAGCATTACATTCATATAGGATATAAGCATTTACTTTGGTACGGGTCTAAGGTAAAGCGAAGCGAGAAACTGTAAAGGGACATACCGAGCGACATAGTCTAAGGTCATGCAGTGTAGCAAATGAAGCAGTGTACTACGAAGAGTATAATGTTCTACTCGAGGCATAGCGGGGTCTAGTTGCACAAGGCAAAGGTAACATGCAAGGGTCCATATATAAGTAAAATTTTATTTCCCTATTCTAACACAACCAATACAAGTTGGGATTATTTCTTTAGCTAGGTGCGTTGTATTCTTTATTAGCATGCAGGGGATGATTCACCTAGCGACTAGCATGTATCGTCCATATTTTAAGTGTGCTGGCTAAGCAAAGACAAGTTCATCATAGCCACCCACCTTAGCAATGATTCGCCTTGGTCGAGCGATACTCCAAGCGAGCCTCTGAAGGCCTAAGCCGGAACTCCTGAAGGGCCAAGTCTGAAAATTCTTTTGACTCAAATGAGTATTCTCGCTGAGCAAAGCGAGTCGGGATGTTGCACTTTCACCGTTTGAATCGGCTGTCCGCTTGAGCGGAATGGGTCGTTACATTATACACCACTCAGAAAAAGTCTCGTCCTCGAGACTTCCTAAGCGCAGGCCGTTCTATCGCATTATCAAATCTATTCCAAGCGTATAAATCGGTATAAATCGGTACACTAGATCTGATTTGTTCGAACAGATCTCCTACTCGTTCCTTACGTCGTGTCGCGTGTTTGCTTCAGTCGGTCTCATTGAATGACTCTATCATCCAATCAAAGTTTTGACTCAGTCTCAATTGTGCCTTAGCGTGGAACATGTTGCTTAACGCGGGGTACATTTCAATCCATCATAAATAATGACCTAAGGCTGGGGCAAACTTATACAAGTCATTATACTTGTCCATGTGGATATTCACTTGCACTAGCATTCGAGATCAGCATATTGCGAGTGTGGATCGTGTACATATTCAAAGCGTCCTTCAAATATATGCATGTCAACGAACTTAGTAATAACGAAGTCTTAGCACTCGAGTTTCACATATCATTGAGTCTTGGATCGTGCACACGTTCAAGGCATCCCTCAAACATATGCATTCAACCAAACTTAGAGATAGTAAAATCGGACAAGCTACTTGCAAAAGTCTTAAGGGTTCTCATTTTATGAATCACAAGGATACTCCGACAGGGTCAATCAAATTACATATTATTTTCCATTCCAACTCAAAATCAAGTATTTGCATTACCGTTAAACACGATCTATTTAGTCTACCGACTAGCATCCATCCGTTCGGGTCAAACATAGCACATGCTTACCATTTCTAGTCTAACCCTAAGTCTTACTTCCCTAGTTCTATGGCTTTGTTCAAGTAATATTCTAAAGTCGGTAACACAAGTTTTCTCACTCGGCACAGGGTCGTCTGCCTAATTACTATGTCATCTCATAAGGTCATAGGTACAAGTTCAAGCACACGATTCATCGTGCAAATTCGTCGCACGATTCTCGTCCCAAATTTCTAGGGTCAAACCATTCTTCATTTGTACGGGGTATTCTACCCAAGCTCATTTTACTCAGATTTTTAAACATCGAGCACGTATCATCCGACTATCATTAATACGTTCGCTTACACAGGGTTGGTGTTTGTTCAGTAAAATCTACGATATATCCAAGATGTAGGACAAGCCTAATAATTTGCATAGTCTATCTCTTAAGCATGTTTGATCGAATACCTATCCATTCCAAGTCTAGACCACCAAGACAAGATTCAACTATAAACCTTAGATTAAAATTCTAAGTCGTCTAACCTGATTCATGTATCCGTTCACGAAATCATCAAGCATGATTTACTCCCAGTTCTAGGCTAACTTATCCATAAAATATTTTTGATTCACTTGTATTCCAAATTCGTCTTATCGTGTCGAACCAGAAGTTAAGACGATCATTCAGTTGTCACTCTCCGGTCTCCCACAAGTTCGATCACCCTCGTTGGACGTGAGATCACCACGCCAACGCTCCCGCTGGACAATCGTCCTTATCCGGGCGTGATGTATGTACGTGCATAGAGTTTCACTCGCACAAGAAAAGAACGTTTGAAAGTTATGGTTATCTTCGAAACGGTTAAGACACCTTATCATTTCTCCTTTACTTCATCCAAGTTATATATCCATCGAGTCAAGTCCGTTCATGCTGTAATTATAATTCGTCTAGCAAAATCATCCAACTTTAATGTTACCGTTCGGTATATCCATAGTCTTACTTCTAGCATTCCTTAAGTAACTATGTTGTAAATATTCAAGCCCAAGTTCATCCATTTTGATATGTTCCATTCATCTAGTTTGTTTGGAATAATCACCGAACATATTCCTATGAGTTCGATCATCCCCGTCGTACGTAAAATCACCACCCCGGCGCTCCCGCAGGATAATCGTTCTCGCTGGGACTGATTTTGAAGGTTATCATTTTGAACTAGATTTCAAGATCATTCTTCCAAACTCCAAGTCAAATCTGTTATCTTTTATCGAACCACAATATTCTTTCTCGGGCTAACTTCTATTCGAGCAATATTGTATTCAAGTTCCATTTATTTGTTTCATGAAATCGCTCACACGATACTCCAAGTTTCCAGCAAGTTTTCTTAACCAAGATATTGATTCCATTTTCTATGAATTCCTATTCGACATAAGCCTTATCATTTATTCGAGACATTCTCAAATCTTTTAATCCAACTATCGCACGAGACCTATGTATCCGTTCAGATATTTTTAAATGATCCATACACCACTCAGAATCAAGTCACCCAATCAAATCCTCAATCGATGTTCGCATCAATCGCTAGCATATTCGCCCAATCATTCCTTAGAATTCCTGCATGATACTTAGGTATCGCCTGATAAATCTTTAGTCTCGTATAAATCCTGTTGATAGTCGTCCAAGTAAACCATATTCGATTTGTATCTTCCGATACGAAATATCGTTCGAGCTATTTCTCAAAATCCAAGCACGATTTTCTTTGTTCGTCTAAGGGATAATCTGATAATGTTTCTATCAGTGGCTATTCTAAGTCTGACTTATCTTATTCCTGAACGATATTCCAATCTCGTTATAACTTGCTAGCACCAAAGGGTTATGGTACGCGATACTTAACACAACTTAGCTGAAAGGCTGTGTGCATAGCTAACCGTTCGGGCAATATTCTATTCCACACACTAACCAGTTAGGTAATCACGTATAGGCATTCGGGTTTGCACATAACATGCAAGTTCTAGCACGAGTCTAATCCCACAAGTCTAGCACAGGTCGACACAAAGGTCTTCGCATCATAATTTTGTATAAGCAATCACATCATTCACATGCACTTTTGAAAGTATTTAGACTTATTATTTAGAATATTCTGATGGGACATTGAGAGAGAACGTGTGCACATAACCCATAAACGAGCTTTTAAAACTGAGAAAATTGAAACGAAGTCTAAAGGCGTAAAGCCATGCTCTGATGCCAACATGTCATACCCCGATCTCCCGCAGGACAATCGGCCATCCCCGCAAGGCACGAATCAACGCGTCAGCGCTCCCGCGGGACGATCTCTTGACTCATCTGGGCGTGATGCCGCACGAGCGTAAGCCGCACGCGTGCAAGGCTGTGGTCCATACAGGCGGTAAGAGGTCTAAGCCACATAGTTGTACTGATTGTCCGAGTACAACGGAATAATAAATGCATAGGCGATTGGTAACAAGTTCACAGAGTCGTTAATTGCGGAAGCATTGAATAACTCAAGTATAGAAGTAAAGCAAACTCTTTATTGATATTGAACAAGTATTACAGACGACGCTAGGCGAGATTACAAGTCGCTCATGCCTGTCTCTGAAATAGTAAAAGCTTGCCAAGTAGCTACATTTGTGGAATGATGTATAGGTGATGATCCAACATTATGTCTTGTATATGTGTTTCAGTTCCGGACCGCAACGCTCCAAGGCTTTAGAGTAAACTCTACGCCTTAGCACGCACGAAGGAGAAATCTGCACCAAACGAGGTTCTTTCGCACCCTGCAAGTAATCTGGTGGGGAGGCTACTCGCCCGTTCGATAAATCCAAATACGTTATATAGGTTCTGTGCACCATCTATTAGGTTATCTTTCAAGTATTGCCTTAGGATCAGTTTTATGGCAATGATGAATAGCCTAACTCGTGTGGTAGTGCGTCGTGCGATATAAGAGGAAACACGACGAGACTTACCAACTTACCATTTTTGTCATGCCCCAGTCCCAAAATACGTAGGACGAGGAATACGTGACACGCCAGCTACGCATTCGACCAGACTCGGGTCTGACTTGAATACGTATAAGCTGTAAAATATAAAGGGCACTATCTAGATATTCCATAAATGTAAACCTCTATGTCTCAATCCACAATATACAACAGTATACAAGAAAGAGCTATATGTGCTAGAGTCGGCCGTCCAATAACATACTAACTCGAATAGACTCGAGAAGAAGTATGAGTCTATTAAAACTAGGCTACAACAGCAGATGAAATAAATAATGTAAAATAACCATAATGCCGGTAGATATAGTATGAGTACCTGGTACCATGCCCGCAAGACCTGCAACTCCAACAGCAACTCCAAATGCTCCGTAATCATCTATGCTGCAAAACTGGCAGAGAACCATGTCCTCAGAGGGACGTAACAAGGTACAGAAATACAACATGCCAAGTAAACAGAAAGTACAAGTGCACGACAGGGTACTCTATCATATCCAACTAGTGTGACACAGTTTAAAGACAATGTTCGACGTGTGGGCTTTCTAAAATAAACAGTAGCTCCGAACACAGAGACACACGGGTCGTACCGTAGCTTCAAGCACAGAGACACACGGGTGATACCACTACACTATAATACAGGATCACTAAATATACATATATAAGCGCATGCAGAGTAGCCCAAATGTCTAGTAACTGTCTTCCCCTTCCCAAGCGGTCAACGATTGTGCGCTGAACCTGAACCTCTATCTAACAGTCTCGACTCACAGAAGTAACTCGACAGACGCGACCCTAAGGTCGTCCCAGTCTCTGGTCATGATGTCAGTATCAGGATATAGGAATCTGGCACGAACACAGTGTATGAATGTGTCCTGGGGTATCGATAAACTCAGATATGCATATCGAGATGCTACGAATCGTCCAACAATCTTCCTAAGATGTTACGACGTACGTCTTCACCCGGTTGTGAACCGGACGCGAAGTACCGAACGTCAGCAATAATACGTGCATAATGTACATAACGAAACAATAAATATCTGTAACTGAAATACTGGGTGGCAAGCTACACTTGCATGCGTGAGGCTACTGATGACGGGGATCTGGTACCGCGTCCAAGTCCTCAGGTCCCGCAGTACCTAGAAAGGAGATACAACCAATAATCAATAATCTGTTCCACGCCAGATAGGGATGCGACATACATCTACACCTAAACTCAATCTCAGCTATGACTCACAGGGGCATGACGCTAGAGGGTTGACCAAAGTTGACTCGGAGCAAGTTACATCTAATCAAATTAAATATCTGTACGATATCATCAATCCAAACCTCAATCTTACTATGTTCATCACAAAGTTCAGTAGTTCAAGCCAGGATCAAATCCTCAAATTCCACTCTAGTCTTCACAGCCATTTCCATGTTCATTACACATTATCCTTAACTAAAATAATTATCCTCGAGGAACTGGTTATTATTAATTACTAAACCCTCGGTTATAAACACCGTCAGTAGCTACTCCTCCAATATATTCATCATTAAATATTAGCTCCCAATATTAACCAATGCTTGATATCACAACGGTATACTACGACAATTAAATCTGCACCTCAGTATATTCCCTATTTTTAGTATCAAAATATCCTTTTCACAATAATTTAAAACTGCTAGTCGTCAATAACCAATATGTATACATTAAATAAAAGAAACCTAAAATCCCTTACCCAGCATTCATAACCCTATCTTAATCTACATCCTTTACATCCATGAATTGTATATTGTAACACGTAATAAACCCCAAGATCTCACATAGTATTTTAAACTCAAAACTCAACACAAAACCTAATCTCAACACTAACCCTAGTCACCCTCCTTAAACACAAAGATCAAAAGTACTATATTACACTTACACAAAACATATATATATAACAACATAGGGAGAGGAAGGGAGGTATTTCACCTTGGCGTGGGGGCTGCTGGCCGGAGAACCATAGATGGCCGGAGTCAGGTAAACGTGGCGGTGATGATGTTGATGATGGTGAGATTGGTGAAGATGATGACGAAGATGGTGGAGGGTAGCAGGAATAGCTGTTGGCCGCCGGAGATGATGCAGTGGAAACGAACGACGGTGCGGGAGGTTCTCATCGGAGAGGAATGCAGTGGAGGTGGCTGCCGGACGGGGGAACAACCGCACCGTGGAGTCGGGGTGCTGCACAATAGAGTCAGGGTGCTGCACAGTGTCGCCGGAGTTGGGAGCGGTGCACAGTGGAGCAGGCTCGAGCGGCGGAGTCGGGGTGCGTTAGTGTCGATAGTGGTGGAGTAACGGTCGGATGGGGAGATGGCCGGAAGAGGGATAAGATCGGACAGGGAGGTCGGACAGGGTGCTGCACCACCGGACGCTGCGGGGGAACGCACTGCCGGCGTCGGGATGCACTGTCAGTCGGGCGGGGGTTTCGCTGCACAGTGCCGGAGTGGCAGCTGCACCGCGGGCCAAAGTTCACAGCAGGGTCAGTGAAGTCAGCTGCTGCGGGGAGGTGGACGCACAGTACGGGGACCGGAGCTGCTCAGCCGTGGGGAGAAACGCACAGCCGCGGGGGATGCACTGCACAGCGGGTCGACGGGGCACATTGCACCGCGGGTCGGCGGGGCGCTGGCCGGCCGGAGCGAGGTCAGCCGCCGGACGAGGGTTGAGTTCTTCAGGAATAAGAAAGGATGGAGAAGAATAAAGGAAGAAGAAGAAGTAGTTATGAAGGAGGAGGAGTTTGCATGGGAAATTAATGAAGGAGTGAGTAGAGAGAGAGAGAGGAGTTTCCTTGGGATTAGGGCCGGTGGTGTGTGTTGAGGGTGGGGTGAGGTGTTACTTTATAGGGGTTTGTGAAGGGGGATGGAGGGTTGTGATCAACCTATTCAAAATGGAAGGTTGTGATTTGTCATAAAGGGAGTGGGTTTCTTCTTGAAAGGGGGTGAGTGGATGGTGAGAATAGGACCCCATTTTGGGACCTCCCCATTGATTATGGCCAATAAGGTGATGACACACACAAATTCAATAATTTCAACTTAGCCCCGTAAATTCGGGAAATTGCATGGACACATAAAATGACACAAAAATTATGGAGAAAATTGTGTTTAGCAATTTTCATGGTGAGAGGGTGTTGAGCGTTAGGCACGGGTTTAATTAGAAATGTATTGGAATTAATTTAGGATTAAAAATAGGATTTATAAAGTTGGTATCCCCGATTTAAATAGGAATAAAGTGTCCCGC
Organism: Iris macrosiphon; assembly: GCA_036927795.1. NCBI lineage: Eukaryota > Viridiplantae > Streptophyta > Magnoliopsida > Asparagales > Iridaceae > Iris > Iris macrosiphon. The sequence goes on from JAYESA010000017.1 coordinate 111,999,245, forward strand.
GAATTTAAATTAATTGGGGGCACTTGGGGTCAAAATCCAGAAATGACGCAAAGGCCAAAAATGGTGGGGGCTTGGAGTCAGTCTTGGACCCTTTAGTTGGTCCGGCTCAACGGGTTAAGTTGGTATTTCAAAATTTAGGGTAACGACACAAGTGTCCGACACGGAATTAAATATGGGTTACGATTTTCGGAATGTTGTGCAATTAATTTAGAGCACACAAAAACTGATTTTAAAATAGACGAAAAAGTCCAGTGCCTAATTTGGCGAGTCAAGACAAAAGTACAATAGCCCGATGAAATTTATGTGCTGATATTGGGCTCCGAATAATCAAACAATGATAGGGCGCGCCAAGGGTTTTAAATTAATTGAATTAAATACCAGGTAAACTATCTCCACTCTAAACCTCGACATCTGCTACCAAAATTTTTCCAAACCCACTCTAACTATCTACAGAATAAATCGAGGGGGTTTATATTCTTCCCAACTTAGAAAAATTTTGTCCCCAAAATTAAAAGTAAAGCACGATAATATCTAACAAAATTTTAAAACAATCTAGTAATCAAATATCGTACGTAAATTTGTACCTTGCTCCTCAAATAAGTACGGGAATCACTGTCGAATAGAATCCTCGTGCTCCCAAGTAGACTCGCCTGGTGAATGGTGCTTCCATGCCACTCTGACCAGTCGAATCGTCTGCCCTCTCAAAGTCTTCCCGCTGCGATCGAGGATCTCAACTGGCTGCTCTACATAAGATAGGCTGGGCCCGACTGTAATCTCCGAATGATCAAGTACGTGGCTAGGGTCTGCGACATATCTCCTCAGCTGCGATACGTGAAATACGTCATGCACTCCCTCTAATGATGGAGGCAATGCAAGACGATAAGCCACTTCGCCAAATCGTTCCAAGATGTCAAAAGGTCCGATGTACCTCGGACTCAGCTTGCCTCTGCCTCCGAATCTGATGGTACCGCGGGTGGGCGATATCCTCAAAAATACGTGGTCACCCTCCTTGAACTCCAATGGTCTGCGGTGCGCATCTGCCCAGTGTTTCTGTCTGTCCTGTGCCGCACGCAGGTGGCTCTGAATCTGCTTGACCTTCTCTACTGTCTGTGTCACCAACTCTGGACCAAGTATCTGACGCTCTCCCACGTCACTCCAACAAACTGGCGACCTATATTTCCTACCGTACAGTGCCTCATAAGGTGCCATCCGTATGCTGGCCTGGTAACTGTTATTGTAGGAGAATTCCACCAAGTGTAGGTGATCCTCCCAAGATCCTCCAAAATCTATGATGTACGCTCTCAACATATCCTCTAATATTTGTATCGTGCGCTCTGACTGACCATCAGTCTGTGGATGATATGCAGTACTGAACTTGAGACGAGTTCCTAGGCTCTCATGTATACTCCGCCAAAATGCGACGTGAATCTGGGATCACGATCCGATACGATGCTGACAGGCACTCCCTGTAACCATACTATCTGCCTCATATACATGCCAGCTAATATCTCCGTGGACTGCCCAACTCTGAAGGGCAAGAAATGTGCAGACTTGGTGAGTCTGTCTATGACAACCCAAACTGTATCCTTCCTGCTAGGGCATCCTGTGACGAAGTCCATGATAAAGTGTCCCCACTTCCATTCGGAAATGGGAAGCAGCTACAATAGTTCTGCAGTCCTCTGATGTTTTGCCTTGACTTGCTGACAAATTATCATTTCGCCATGAATCTTAAAATTTTTCTCTTCATCCCATGCTACCAGTAATGTTGCCCCAAATCTCGGTACATCTTCGTACCCCCGAGATGAATAAAATTATCGAGCTATGAGCCTCGGTCATCAACTCTTGGCGTAGCTCGCCACTCGGAACGTATAGGCGATCTCCATACCTCAATGCTCCTTCTCTTTGAATGCTGAGTCCTATTTATATGCCGGCCTCTGTCCTCTCTCGTTATCGTCGAAATCTCGCATCTGTAGGCAATGCTGCCTTGATCCTCTCAATCAAAGTAGACTGAACCTCAAGACTGGTCATCTGTCCATCCATGCCTGGCATCACAATCTCTATCCCAAGCTCCTGGAGATCCTCTAGCAATTTTTGCTGCGTCGTCAAAAAGTATGCCATGGGCTTCCTGCTTAAGCCATCTGCTATGACATTTGCCTTGCCAGGGTGGTACTGCAACTCGATATTATAATCTGTCATAAATTCTAGCCAATGCCTTTGTCTCATATTGAGTTCCTTCTGCGTGTAAGCATTCTTCAGACTTTCTGTGTTTTGTATAAATCTCAACATGCTCTTCATAAAGGTAGTGTCGCCATCGCTAGTGCAAATATTACTGCAGTTAGTCCTAGATCGTGTGTCTGATAGTTCTTCTCATGAACCCTTAGTCGTCCTGATGCATAGACTATCAATTCTATCTAATCATAACTCATATTTGTTGAGCTTGGCATACAGTCTCTCCTGTCTCAGCGTCTCCAACACTATCCTGAGATGTCTCTCGTGTTCCTCCTGGCTCTTGGAATAAACCAAGATGTCGTCAATAATTACCACCACGAACTTATCCGAGTACTGGTGGAAAATATTGTTCCTCAAACTCATAAATACTGCCGGCACGTTGGTTAAGCCAAACGGCATGACTAGAGACTCATAGTGTCCATACTTCATCCGAAAAGCCGTCTTCAGAAGTCCTTTCTCCGTTCCTTGATCTGATGATAGCCTGATCTGAGATCGATCTTCAAGATTACATATGCGCCACTTAGCTGATTCAACTGTACTGTCCCGTCTTTCTTTGACATAATTAAGATGGGTTTTCCCCCATGGAGAAACACTAGCCCGACTGAAACTCTTGTCCAAGTGATCCTCTACTATGGACCTTCAACTCAACCAACTCTTTCGGTGCTAGTCTAAAGACGGGAAAAATAATTGGCTCCGCTCTTGGAGTCAACTCTATAGCAAATTCTATCTCTCTGTCAGGTGGCAGGCCGGAAAGATTATCTAGGATCACATCCTCAAACTCTGATATAACATGGTAGTACACTGGTTCCCTCCTGCATTGTATACCCCTAAGGTAGATGGGTACCATACTCCTGGGCTTTCTGAACTCAACTCAGGGTAACCTGGTGGCCTAAAAATATAAATGCAACTACGTCGACAATTTAGTGTCGCGTGGTATTGGCTCATTCAACTCATGCTAGGACGGTGTCATCCTCCAGACTTAACCTCAAAATAAATCTTCTTGTTCTGTTTACCACACTAATCATTTAAAAGAAAATTTTCTCTCCTGCCTAAAGTATAATTTCTCTTCTCCTCAAATTTTCCCTAAAATTTTTTTTTCCCTCGAGTTTCTTCTTTTCGTTATTTATCTCTCCAAGTCGCATAGTACTATAATGGTATCACTCAAGCACATACTAAAATTTCTGGTATTAGATCATCATCTTCTAAGTGAGAGCTTGAAATTTTATCTCCTCTAGTCCATAATGTCATTCCTGGTATTGCTATCATATACAACCACTAGTTTCCATCATCAGGCTATGCATTTCCCTAAATTATTCTAGGTCATGATCAACAATCCTTCCAGCTCTTAGTACTTCCAAGATCACTGCTACCTCAAGCACGGGTAGGGTACTATTGGGTCCAACTCTCTTGCCAACCTTCCTCACTAGTTCTAGAATCCAAAGAACCCATCAATCTATCCTGATAAGGTAACAATCTTCTCCGAGAAAGGTATACGAATTCTGTCTTCTGTCGTCTGGTCTTCGATCTTCTTCTGGAGGGAAATCATCAGTCACAAGCATTCGTCTCCCCGAACAATAGGGGACGAGAAACAAGGATAGCGATATTGACGAAGATTGAATGAATGCAAAGTGGAAGTCCAAGGGCGATAATCACATACAAAGAATTTTTTAAAATCGATTATGGATTGAGATCCTATTTAACTATCATAACATCTATTCCTAATTTGTAGGCTCGCTTGGCACAGTCAGGTGACCAAGAGGATTTAAATCGGACCTGTATGGACCACCACAAAAATATGTCATGCCCCAGTCCCAAAATACGTAGGACCAGGAATACGTGACACGCCAGCTACGCATTCGACCAGACTCGGGTCTGACTTGAATACGTATAAGCTGTAAAATATAAAGGGCACTATCTAGATATTCCACAAATGTAAACCTCTATGTCTTAATCCATAATGTACAATGGTATACAAGAAAGAGATATATGTGCTAGAGTCGGCCGCCCAATAACACACTAACTCGAATAGACTCGAGAAAAAGTATGAGTCTATAAAAACTAGGCTACAACAGCAGATGAAATAAATAATGTAAAATAACCATAATGTCGGTAGATATAGTGTGAGTACCTGATACCATGCCCGCAAGACCTGCAACTCCAACAGCAACTCCAAATGCTCCGTAATCATCTATGCTGCAAAACTGGCAGAGAACCAGGTCCTCAGAGGGATGTAACAAGGTACAGAAATACAACATCCCAAGTAAATAGTACAAGTGCACGACAGGGTACTCTATCATATCCAACTAGTGTGACACAGTTTAAAGACAATGTTCGACGCATGAGCTTTCTAAAATAAATCGTAGCTCCGAACACAGAGACACACGGGTCATACCGTAGCTCCGAACACAGAGACACACGGGTGATACCACTACACTATAATACAGGATCACTACATATATATATAAAAGCGCGTGCAGAGTAGCCCAAACGTCTTGTAACTGTCTTCCCCTTCCCAAGCGGTCAACGATTGTGCGCTGAACCTGAACCTCTATCTAACAGTCTCGACTCACGGAAGTAACTCGACAGACGCGACCCTAAGGTCATCCCAGTCTCTGGTCATGATGTCAGTATCAGGATACAGGAATCTGGCACGATCACAGTGTATGAGTGTGTCCTGGGGTGTCGATAAACTCAGGTACGTATATCGAGATGCTACGAATCGTCCAACAATCTTTCTAAGATGTTACGATGTACGTCTTCACCCGGTTGTGAACCGGACGTGAAGTACCGAACGTCAGCATTAATACGTACACAATGTACATAACGAAATAATAAATATCTGTAACTGAAATACAGGGTGGCAAGGTACACTTGCCTGCGTGCGGCTGCTGATGACGGGGATCTGGTACCGAGTCCAAGTCCTCAGGTCCCGTAGTACCTAGAGAGAAGATACAACCAATAATCAATAATCTGTTCCACGCCAGATAGGGATGCGACATACATCTACACCTAAACTCAGTCTCAGCAACGACTCACAGGGGCATGACGCTAGAGGGTTGACCAAAGTTGACTCGGAGCAAGTTACATCTAATCAAATTAAATATATGTACGATATCATCAATCCAAACCTCAATCTCACTATGTTCATCACAAAGTTCAGTAGTTCAAGCCAGGATAAAATCCTTAAATTTCACTCTAGTCTTCACAGCCATTTCCATGTTCATTACACATTATCCTTAACTAAAATAATTATCCTCGAGGAACTGGTTATTATTAATTACTTAAACCCTCGGTTATATACGCCGTCAGTAGTTACTCCTCCAATATATTCATCATTAAATATTAGCTCCCAATATTAACCAATGCTTGATATCACAACGGTATACTACGATAATTAAATCTGCACCTCAGTATATTCCCTGTTTTTAGTATCGAAATATCATTTTCACAACCATTTAAAACTGCTAGTCGTCAATAACCAATATGTATACATTAAATAAAAGAAACCTAAAATCCCTTACCCAGCATTCATAACCCTAACTTAATCTACATCCTTTACATCCATGAATTGTATATTGTAACACGTAATAAACCCCAAGATCTCACGTAGTATTTTAAACTCAAAACTCAACACAAAACCTAATCTCAACACTAACCCTAGTCACCCTCCTTAAACACAAAGATCAAAAGTACTATATTACACTTACAAAAAACATATATATATATATAACAACATAGGGAGAGGAAGGGAGGTATTTCACCTTGGCGTGGGGGCTGCTGGCCGGAGAACCATGGATGGCCGGAGTAAGGTGAACGTGGCGGTGATGATGTTGATGATGGTGAAATTGGTGAAGATGATGATGAAGATGGTGGAGGGTGGCGGGAATAGCTGCTGGCCGCCGGAGATGATGCAGTAGAGACGAACGGCGGTGCGGGAGGTTCTCATCGGAGAGGAATGCAGTGGAGGTGGCTGTCGGACGGGGGAACAACCGCACCGTGGAGTCGGGGTGCTGCACAATAGAGTCAGGGTGCTGCACAGTGTCGCCGAAGTTGGGAGCGGTGCACAATGGAGCAGGCTCGAGCGGTGGAGTCGGGGTGCATTGGTGTCGATAGTGGTGGAGTAACGGTCGGATGGGGAGATGGCCGGAAGAGGGAGAAGATCGGACAGGGAGGTCGGACAGGGTGCTGCACCGCCGGACGCTGCGGGGGAACGCACTGCCGGCATCGGGATGCACTGTTAGTCGGGCGGGGGTTTCGCTGCACAGTGCCGGAGTGGCAGCTGCACCGCGGGCCAAAGTTCACAGCGGGGTCAGTGAAGTCAGCTGCTGCGGGGAGGTGGACGCACAGTGCGGGGACCGGAGCTGTTCAGCCGTGGGGAGAAACGCACAGCCGCGGGGGATGCACTGTACATCGGGTCGGCGGGGCACACTGCACAGCGGGTCGGCGGGGCGCTGTGTCACGCCCCAGTCCCAAAATACGTAGGACTAGGATACGTAACCGTGCCAGCCGCCCGTATATATGGCAACTCCAATATATGGAAACCATATATACGTGCGTACGCTGTATAATGAACATAGTTCACCAGTGGTATAAATAATCACAAGTCACAGGGTAATATCTAAATCTCATCCACAGAAATCACATAGACATGAATAACCAATAACTAGGTAACTAAATCTCAACAGTAAATAACTAAAGAATGACAGTCGGATGGAAACAAATCCACTGCCGATATGGAATATAAAGGAACCAGAATACACACCATAAAAGAACATCATCTGACAATCACGAGGCTCGAAGAGAAGACCTCCTCGGAAAATAAGTAGCCTATCCGGATCTGTGCTCCTGCGAGTACTCAAGAACAAATACACCTGGCAGGGGACCAGGTCCTCAGAGGGACATAGCAAGATACAGAAAAATGACATGCCATAATGTAAATACTGAATAAATAAATGGGGTGTGCTATCCATCTAAGTGAATGCAATTTAAAGACCTTGTAGTACGCATGGGAATGTGTGGCTAGACATATGCTGACGTAATTCACCAATCGTCGGGACTGGCTAGTATATGCCACATATGCCCCCGTCGCAAGGGCACAAGCAGTACCCCATCCTCCTCGGAGCATGGTAACGGAAACAAGAAAACCAATACCCCATCTCCGAGCAGCATGGTATCAGGCAACAGGAATACCCCATCTCCGAAGAGTATGGTATCAGGCAACAGGAATACCCCATCTCCGAAGAGTATGGTATCAGGCAACAGGAATATATAAGGAGGGGGTGTCCCATACGTCTACTAGTATCTTTCCCGCCCAATACAGATGTACAAGTCGTGAAAACGACGTGGACACCTCCTACTATGATGCAAGTCTCAATAAAATAACAACTGAGCTAAATACCGCTACACGTGTTGCTCACACTGATGGCCAGTCGCGCATGAGGCACGCGTCCCTACATGTACTCACTCTTTGACGTGTAATGATACGTGTCAAGGCCTGGGAAGTTATATCAATAACTTCACAACTTTAGGTGGGTCTACTAGACACTAGGTCAGACACAAGTCCTAACGTCAACGCCATCGTTGACTGCACCCGAGTCTGCTCGGACGCGCACATTTATATAATAAATAAATATGTAACTAACAATAACTGAATTTAAACAGTACAACAAGGCAAGGTATACTTGCCTGGCAAGAGAGCTGCAAAATATAACGCCCAGATGTCAAGTGCCAAAAGTCAGAAACAATGGCCTCAGAATAAATGTCTCCGGATGCTGAAATAAACATCACTAACAGTCTCAGAAAATATCAAATAGCTAGAAACGCCTGTCCTTAAGTCCAATTTGGACACAGGGGCAAAAATGACAGTTTTCGGTCAAAGCGGGGTCCACATGTGGGCCGCTTTGCACCGAAAAACGTGTCAGGGTCAAAGGTCTCCAAATTCGCCAAACTTAGTGTCAACAAGTCCAGAACGATGATACGAACCCAACGGAACTTCCAGAATTGGATTCCGGTGAGCCGATCACAAAATCGCCCGTTAAGTGGAGCCGGTGGGGCCCACGATACGCGATTTTGTCAACGTTCTCAGAATCGAACCAAACTTGGCTCACAGGACCAGCGTATTGCTACGAGTCCGATGGCGCAAGTTTCGTCTCGATCCGACGTGTGTACACAAAGTTGCAGCGTGTTCCAGAACTGACGGATACGGGACGGTGTCGGCGGATACGCGTTGATTCCGGTGTGCACGCACATCCAAATCAACTTCTCCGAATTCCTACACGTCCGTATCAACGTCGCGCACGTTTCGGTAAAGACCGCGTGCGACCAAGTCGTCCCGTTTGGCGGGGCGTACCCAGTTCCGGGGTGAATCGGGTCGTGGTTTTTCCTGTTTTTGGATCGCGCTTTGCGATCGCCACAGGACGCGATGCTCCGAGCGGGTTGCACGGGCACCGAGATGGTTACATAGTCTACACAACGCAACTGACGGAATTGAAATCGGAATTACGAGGAGAAAGATAAATATACCTGAACAGGGCTCCAAAACTGAGAATTCTTCGTGTCCGAGGCGACACGACGCTGCTGTGTCCTGATTCATCTCCGCCGTGTCCGGGTCAGCCACTGCTGTATCCGGGGTAGGCTAGGGTTAGGGCTTGCCGGAGAGTTGCTGCTGGCCGGGCAGCTCGACGAGGGGCTGGGCGGCGCTGGCCGGAGTCGAGGGTGGGTCCAGGCGAAGAGGAGGAGGAGGTGGTTGATGATGATGGTGGGTGGTGGTGGCAGCCGGAGTGGAGGAGGAGGTGGAGCTGGGGAGGAGTCGGGTCCGCCGCGGGGTCGGGGAGGGCGGAGCCGGCAGCGGGAGGAGAAGGAGTTGGAGGAGTGGCGGCTGGGAGGGGGTCGGGTCCGCCGCGGAGGGAAGCTCCGGCGAGCCAGCGGGCCGGTGGGGGACGCAGCTGAGGAAGGAGAGGGAGGAGAGTGGAGCGGCGGCGGGTGGACGCAGCCGGCTGGGCGGAGCTGCTCCGGCGGCCTCGGGGAGGAGGAGGAGAGAGGGAGGGAGGCGAGGAGGGAGAGAGGAAGCGGGGAAGAGGAAGAGAGGGAGAGAGAGAGCCAGGGGCGGGGGGGGCTGGCTCCGCCGCGGGGAGGGAAGGGCGCCGCCGGCCGGGGGGGGGGGGGGTCGGCTGCGGCCAGGGTCGGGGGGGGTAGGTTTAGGTTTTTTTTTTTTTTTTCTTCTTCTTATTCTTCTTCGTTTCTTTCTTCCTTTCTTTCTTTCCTTTTCCTTAGTTGCTAAGGCTGCTGTTTCTAAGTTTTCTTAGAATGGTTTTGATTTTTTTTTTTCTTTTATTTTCTTTTCTTTTTAATATATAGAAAATTTTATTATTAATATAAGTAAAATATCTAGAGATATTTTACAAGATATTTTGTAGATATTTTGGAATATTTTCGGGATCTTTTCGGGTAAGTCCCGACTCCAATGGACGGTGCAGGTTCACCGGCCAATGAGGGGGTGACACCTCGCACTGCAATTTGCAGGAAAGTCCCGATAATTTCATAAATTGCGTAAAGGCCCTATTTTGGGAAATTGCGCAATTACGAAATTGTCTGGAAAAATACCCGATTCCTGAAAATTCTAAAATTCACAGAATTGAAGGGTAAAGCTGTGTGAGGGTCCCGAGGGGATGGGGGTGAGTCTGGACAGGGACTGGGTATGGTTTCTGGGTGATACGGGTCATCGTATTTAATTAATTAATAAATACTGCGCACGGTGTTCTCTAATTATTTAGAGGCAGGTAGGGTCATAATTTTTCTACGGTGTCAATACACTAAATGGAGTATACTCAGCGTAGAAAATTAACGTATTTTTGTTTGGGCAAAACAGGTGCATGTTGGGCCTCAATTCTCTAGGGGTACAGAGATGGGTAAAGAGCAGGAAATTAAATAGGAAATAAATACAGACTTTTGTAACGATAGTTGTGCGTCTCAAACGAGGCTCAAAATAAAGCATCTGGGAGTTGCACAAAATTCAGGAAAATAGTCTGACATGTCTAGGACAGGTATGTGAACTTCGTTCGGGGATAACAGTCAAGGTAAAGCTCCAAATAATTCGGTGACGGACAGGTGCATAAGTCAACAGGATATGTAGGCAAAATAAATTAAAATATTGCCGTAAATCCTAAATTGTTAAAATAATCCTAAAAATACTGAAATCTGGTCGAGGGGGTTTACAATCTACCCAACTTATAAAAATTTCGTCCTCGAAATTAAAATTAAGCCGGGGTAGAAGTCAAGACGGCATAAGATATAATTTAACAAAGTAATTTATATCTTGGCTTACGAATAGGTACGAAAAACGTTTTCGCATGTCGTCCACACGCTTCCAAGTAGATTCTCCTGGCGCGTCAGGCTTTTATGTCACGCAGACCAAGGGAATAGACTGATTTCTCAATACCTTTTTTCGATGATCAAGGATTCCCACTGGTTACTCTTGGTACGACAAGCTCGGCCTAATGGTGATTTCCGAATGGTTGAGAACCTGACTGCTGTCTGTCACATATCGCCTGAGTTGCGATATGTGGAATACATCAAGTACTCCCCAAGTGAAGGTGGTAGCGCAAGTTGATTTGCCACTACTTCCACTCTTTCTAGCACGTCAATGGTCCAACATACCTTGGACTCAACTTGCTGCGTCCTCCAAATCGAATGGTGTCTCTAGTAGGTGATATCCCCAAGAAGTCATGATTGTCCTTTTTGAATTCCACGGGACGATAATGACAGTCTGCTCACTACTTCTGTCTGTCTCGCACTGCTCACAGGGGTCCTTGTATTTACTTAACTGCCTTTACTGCGTTGACTACCAACTCTGATCACGTGAATCCTTGTCTGGTACAATGCTGATTGGTATGCCATGCAATCTTACGATTTGTCTCACATAAGTAATGTCTCCATAGCTTCAGAGTAATTACGACGGTTGCAAGTTCCAAATTCTTCTCATGTACTCATAATGGTCCAGATGCATACCATTACCTTGCCATCCTGTATTAATACACATCCCAAACTTTTTCCTGATGCGTCTGTAGATCACAACCGGCTGATCCGGATGGAATAGTCAATACGGGTGTTGTAGTCAGTCGCTTCTTCAACTCCTCGAAAGCGGCTTGACACTCGTTGGTCCATAGGAATTCTTAATCCTAACTAGTCAACCTAGTCATAGGTGCTGCTATCCTTTCAGGAGTCAATCAATTGTTTATTCAGGTGAAATCCATTTAGACTCCTGTCAACAAAATGATACATTCCTTCATTGTAACACTTGGGTTCTGAATCTTGCTCCAAGTTACAAGGCAAAAATAAAATTTTATTGTCATAGGGATGCACGTATCAGGAACGTAGTAAAACGTTAGGTAGGTAGCGAAAGTCATTCTAAAAATAGTACAGTTTTAAACTGCAATCTAATCTAATAATAGGGTTTGGTAATTACCCAAGAAACAAACAGGAATGGCTACAGAAACAATACACTTTGTATTTATACTAAGTACGAGGTTTCGTCTTTCCGAAATAAGGGAAGACGGAAAATAGTAGTCAAGAGTTCAAAGGGAAGGTAATAGATTAGAAGTATGGAGATTCAAGGCGTTTAAAGAATTCAAATGGGAATTATCAAGGTAGTTGTGGATTGAAATACTATTTTTGGTAATTCCTATTCACATGCTCGTATCAGTACAGTTATGTAACTGATACGATATGCTTAGACATATCTAGAGGGCAAGTACATATGTCTACTAATTACGATATATCTCAATCCACGTAAAGTAGTTATGCGAAGGGCGAATCAAAATGTACTAAGGTTGATCAGACCGTAATACACTGATTCTGAATAGACAATTGTATTAGTGGAGTGGATCAGGCCCCAATAACACATGTGTCATGAACAAGCTTGATAAAGAATAAGCTTGCAAAACTAGGCTATAATAGCATCATAAGTCAAGGTAGGACAGCAATTTTAAGTATGCTAGATTATGATGAGAGAAATTACAAACAATTCACAATCACAAAAAAAAATAAGACTCTACAATCTCTACAGTTGTTATTCTAATTCCTTGTCTAAGTCGCTAGTTGACCTAAAAGAGGTATGGCCTTCTAAGTTCTACAATCTTAATAAATACTATAGGTTGTCCGTCTAAAACAGGGATTCCAAGAAAGTCCGCGTAAAGTAGGGGTTCGAGGTTGTCTGCGTAAAGCAGAGATAAAATAATTTGGCGTAACGCAAGTCTGTGCGTAGAAATCTGCGCGTAAAAGTCTGGGTGAAAGTCTGAGCGTAAAAGTTTTGCGCTAAATTCTGCTCTAAAATATCACCTGCGTAAAGTCTAACATTCGTTGCAGCGTAAAGTTGTACGAGTAACTCATGAGTTTGTCAGTCAAATTTAATGAATCCTGACATCTGACAAAAGTACTTGCACAACAATCGAGTGGATGGTTTGTGATGATGAATTTGCACGGGAACCCAAGTTGTCGTTTAGTGACTTTATTGGATACCAGTCATTCGCTTGAGGTGAGACAAAGCCAGATGTCCTGTCAGAAAGCTGTTTCTTTTTGCACAGGGCTCGAGGCGTATCTCTGCGCAGGATTTGGTCGTGCTTGGGGAAAGCTAAGGCTGTAACAAATATGCTAACATCATATCCTTATATTGTACGCTTAATCAGGTTACTCTACGCTGGTTATCTATGAATCATCAGGTTTACGCAGGGCAGTTACCTACGTGGCTGGCATGATGCGTCATACGCAGGATAAGGAAGACTAAGGGCGGCGTAAAGGGGACAAGCTTCTACATAATTTGGCTTTTACGCCAATCAGAAAAGTCATTTGGCCTTTACGCTAACTACGGTCAATTGGCTTTACGCCAACAAGGGTAAAGAGTTTCTGGTGTAACACTCTGGTTTATCCAAACTTAGGATGGGATTTCAGTCCTGGTATTCAATCTTGGATTTTCTATTGGTTCCTCTAGACTAGGGTCAATACTATAGTCAAATCTCTAATAATCCTATCTCTGACTAATCCTAGTAGTGTTCATACTATACTCAAGTCATACATAAATATGTCAAGGGATAATGATAAGTTAACTATAGGTAAGTGACGCTAGGGTTCATTAGATAGTATGGAAAGTTAGGGTTCATTAAGTAGTCTGAACTTAAGGATATGTCCATGCCCTAGTTGTGTTCTTAATAGGAATGCTACCCTAATTATCCTTCTATCAACAGGGATTCCTATATTCTAGCAGGGGCTAAACTCAAGAAATTATCAGGGAAGCACATGAATCAAGCAGGATGCAATTATGTAAGTAGGACAGACTAGAAGGAAGATAAGTCATAGACAATTATGGATGAGATCCTATACTCTAATCCTAGGTGCAGGCTTGCTCGGTACAGTAACGTAACCGAGACAATATGCTCTCGACCTGCATGGGCCACCACTAAAAACACTGTCACGCCCCAGTCCCAAAATACGTAGGACTAGGATACGTAACCGTGCCAGCCGCCCGTATATATGGCAACTCCAATATATGGAAACCATATATACGTGCGTACGCTGTATAATGAACATAGTTCACCAGTGGTATAAATAATCACAAGTCACAGGGTAATATCTAAATCTCATCCACAGAAATCACATAGACATGAATAACCAATAACTAGGTAACTAAATCTCAACAGTAAATAACTAAAGAATGACAGTCGGATGGAAACAAATCCACTGCCGATATGGAATATAAAGGAACCAGAATACACACCATAAAAGAACATCATCTGACAATCACGAGGCTCGAAGAGAAGACCTCCTCGGAAAATAAGTAGCCTATCCGGATCTGTGCTCCTGCGAGTACTCAAGAACAAATACACCTGGCAGGGGACCAGGTCCTCAGAGGGACATAGCAAGATACAGAAAAATGACATGCCATAATGTAAATACTGAATAAATAAATGGGGTGTGCTATCCATCTAAGTGAATGCAATTTAAAGACCTTGTAGTACGCATGGGAATGTGTGGCTAGACATATGCTGACGTAATTCACCAATCGTCGGGACTGGCTAGTATATGCCACATATGCCCCCGTCGCAAGGGCACAAGCAGTACCCCATCCTCCTCGGAGCATGGTAACGGAAACAAGAAAACCAATACCCCATCTCCGAGCAGCATGGTATCAGGCAACAGGAATACCCCATCTCCGAAGAGTATGGTATCAGGCAACAGGAATACCCCATCTCCGAAGAGTATGGTATCAGGCAACAGGAATATATAAGGAGGGGGTGTCCCATACGTCTACTAGTATCTTTCCCGCCCAATACAGATGTACAAGTCGTGAAAACGATGTGGACACCTCCTACTATGATGCAAGTCTCAATAAAATAACAACTGAGCTAAATACCGCTACACGTGTTGCTCACACTGATGGCCAGTCGCGCATGAGGCACGCGTCCCTATATGTACTCACTCTTTGACGTGTAATGATACGTGTCAAGGCCTGGGAAGTTATATCAATAACTTCACAACTTTAGGTGGGTCTACTAGACACTAGGTCAGACACAAGTCCTAACGTCAACGCCATCGTTGACTGCACCCGAGTCTGCTCGGACGCGCACATTTATATAATAAATAAATATGTAACTAACAATAACTGAATTTAAACAGTACAACAAGGCAAGGTATACTTGCCTGGCAAGAGAGCTGCAAAATATAACGCCCAGATGTCAAGTGCCAAAAGTCAGAAACAATGGCCTCAGAATAAATGTCTCCGGATGCTGAAATAAATATCACTAACAGTCTCAGAAAATATCAAATAGCTAGAAACGCCTGTCCTTAAGTCCAATTTGGACACAGGGGCAAAAATGACAGTTTTCGGTCAAAGCGGGGTCCACATGTGGGCCGCTTTGCACCGAAAAATGTGTCAGGGTCAAAGGTCTCCAAATTCGCCAAACTTAGTGTCAACAAGTCCAGAACGATGATACGAACCCAACGGAACTTCCAGAATTGGATTCCGGTGAGCCGATCACAAAATTGCCCGTTAAGTGGAGCCGGTGGGGCCCACGATACGCGATTTTGTCAACGTTCTCAGAATCGAACCAAACTTGGCTCACAGGACCAGCGTATTGCTACGAGTCCGATGGCGCAAGTTTCGTCTCGATCCGACGTGTGTACACAAAGTTGCAGCGTATTCCAGAACTGACGGATACGGGACGGTGTCGGCGGATACGCGTTGATTCCGGTGTGCACGCACATCCAAATCAACTTCTCCGAATTCCTACACGTCCGTATCAACGTCGCGCACGTTTCGGTAAAGACCGCGTGCGACCAAGTCGTCCCGTTTGGCGGGGCGTACCCAGTTCCGGGGTGAATCGGGTCGTGGTTTTTCCTGTTTTTGGATCGCGCTTTGCGATCGCCACAGGACGCGATGCTCCGAGCGGGTTGCACGGGCACCGAGATGGTTACATAGTCTACACAACGCAACTGACGGAATTGAAATCGGAATTACGAGGAGAAAGATAAATATACCTGAACAGGGCTCCAAAACTGAGAATTCTTCGTGTCCGAGGCGACACGACGCTGCTGTGTCCTGATTCATCTCCGCCGTGTCCGGGTCAGCCACTGCTGTATCCGGGGTAGGCTAGGGTTAGGGCTTGCCGGAGAGTTGCTGCTGGCCGGGCAGCTCGACGAGGGGCTGGGCGGCGCTGGCCGGAGTCGAGGGTGGGTCCAGGCGAAGAGGAGGAGGAGGTGGTTGATGATGATGGTGGGTGGTGGTGGCAGCCGGAGTGGAGGAGGAGGTGGAGCTGGGGAGGAGTCGGGTCCGCCGCGGGGTCGGGGAGGGCGGAGCCGGCAGCGGGAGGAGAAGGAGTTGGAGGAGTGGCGGCTGGGAGGGGGTCGGGTCCGCCGCGGAGGGAAGCTCCGGCGAGCCAGCGGGCCGGTGGGGGACGCAGCTGAGGAAGGAGAGGGAGGAGAGTGGAGCGGCGGCGGGTGGACGCAGCCGGCTGGGCGGAGCTGCTCCGGCGGCCTCGGGGAGGAGGAGGAGAGAGGGAGGGAGGCGAGGAGGGAGAGAGGAAGCGGGGAAGAGGAAGAGAGGGAGAGAGAGAGCCAGGGGCGGGGGGGGCTGGCTCCGCCGCGGGGAGGGAAGGGCGCCGCCGGCCGGGGGGGGGGGGGGTCGGCTGCGGCCAGGGTCGGGGGGGGTAGGTTTAGGTTTTTTTTTTTTTTTTCTTCTTCTTATTCTTCTTCGTTTCTTTCTTCCTTTCTTTCTTTCCTTTTCCTTAGTTGCTAAGGCTGCTGTTTCTAAGTTTTCTTAGAATGGTTTTGATTTTTTTTTTCTTTTATTTTCTTTTCTTTTTAATATATAGAAAATTTTATTATTAATATAAGTAAAATATCTAGAGATATTTTACAAGATATTTTGTAGATATTTTGGAATATTTTCGGGATCTTTTCGGGTGAGTCCCGACTCCAATGGACGGTGCAGGTTCACCGGCCAATGAGGGGGTGACACCTCGCACTGCAATTTGCAGGAAAGTCCCGATAATTTCATAAATTGCGTAAAGGCCCTATTTTGGGAAATTGCGCAATTACGAAATTGTCTGGAAAAATACCCGATTCCTGAAAATTCTAAAATTCACAGAATTGAAGGGTAAAGCTGTGTGAGGGTCCCGAGGGGATGGGGGTGAGTCTGGACAGGGACTGGGTATGGTTTCTGGGTGATACGGGTCATCGTATTTAATTAATTAATAAATACTGCGCACGGTGTTCTCTAATTATTTAGAGGCAGGTAGGGTCATAATTTTTCTACGGTGTCAATACACTAAATGGAGTATACTCAGCGTAGAAAATTAACGTATTTTTGTTTGGGCAAAACAGGTGCATGTTGGGCCTCAATTCTCTAGGGGTACAGAGATGGGTAAAGAGCAGGAAATTAAATAGGAAATAAATACAGACTTTTGTAACGATAGTTGTGCGTCTCAAACGAGGCTCAAAATAAAGCATCTGGGAGTTGCACAAAATTCAGGAAAATAGTCTGACATGTCTAGGACAGGTATGTGAACTTCGTTCGGGGATAACAGTCAAGGTAAAGCTCCAAATAATTCGGTGACGGACAGGTGCATAAGTCAACAGGATATGTAGGCAAAATAAATTAAAATATTGCCGTAAATCCTAAATTGTTAAAATAATCCTAAAAATACTGAAATCTGGTCGAGGGGGTTTACACGCTGGCCGGCCGGAGCTAGGTCAGCCGTCGGACGGGGGTTGAGTTCTTCAGGAATAAGAAAGAATGGAGAAGAATAAAGGAAGAAGAAGAAGTAGTTATGAAGGAGGTGGAGTTTGCATGGGAAATTAATGAAGGAGTGAGGAGAGAGAGATAGGGGAGTTTCCTTGGGATTAGGGCCGGTGGTGTGTGTTGAGGGTGGGATGAGGTGTTACTTTATAGGGGTTTGTGAAGGGGGACGAAGGGTTGTGATCAACCTATTCAAAATGGAAGGTTGTGATTTGTCATGAAGGGGAGTGGGTTTCTTCATGAAGGGGGGTGATTGGATGGT
Source organism: Iris macrosiphon (assembly GCA_036927795.1). Classification (NCBI taxonomy): domain Eukaryota; kingdom Viridiplantae; phylum Streptophyta; class Magnoliopsida; order Asparagales; family Iridaceae; genus Iris; species Iris macrosiphon. The sequence continues at coordinate 112,017,022 of JAYESA010000017.1, forward strand.
GAGAATAGGACCCCATTTTAGGACCTCCCCATTGATTATGGCCAATAGGGTGATGACACACATAAATTCAATAATTTCAACGTAGCCCCATAAATTCGGGAAATTGTATGGATACATAAAATGACACAAAAATTATGGAGAAAATTGTGTTTAGCAATTTTTATGGTGAGAGGGTGTTGTGCGTTAGGCACGGGTTTAATTAGAAAGGCATTGGGATTAATTTAGGATTAAAAATAGGATTTACAAAGTTGGTATCCCCGATTTAAATAGGAATAAAGTGTCCCACGAATTTAAATTAATTGGGGGCACTTGGGGTCAAAATTCGAAAATGACTCAAAGGCCAAAAATGTTGGGGGCTTGGAGTTAGTCTTGGACCCTTTAGTTGGTCCGGCTCAACGGGTTAAGTTGGTATTTTAAAATTTAGGGTAACAACACAAGTGTCCGACACGGAATTAAATATGGGTTACTATTTTTGAAATGTTGCGCAATTAATTTAGAGCACACAAAAACTGATTTTAAAAGAGACAGAAAAGTCCAGTGCCTAATTTGGCGAGTCAAGACGAAAGTACAATAGCCCAATGAAATTTATGGGCTGATATTGGGCTCCGAATAATCAGACAATGATAGGGCGCGCCAAGGGTTTTAAATTAATTGAATTAAATACCAGGTAAACTATCTCCACTCTAAACCTCGACATCTGCTACCAAATTTTTTCCAAATCCACTCTAACTATCTACAGAATAAATCGAGGGGGTTTACAATTTGTCCTTCCCTGTCCAAGGCAAACCAAGTTAATTCAAGCACGGGCATATATAATAAAATCCAGGGGCAATAGCATATGCAAACACAAGTGTTTCAGTAAGAGATTATATTTTGGGTGCACGAGTTATTCGAATTGTCAGGTGTATTGCAGAAGATGTTGAAGTGTTCCATATATACAAGTGTGTTCTACTCATGATCATTCAGGTGTTTCAGATTATTCTCGAAGCTTTCCAATGACTCGCACGCGAATTACCGCTAAGCGAGGATGACTTATCTATATGAACATGAGTCGCTGGCATAGCCATAAAGGACCTAGTCAATGACGAGGATAGAATGCAATGAAAGTATAAGAGGTGCTATAAACCATCCCATCCAAGCATACGAAGACTATATACGAAGTTCTATCCAGATCGGATCGGCCCCAGTGCCCCAGTAACTGTCTGTGGAACTGTACCTTGTTTCCAAGTTATTCGTGACATATAATTATTGGTCTTCCAAATTCACGAGATACACGAGGTACACGAGATGCACGAGATACTTGAATCTTGATTCTTGATCTGAACGAGTATTGCTCCACGAGCTGTGTTACTTGATTTGCTTGACATGATTCTCGTTCAGTGAACAACTTGTCTTGATGCATTCCCCTGATTTGGGGACTGCCTTGGCAACCTAACGGTCCCGGATACTTTCAGGTTTATACTTGCACGAAATGACTATTAGATAGTCTTTCGAGGAGAACTAAATGAATGCATGAATTGAATAGTGTTACACAGTCGAAGCATGGGTTTTGTGGCAAATATTGAGCCGAGGCAACAAACACCAGTTAGCATATATGCAGGCAAGCATGGCATTCATATATGATATAAGCATTTACTTTGGCACGGGCCTAAGGTAAAGTAAAGTGAGAAACCATAAAGGAAAAAATCAAGCGACATGGTCTAGGATCGTGCAGTGTAGCAAATGAAGCAATATACTATGAAGAGTATAATGTTCTACTCGAGGCATAGCGGGTCCTAGTTGCACAAGGCAAAGGTAGCATGCGAGGGTCCATATATAAGCAAAGTTTTATTTCCATGTTCTAACACAAGTAATACAAGTTGGGATTATTCCCTTAGCTAGGTGCGTTATATTTTTTATTAGCATGCAGGGGGTGATTCACATAGTGACTAGCATGTATCGTCCATATTTTAAGTGTGCTGGCTAAGCAAAGAAAAGTTCATCTTAGCCACCCACCTTAGCAATGATTCGTCTCAGTCGAGCGATACTCCGACGATCCTCTAAAAGCCTAAGCTGGAACTCCTGAAGGGCCATGTCTGGAAATCCTTTTGCCTCAAACGAGTATTCTCGTTGAGCAAAGCAGGTCGGGATGTTGCACTTTCACCGTTTGAATCGGCTGTCCGCTTGAGCGGAACGGATCGTTACCGTATTTAGGATGGATATCTGACCCGTTTCACTCTTGGAACCACTAAGCATATTTTGGATGGTTAGGATTGCATGAGGATTAGTCATGACTAGAATGCCCATTTTCTCTCTAGTGTATATATACTTCTATTTTGGTCTCCTCTCTTTCATTTTTTATTTCTTTTCTTTACTTCTTCCTTCCTCTTCCTTCTTGCCTCAAGATCTTCCAACCGAAACCTAAGCCCTAGCCCAAGACTTGGTTCTAGGAAGAGGTTTGTTAGTCTACCAAGGCAACTACATCTTTCTCAAAGTGGTAAAGCCATAATTTTTCGGATTTTTTATATAATTAGTAAATTAAAATATTTTTTATAGAAATTGTTCTTCTTGATGTCCTAATTAGTTTTAGTTCTTGGAGTTTTCGGTTTTGATGAACGTTTTTGAGTAGATCTGAGTTTTAAAGTTAGGGGTTTCATGGGTTCCAAAAGTTTTTCTTAATTTTGATCTATTAAAATATAGTATTTTAAAAAAAATAGTTTTGCGGTTGATCGGGCACGTTATTTTGAGTATTTTGGCTTTTAGTACACTTGATTCAGAGTTAAAATAAAATTTTTATTAAGAAAATAAATTTTAGATTTTTGGAGCTTTTTCACCATGGCTATACTTGCTATTTGGAGAAGACGAAGTTCTTATGCGGCCAATGTAATATGCAGCTAAGACTTCAATGCGACATGATACTTTTGCGGCTGGACTCTTTGCCGCATAGCCAACCAGTCTGCGTCCATTTTGTTGGAAGCAAGATTGACCATTACACAAAGTGTTCTTGAGCTTAGTGACATAACTCCCTTGTGTTTTGTTTGTTGGACGAATAGGAAATTCGCTTAGTCCAAGAGACCTCTATGTGGCATTGACCTCTATGAAGCACCGACCCATATGCGGCAAGTAGGCATATGCGAAAGCAGAGCATGCAGCCACTTTCCCTTGGACGCAAGACTCTGAAACCTTGGCAAATCTTTCTATGGTTTTGTCTTTCCTTCCTAACACACTTTATAGCCTATCACATCCATCACTTCAGTCACTTCTTTGACACATCACCTCGTCCCAAGGAGTAGACTTTGCCTAGACTATGCGGCCTAACCTTTATGCAACCTGACTCTTATGCGGCCTGGACCTGTCACGCCCCAGTCCAAAAAATACGTAGGACTAGGACACGTAAGCATGCCAGCCGCATGGATATGGCAACTCCAATATGTGGAAACTATAACCAATACGTACGCTGTAATATGAATATCAATCCACAAGTGGTAAAAACATACGTCACAAGTCACAGGGTACAATATAAATCTCATCCACTAAAATCAAATATAAATAAATAACCAATATCTATGAACTAGATCTAGACACAAAGTATCTGGAGATAATAGTTGGATGGAAACAAATCCACTACCAACTGGAATATAAGGACAAATACAATATGAGGACAACACAATAAACACAATATAAGATTACAGTTAACAATCACGGCTCGAAGAGAAGACGTCCACGAAAAATATAACCATCCAAATCTGCCTCCTGCAAATACTCAAGAACAGATACACCAGGAAGGGGCCAGGTCCTCAGAGGGACGTAACAAGATACACAAAATATATGACAATAAAGTACTGAAATAAATATCCAATGGGGTCGCCTAACCATCTAAGTGAATGCAGTTAAGAACAACTATTCCCACAAGTGAGCTATCTGGTTGAAAATTAGGATTTGGCATGATTCCCTTTTGGGGATCCAGGGGCCTAAAAGGCACATCATTTTTTGAACACCGGTGGCCCGCCAATGTAGTACATAATATATAAGGGTCATCACCACCCGTATCTCCGGCGGAGAATCCGGGCGCACAGAAAAAAGTGCAAAGGAGCTCAAATGTGGTACTTGTTGTTCTCTCCACCCCATGCTCTAAGCATGTCACATCCATGACACAATTTAGTTCATAGCCTATTTTTAGTACCCTAGCCCAATCCTGCAACCAAACAAGGACAAGGATGGGACCACCGTACTACAATAGGCTATGTCCCTAGACCTCTAATAACTGCTAAGTCTACTAGCATGCAAAGTTTCTAACAGCAGTTATTCCTAACGCACGTCCCACACGTACCGATGATCAGTCAATACGTGCGTGCGTGATCTATATGAGACTCACAACTCGTATAAAAATATGTGTCATAGTCAAATGAAACCTAATGGTGCTACATGATAATGGGGTAGTCTCACAAACAAGGTCAATGCAAATACATAAATAAAAAAATATACCACAACGACACCGTCGCGCGCATTTTATATAACAGTTAAAATATATGAACTAAAGACAAAAAATAAAGATGCATGCAACATATGGAATATGAATATCAGTACAATGGCAAGGTATACTTGCCTGGCAAGGAAGCTGCAATGTACCATTAACCTGCTCCAGAAGTCGCGCAGAACAAATCCAATATCCTATGTACATATGATATAATTCAATAAAATCGTTAGTTATTATACTAGCACATACACAACAATATTTATACTGGACTCAGGGGGTACACTAGGTGTGGCACTAGTTATCTAACATGGTCAATTATGCGTTGAATTACGCAGGGTCACATCTTCAAGTGTTGTACACAAAATCAGACAGTCAGCTGACAGGTGTCTAAGGCAGTGCGTTAATGTACGCAAGGCAGGCAATTCATAAGTTCTTAGGGTCAACATGGTCAAGGTAAGTACGGGACAGTCCACGGTGTCCTAGGGTCGTACAATCTAAATATATATAGTCATAATTATAGATTAGTATTTACTTACATATACCCATATGATTATATAATATATAACTAGTAATTTATTTACATAACTATTGGAATACA